>VCMQ01000028.1:0-359725 GCA_007113905.1 Teratosphaeria zuluensis
GGTATAGATAGCGCTTCTATCCTAGTATTAGGAATACTTCTTCGTATCTCTTAGTAATTACGACAAATATAGCTATAGCTTCTATATAGCCTAAGATAGTAAATTTAACTAGTTCGTCTTAGTTTATATTATTGTTACTTCCCTATTCCTTATTAGACGTGTCGTCTTTATCGCTATCCTTAGCTTCTATTATACTATTACTTTTTATAACGTTAACTTCTTCTATATATTCTTTCTCTTCCTTATAGTAGTCTAGTACGTAATATACTAGTTCTATAACTTATCTTAGTTATAACTTATCTCTAATATATAGGTCTACCTAGTTACTTAAGAGGCCGTTAGTAATTTCTATAATCTTAAGAGGTACTTAGTAACTTCGTAGGAGTACGTTAACTAAGTCCTTAATGTCGTTTTTAACTTCTATATATCGTATTTCGTACTTTAGTCCTATTACTATATTATAGGTATATATCTATTTACTTTCCTATAGTAGTAGTAACTATCCTAACTATTACTTTTTGTCTAGATACTTCTAACAATTGTCGTTGTAGTATTATAAATCGTTCTTAGCTTCGTATAGGTTTAACATTCTACTTTATATTATAGATAGTTATATAGGTTCTTAATCCTCCTATAGATCTAAGTCGTAGTATAAAGGCTCCTCTATCCTTTCTTCTTTATACTCTTTACTTACGTCGTTATAAGCTACTTCTATTATAAGCTCTTATTCTAGTATATCCTTCTAGTCGTTAGGGATATCGTCTACGTATTCTATAGATCTAAATTTATATTCTAAAGTCGTAGGTAATACCTAGCTAAGAGCTACATCTAGCTTCTAGATCGCTCTACTTACTAGTTCCTTCTACTCTATAGTAGAGTCCTTAGTCTAGTTGTCCCTCTAATAGTATTTGTTAACCTAGACTTTATAACTACTTAAAGGCGGATCCTACTTCTCTAGTTCTCTATTATATCCTCCTTAAGATTTCTTATTATTAGGAGTTCTAAGGATTACATTAAATTCCTAAATTTGTTCTATCGAATTAAACTATCGTTAGGGCACTCTATTCTTTAACTTATAGTCCCTTACTATATATCCTATTTTTAAATATATATAGCATTTAATTCTAGTCTTTCTACTCTAGGATCCCTTTCCCTTAGGTCTTCTATTATTAAGTCGCTATATGTTGTTTACTTCCTAGTCTATAGCGTCGAAGTTATTACCTTAATTGTTATATCCTCTAGACCTACTAGTAGGTATAAAGCTATATTTCCTACTACTATAATTATAGCGTTTCTCTATTATATACTTATATAACATATTATTAATCTAGATTACGCTAGAAATAAGTTAGTCTAAATTATTGTTTATAGCTCTATTACGTATAAGTTTATCCTTAACGTTATCCTTTAAGCCCTATTAGAACATAACTATTAGAGTATCGTCGTCCTATTTAGTAACTTAGGTATGTTACTTAAACTTAGTAGTATAATTAGATACTAATGTTTTTTAGGCTAAGTACTAAATAACCCTAGTTAAAACTTCCTTATTATTATAGACTCTATAGATCTTACTAAGTTCTTCCTTAAACTTATTAAAGCTTCTAAAAAATCCTTTTTCGTTAGTACTATTACTAAGGTATTTAGTAAGGTAGGGTTTAATCCATTTCTAAGCGTTACTACGTAAATAGGTAGTAGCGAATAAGGTTTTATTTTATATAACATTATTAAACAAGAAGTATAACTACATTTAGTTAAGCTAATCCTCGAGCTTAACGTAATCTCTATAATAGAGATCTAGTTTAGTAACCTTTATAGTAGAGTCTTCTTCTATAACCCTTACTTATACTAATCCTCTAGTATTACTTAGGGCTAGGGTCCCTAAAGTATTCCTTAATGTAGAACTTATACTTAAGAGTGTTTAAAGTGTTAATAACTAACTAGCGGGTTATATATACTAAGGTATGTCCTAACCTAAATAGGTAAGCGTAGGTAGCTTCTAAAGATAAGTTCTTAAAGAGGAAGAAGTACTAATATATAATAATAAACAATAATAGTTTAGTAATAGTTAATTCTAATTAGTTAATTACTAATATAAGTTAAATATAGTCTAAATAAGTCCATCCTATATTCCTATATATAATGCCTTTTTACCTTCTTACTCGTAAGAGCGTAAGAATTCTTACTATCTCGCTTATAAGAGAGTAAGACGCTAATACGCCCTTCTTATAGCTAAAGTAGTAAGACGTACTTTACTTAGGCTATACCCTTATAGCTACTAACTAGTTAGCTAGTACGGTCTCGCGTAGCGTTTTATAATACGTAGTAACGCTTAGAAATAGATTAAACCCTACCTTACTAAATACCTTAGTAATAGTACTAACGAGAAAGGATTTTTTAAAAGCTTTAATAAGTTTAAAGAAGAACTTAGTAAGATCTATAGAGTCTATAACGATAAGGAAGTTTTAACTAGGGTTATTTAGTACTTAGCTTAAAAAACGTTAGTATCTAATTATACTACTAAGTTTAAGGAATATACCTAAGTTACTAAATAGGATAATAACGCTTTAATAGTTATGTTCTAATAAGGCTTAAAGGATAACGTTAAGGACGAACTTATATATAATAGAGCTATAAACGACGATTTAGACTAACTTATTTCTAATATAATCTAGATTAATAATATATTATATAAGTATATAATAAAGAAACGCTATAATTATAGTAGTAGGAAATATAGCTTTATACCTACTAGTAGGTCTAAAGGATATAATAATCGAAGTAACGACTTTAACGCTATAGACTAAGAAGTAAACAACATATAGCGACTTAATAATAAAAGACCTAAGGGAAAGGGATCCTAGGGTAGAAAGACTAGAATTAAATACTATATATATTTAAAGATAGGATATATAGTAAGAGACTATAAGTTAAAGAATAGAGTACTTTAACGATAGTTTAATTTAATAGAACAAATTTTAAAATTTAATATAATCCTTAAAACCCCTAATAATAAGAAATCTTAAAGAGGATATAATAGAGAACTAGAGAAGTAAGATCTACCTTTAAGTAGTTATAAAGTTTAGGTTAATAAATACTATTAGAGGAATAACTAGACTAAGGACTCTACTATAGAGTAGGAGGAACTAGTAAGTAGAGCGATCTAGAAGCTAGATATAGCTCTTAGCTAGGTATTACCTATAACTTTAAAATACGAATTTAGATCTATAGAATACGTAGACGATATCCCTAACGACTAGAAGGATATATTAGAATAGGAGCTTATAATAGGAGTAGCTTACGACGATACGAGTAAAGAGCATAAAGAAGAAAGAATAAAGGAGCCTTTATACTATAACTTAGATCTATAAAAGGATTAAGAACCTATATAACTATCTATAATATAAAGTAGAATGTTTAACCTATATAAAGCTAAGAACGATTTATAATACTATAACGATAATTGTTAAAAGCATCTAGATAAAAAGCGATAGTTAGGATAGTTACTACTACTATAGGAAAGTAAATAGATATATACCTATAATATAGTAATAGGACTAAAGTATAAAATACGATATATAGAAGTTAAGGACGATATTAAAGACTTAGTTAACGTACTTCTATAAAGTTACTAGGTACCTCTTAAGATTACGGAAATTACTAACGGCCTTTTAAGTAACTAGGTAGACTTATATATTAGAGATAAGTTATAACTAAGACAAGTTATAGAACTAGTATATTACGTACTAGACTACTATAAGGAAAAGAAGGAATATATAGAAGAAGTTAACGTTATAGAAAGTAATAGTATAATAGAAGCTAAGGATAGCGATAAAGACGACATGTCTAATAAGGAATAAAGAAGTAGTAACGATATAAACTAAGACAAACTAATTAAATTTACTATCTTAGGCTATATAGAAGCTATAGCTATATTTATTATAATTACTAAGAGATATAAAGAAGTATTTCTAATACTAGAATAGAAGCGCTATCTATATCTAAGATAATTCGACCTCTTAATTAAGTAGCTTTAAAGAATGTTTTAAAAGCATCGATTAGTATATAGAGAAGAATAGAGCTTTAAAAGACATATTAGGAATATACTACTAGTTAGAAGCTAGTTTATTAGTAATAGAGGATATCTAATACTAGGAGGACTATATATAATAAAAGGAATATAAGACTAGATTATAGTACTATAGGCTTAATTTAGAACGATTTAAACAATCTAGGTTTTAAAGTATAAAGAATAAAGGGACATTCTAACTAATAATAGGAAAGTAAGATATAAGGTAATCTAATATTAAGAACAGATCTAAACACAACTTAGAAAAAAGATATAAGATTACTAAGGCTAACAACTCCTTATAATAGAATAATAGAGAGAGTTTAAACAACGATAATACCCTATAAGGATATATAGAATGCTTATAGTAGAACATAGGAATATATTACTATTCGATTTAAGAAACAAGTAAACTTAGTTAATATAAGCGATTAATATAAGTATAATAACATTTATAAGGCTTAAGAGAACAATTCTAGTAGTACTAATAGTAATAGTAAGATAGGAGTCTTTAAGGCTAAAAGTATTATAAACGGAATACCTATAATAGTAATAATTAATAGTAGAGCTAATAGTAGCTTTATATTAAAGGACTATATTTAAAGGAACGTAATTACAACGCGCTAGAAACTAGATAGGTATAAGGTAATTATAGTAAACGGATTACGCTTACCTAACGTAGATAGAGAGATAGTACCTCTATTATATATTACTTAAAGGCATTATAAGGAGATTATCTTAGACGTAATACTAATAGCTAGGTACGACGTCGTACTAGGTAACCCTTAGTTAAAGAGATATAACCTAGTTATTAACTAAAGGATAGAAGTACTTACATTTAATTAATGTATATATAAATATATTAGAAGACCTATATATTAATAGTAGACGATAGTAGATAAGTAGAAGAAACTATATAAGATATATTTCTTAGTAAATAGTAGACTTTAACAATAAAGCGTAAACTAGACAGATACTAGAGAGAGTCTACTAGATTACGAAAATGTTATAGTATATAGTAAAATCGTAACACCTAGAATCCTAGAAGAGTATAAGGAGTTTATACCTCTTTTTAAAAAAGAAACGAGATTAGTAGCCTTACTAAAACATTAGGTATAGGACTATAAAATCCGACTTTAGCCTAGAAAGGTACTACTATTTAGACTACTATACGCTAAGTTAAGTAAAGAATTAGAAGCTAAATAGGAATGGATATAGGAAAACGAAGTAAAGGGATATATCTATAAATCGGAATCTTTAGCTACTTTACTAATAATGTTTATACTAAAGAAAAATAGAAAATTATAATATATATAGGACTACTAGAAGCTTAACGACATTATAATTAAGAATTAGTACCTTCTACCTAATATTAAAGAACTATAGGATAGACTTTTAGGAGCCTAGTAGTTTATAGCCTTAGACTTACGAAATAGCTACTACCTTATATAGATAGCTAAAGGAGAAGAATAGAAGATAGCATTTAGATTATACTATAGACTATATAAATTCTTAGTTATACCTTTTAGATTAACTAACGTACTAGCTAGTTTCTAAGATATAATTAATAATACTCTATAAGAATACTTAGACGACTTTATAGTAGTATACCTTAACGACATACTAGTCTATACTAATAGGACGCTATAACAACATGTCGAACATATATAAAAAGTATTTAAGAAGCTATAAGAATAGAATCTATAAGTTAACCTAAAGAAATACGAATTCTATAAGTAGGAAGTTAAGTTCCTAGGATTTATTACAAGTATAAAAGGATTAAGTATCGACCCTAATAAGATTAAAGTAGTATAAGAATAGCTAATACTAAAATGCGTTAAAGACGTTTAGGTATTCTTAAGACTTATAAACTATAATCGAAAGTTTATTAAGGACTACTCGACAATCTTAGCTATATTAACAAACCTTATAAAAAAGGACATAACGTTTAATTAAAAGAATAAACATTAGGAGGCCTTTTAGAAGTTAAAAGACGCTATAGCGGAATACTTAATATTAGCTATATTTAATATAAACAAGCTAATTTAAATTAAAACAGATGTATTAGATCTAGTAATTAGAGTATACCTTACCTAAGAAGACAATAGAAAACGTAGACCTATCGCCTACTATTCTTAAAAAATAACACTAGCTAAATAGAATTACGACATCTATAATAAAAAGCTACTTACGATTATATTAGTATTACGACACTAAAGAGTCTATTATAAGGGAGTACTAGAACTTATAATATACTCTAATTATAAGAACCTACTATACTTTACGACTATAAAGGACCTTATAAGAAGACAAGTTAAATAGGTAGAACTTCTTAGTTAGTATAAGTTCGAAATTAAGTATATACTAGGAAAGGAAAACGTAAGAGTAGACGCTTTATTATAAAGAAGCGACTATATAAAAATAAAAGACAAGTTTAAGCATTAGGTGTTAAAGATTAATAATAACGGAAGCCTTAGCGCTAATATTAAAGAATTTAACAAGACAATTAAGATTCTTAACGATAAGAAGGAGGAATTCCTAGTAAGTAAAGGGAAATTCTAGGTACTAGAAGTAGGCATTAAGAACTATATATGAAGGTACTATAATAAACCTATATAAGGGCACCTAGGAATTATAAAGATAGTACGCTTAATATAAAGGCATTTTAAATTCCTATAGATACGATAATAAGTATACGCTTACATTAAGAAATATATACATTATAAACAGAATAAGGTAGAACAATATACGCCTTATAAAGACATCTAATTTACTAAAGTACTAAAACAACTATAGGATAAGGTTATAATAGACTTTATCGTTAAACTACTAAAATTAAAAGACCTAGTAATAAGATATAGCTATAACTCGATACTTAATATAGTCGATAGAGTAATAAAGTATATATACTTTATACTATATAACAAGTTAATAATAGTAGAGTAACTAGCGTATCTAGTACTTAATAGATTAATTAGATACTATAATATATAGAAAGTATATATAATAGATAAAGACAAGCTCTTTACATTATAGTACTAAAAGACACTTCTAGTACTACTTAGAACGAAGTAGAAGTTGTTAATAGCATTTCATTCGTAGACAGATAGATAAACAAAAAAAGTAAACTATACTCTTAAGATATACCTACGATACTATATTAATAAAGTAATAAACAATTAGGTAATACTACTACTAATCGCTTAATTAGTAATTAATAATATAGATTTAGTAACAACTAATAGATTACTATTCTTTCTAAATTTTAGAAGGAATCCTAATATCTTTAAACCTAAATACTACTATAAGGTAGCTTAGGCTATAATAGTCTAAGTAAGTAATCTTAAAAACATCTATAAGGAAGTAAAAAAACAAATTATATATAAATAGAAGAGAATATAAGGTAGAAACATAAGAATAGCACCTTAGCTAAAAGAGGGGGATAAGGTATATCTCTATATAAAAAACCTAAAAATAAGAAGACTAACGAAGAAACTAGATTATAAGAAAGTCGGACTATTCTTAATTAAAAAAGTTAAAGGACCTATTAACTATAAATTAACACTTCTAAAAGACGCTAAAATACACCTAGTATTCTATATATCGCTTTTAAAACTAGTAGACCTAGACACACCCTTATAAGAAACATTTCATTTTAAAATATAAGAAGAAGACGAATTCGAAGTTAAAAAGATACTAGACTATAAGGACAGTTAGTATTTAGTAAAATAGAAGGGATATCTAGATTTAGAAAATACCTAAGAACCTATAGAGAACCTTATAAACTACTACTAACTTCTAGAAAAGTTCTACTACTATCTAAGAAGGTAGGAAAGGGACTATTCTAGAAAGAATTAGAAATGCTATCTTAGGTACTCTAGGTCTAAGGAGATAAGGTAAGTTCTAGACTACTAGTATTAGACGCTAGAGGAGTAGGGTTAAGGACTTCTAGCTCGCTCTATACTACCTCCTCCTCCTCGAATAAGACTTAGTCCTTTAAGGTATAACCCTCTACTACCTTTTAATCTATAGTATCTAACTACTTATAAAGACGTATTTCCTTTATATATACTTAAGTAAGAATAGCTTTTATAGAATCTAGCTCTTAAAGTAGTTTTTTATACTATATAGTAAGGCGTTTCTATTTACCTTTAGTAACCCTTACGTTATAACTCTTTAGGTTATATTACTAGTACTCTACGTATCTACTAGATAAAATATATACCTAGTATATATAGCCCTCCCTCTAATAAGCGTCGTAGGATTTTATAGTAATTTCTCCTTTATAGGAAATCTAAGTAGCTTTACGCTTTTAGCGTTAAGTAGATTTAGATTAAGTAGTAGAATATAAAAGAGAAGATATAACTATAGAGCTTAGGAGCTAAGGAAACTATATACTAATAAGCTTTAAGACGAAGCTAAGCTAAAAAGGAGATAGTATTAAGAATTAATATAAATAAGCTAAAGCGTAATTAGGCTATAAGCAATAGGGTAAGATTAAACCCCTACTATATTAAACGCTAAGAAGACTACTCTCTAACCTATAGCTTAAAGTAAAAGAGTAGCTATAGGTTACTCCTTCTACTCTCTCTACTCTTAAGAGAGTATAAAGAGTATAATAGAGTAAGACTAAGTAATAGGAGATTTTAAATATATATAGGAATATAGGATAGACTTATTTAGACTATATTTAACTTATATTAGTAATTAACTAATTAGAATTAACTATTACTAAACTATTATTATTTATTATTATAAATTAGTACTTCTTCCTTTTTAAGAACTTATCTTTAAAAGCTACCTACGCTTACCTATTTAAGTTAGGACATACCTTAGTACGTATAACCTACTAGTTAGTTATTAATATAAATATAGAATAATAAGGTTTTATATAACTATATAAAAGTAATTAGCTATTATAAGATTAACTAGCTAAAGCGAAATATAAAAGTACTAAAGAGGTAAATAGGTAGTTTAAGTAAAAATAAGATATTAACTAATATTAGGTTATTTACTAACTTACTTAGAAACTATTAAGTAAAGTAGAGTATATAAGGACTATAGTAGGTAGATAGAAGTTAAAAGTAAGATAAAGGTACTAACTAATACTAGGCTAGTTACTAACTTACTTAGAAATTACTAAGTAAAGTAGAGTATATAAGGACTATAAGAAGTAGAAAGGAGTTAAAAGTAAGATAAACTTAAAGATACTAACTAATACTAGGCTAGTTACTAACTTACTTAGAAATTACTAAGTAAAGTAGAGTATATAAGGACTATAAGAAGTAGAAAGGAGTTAAGAGTAAGATAAACTTAAAGATACTAACTAATACTAGGCTAGTTACTAACTTACTTAGAAATTACTAAGTAAAGTAGAGTATATAAGGACTATAGTAGGTAGATACGAGTTAAGAGTAAGATAAAGGTACTAACTAACGCTAGGATAGTTACTAACTACCTTAGAATTACTAGGTAAAGGCCGCCGCCTTCACTCTCAACCTCGCCTGCCTCATGATACCTGGCATGGATTCAAATAGAGATTGGACTCGAGCAGGCCAATCCTCAGGATTCAGGTATGCACCAAAGCCACCGCCGACAGCAGCTTCAACGGCACATTCTGGCTCCTCAAAAGGCTCGGAACGCCCTGGCAAATTTCCAGGTCTACGAGCATTTGTAGCCCCAGCCAGCACCGATGATGCCTCAGATCGCCTGCAGTATGAACAGTGCCATAAGACGCATAAAGATCGGAGATATATCGTCCACATCCGTGCGGACGACCCCACCGACCAGTTGCATGATCGTGTTATGCTTGTTTTACGACGCAAGGACCAGAATATGACATGCTTGACAGTTTGCCGCCATGACAATCTACTGGAGCCACCGGCGCATCATTGGGACGTCCGCTAGGCCGAAGCGGGCGGGGATGAAGGGCAATGTGCAGCTCGGCCGACTGTGCATGTTCGGTTGGCGCCCTCAATCGTGGAGAGAGGTCTGGAGCGCGGCGTGACCATCAACCTTGATGAGCCCTGGAACGTTGAATATGATAAGAACTTCATCGCCTTTCTTGGCGAGATGGACGCGGTGGACATGGAGCTTGTGGTAGAGGAGGTGGCGTCCCTGTTTAGCGAGGGTATTGGGGCCGGCAAGCGACAGGAAGATACGGACAATGACGCTGCAGCAGTACCGCCAGCGCCACCCGACATACGACCTGGAGCAGAGCGTGCGCGAGATACCAGAAGGTCGAACAAGGAAATGGCGCCGCGGCTTCCGCGGCGCAGTGCGTTTATCAGAGTCCGGAGAGAAGGCGTGAAACGCAAAAACAAGTTCTTGGTCCAAGAGACTCCCTTGTCTTCCTCTGTGTAGCCACAACGTAATGCACTAGAAGGTTACTAGCAAGATATGTAAACCTCAAGCCAGGTGCTTGTCCTCTCAGTCAGGACTGCTTGTGTTCCTACTGAGCCACGGCCGCAGAAATGCATTCCGCTCCGAAGAACACGAATTGACTCGGGGCATGCAAGGAGCTAACCAGGAGCCTTGCGAAATGACCGCCGGCCAGGCGAGGCGGTGGTCAATGGGAACGGGCTTTCGTGCGTCGAGATGCCTTTTGCTACTAGAAATGCTCAAGATCCCTTGCGATCCTCGCTAGATTGCAAAAGAGGCCGTCCCTGCATTGCGCTCCGGGTTCGATCCATAAGTCGGCTGCACTAATGCTGATATCGTCACTTGAAATGCCAAAGCTTGGGCGCTGTATCGTCTGATGCTTGGGAGGCAGCTTGAAAAATACCGATCGTTAGTCACGCTTCACTATTTCGCAGAGCAACGCGCAATATCGAGCGAGAGTGGAGCACGGGCAGCTGCTTCGAAGCTATCTCTGCCATTGCGCCAGTGGCATGTCCAACAGGTCGTACTTATTGTCTGACAGATCCATTATCTGCTTGAATAGCTCAATGGGTACTTGGAACGAGCGAAGTCCCATGGGCGCCTTCTGCCTCTCGACCTACCTTATAATGACCTTGCTTGCATCTGTGTAGCGTCTGTTCACGGCTCCTTTGTCGTTATCGTCGTCCGTAGTCGTAATATAAATTTGGACGTCGAATAGGATGAGGCAGGCCTTGCGAGGCACCCGAAGATCAGCATTGAGCCATGGTGCTGACTTTTGGTTACACACACGTTTGTTATGCCGCACAATTTTGCAAGGAGAGAAGCCGCAGATCCAAACGCGCCGATCGCCTTGAGTGTCCTAGGCAATGCTTGCCTGTCAGAGATGATCGTAGGAGCGAACGCCTGCCTAGACTTAACTCTAGCGGCGAACGATCGTTAGGACGTTTGGGCTGAGCAGGGAGCCCTGCGCAATGAAGTGCTGACCTTCGCGGTCGCTGCATGCCTTTATTCCGACTTCACCTGAGCTAATGCAAGAACAAAGCGAAGCCATTCGCCGTACAACCACAGCACTTGAAGGCCTGCGCAATGCTCTAGCATGATGGACAGCAATGTGATGCACAAGAAGCAGATTTCTATGGTCTCGATCGCCAGCCCAAGACCCGCACGCGGGCGATCGTACTGTCTGAAAGTACCCCCGTGCCTCTGTCACCCCATCTTCGACATCGGCCAAGCAGGATCACATCCTCAAGCGGGACGACTCGTGGGGGCTACGGCCTGACACTGTGCCGTTCCATTAGATGCAGCTATCGCAGAGAGTTCGCTCGCCAAGTGCACAAGCAGGGCGATGGTCAACAAGAAGATGGATCGATATCTTGAGAAGACCAAGTTTCCAAAGACAAGCAAAGACTTGCGCACTAGCATTGCTCAAGAGCTTAGCCGCTTTTGCTACGAAACATTTGTGAGGGCTGCAAGTTGGGATCACGAGCATGTAGACTTTGGTTGAGCTTGCCGTGAAACTTACGGCCCTGCATTCATGGCATTGCTCCGTCAGATGAAAGTCTCTGCATGCTCTCATGTTCTGCGATGGCTGGCGGTGTCATAGTTGCAGCACAGACTTTCCCCATATCAGTACACCGTACACGAGTCTCGACCTCGTCAGAGGTTGCCTGTTGTTGCTTTGCTCGACTAAACTTCGGCAGCTGCAATTTGCGCGTTCATTCAACTGCGATGCTCCAGCTTTACGAGGTACAGGTATACGAAGTCTAGGCATTGGCAAAGTGAGACATGCCAACGTTCTTCGCGAGCTTCGCTTATCGGGTCGCGAATAGGTGAAGAGTTTAGCAAGGCAGTTGCCGTGACAAGCCTTCGCTGAATTCTCAGTCCAGCGGTAGCGGCGCCAGAGACTGGGCATGTCGTGTAGATGGTGAAGTGCGCTCATGGTCAACAAGCTCCACATCAGGTCATCAGACCAAGAAATAGAGTTTGTCGTGCTGTCTGCTTTCAGGAACGCGACATTGCAACCTTCCCTGAAGAGTAAGTATACGCTTCCAATAGCGCTTTCTGCCGGCATTTCTTGCACGTCACATTCCGCGAGCACCCCGTCGTCCACTCTTCGCAAAGTCGCGAACCTTGCCGACACTTGTTTTGTTTCCATTGACTGACTCGACTCGATGTTTTAAAAACATTTGCTGCACGCCACAACGGCCTGCTGATCCGGAATGTGGCGGGAGCGTTACTTCCATGCGCTTTTGCGGTTGAAAAGGCTATCGTGACAAGACCGACACAGCGTTTCGAAAAGCCGTTGGCCTATCCGTATGACATTGCAGTGCGGTGCCTCGCCGTTGAAGATCAAGGCTAGTTGCTCGAGAGTTCGTGACCGGTGCTGTCGCCTGCAGGTACGAGTATCCAACCGGGTCCGGTCGCATGCCTCGGTGAGCCTTGGTGTTCGGGCACGTGAACAGCATGTGATATAGGATCTAGATCTGCCCGTCAAGCGACTGAGAGCAATGGGTTACAGAGGGTGTGCTGGATTTCTCTTTATTGATGCCTTCGACGAATAGTCATATAGGATCCGTTGCTTTGATTAGATACAGTTACCAACGTCGCTGCACCATGCCGATGGAGCTGAACGCAGTCAAGTATGGAACATCTGTCGAATCCGGCCAGGAGACTGCACTAGACATCACAGAGCCTCAGTTGTAGCACATGAACGCGGCTTGCAGAAGCCTTATTCACGGTCCCGTCGCTTGTACGACATGTGATTCGTGCTACTTTCGATCAGACCCAAGTGGGACGTGCTCCGGACCTTCTTGAGTTCAAACGGACCGTACCAGGTCCATGTACATTCAGTGTTTGCGCACCTGGCAGCATTCGAACACGGAGCAATATCAATAATCATGAGAGTGGTAGCGCGACCCCAAAGCTGGCACCGCCAAAGCCGGTGAAGTTGGTGCCACTCCTGAGACTTGCATAGAGGAGATGATCAGAGCAGAAGTCTGTGCCGTTTACGACGAATGCGATCCAAAATGTTTCACGTTGGCGATGCTGATCCACTGCAGCTCCAAGAGCAAAGCATCGCCCTTCGCGCCGCAGACGCGCAACAAAACTGTGAACCTGGTACGGATGATGCATCCGCAAATGAGGAAAGACAAGGGTGAATGCCAGGTGCTAGTCTAGTCTCATCGGCCACTCACGAGAGCACCTGCAGGTTTGGTCCATCCTGCAAAGCCGTTGCAAGCTTCGTTTGGCCTGGTGTAGCTCCAGCGATCTTCGACTCGTGCACCATTTGCATGTGCGAAACCTGTGCGCCATATCCGACCTATCTCTACAACGGGGTTTTACAGTCATTGGAGCAGAATGTGGTCTTCAAAAGCTGCAGTATTTCACAATGGCAGCAAGGGGTTCACGCGGATTCTGAGTCCGCCTCCGTGATCTTCCCTGGGACGCCGGCAGTTGTCGATGCACAGGGTAATGTGAGCCAGGCCTCCACGTGCAATGCCTGTGCAGTGCCAGGATGACTTGTATATCAGAATAGTGGCGTTCATGTTGTACGGCCTGGGAAGACAGATGTGCGATGCAGGGACGGAGGCATGGACATTTCTGCTGATAACATCATCAGCCATGGAGGCACTTGCTCCTTCTCCTACTAAAGGCGATGTTCGACTCTGGCATTGAGCAGCATCACAGCAAACTTTCCGCCCACAACGGAAGATTGTTGCTGCAAAGAAATATAATGATACTGCGAGACCTTATGCAGAGAATAACTTAAGCACAAGCAAGCTCTTCTCGGCTTCCGACCGAAGTCTGTGAAAAGAATTTCACCTTCGCAATTTAGTCGTCGCATGCGATAAGAGTAAGAGGTCACCCAGTGACTGGGCTTCGATACTGTTTCTAATACTGCTCTTCTTGCGCCTTCATGTGCCAGTTTCGGGGACGTCTCCGTTGCATTGCTTCATGCGAAAGGAAGGCGGAATGCCGCTACTGAACTAGCCCAGTCGCCGTAAGCGAGGTGCCCTTTTCTGCAAGCTACAGCTGAAATTACCTCAGGGATCCTGGTCCTAGCGGCATGTCGTGATCACTACAGTACCGATTTCTCAACAATCAGGGGACCGCATCGACGCTTGCCCTCGTGCCCAAGTCAAGAAGCTCGTCCAGCGAAATGCGCTATGATGACATGTTCGAGTAGAACATTGCAATCTTATGATGACTACTGGTGTCGTGGACGGGATGCTTGCGGATCAGCACAAAACGCAAAGACGCGCTCACGGGCCGTCTGTCAGTCTAATGCCAAGCTAACGCGAGATGTGCGCCTCCAACTATCCAATATGTGGCTGCGATAGTGGACCGAGGTGAGGATGGCACCTCTCACGACGATGCCGACCGCCGCCGGCTCTCGCGCTGTGCGTTACACATGGGCATAAAGCGGAAGCCGGCGGGCGATCCAGAGGCTGCGTGGTGAAACGTGAATGAGCAAGGCCGGAAAAGCTGACGCATTCCGGTAAAGATATCAGCTGCCAAGCTTGGGCTGCTTCATGCGAAGCTCTGCAAGTGCCCGTGATACAAGATCATCGATTATTATTGTCTAGAAAATAGATCGGTGTGCTGGAGCGCGCTCTGGGCGACAGGCAGTCGCACCTCGTCCTTCATTTGCCGTGCATAGGCTAGTGTGACGCAAGTTGGCTCAAGCGTTCGCCGTGGTCGGACTGGCGAAGCTGCCAGCTCTCTAGCACGACGGCGTGTTCTGCTCGACCGCACCGGCAGTTGGAGACGTGCCAAGTGAGGTGAGGTCGGCCAGGCGTCTTTGTGATTCGTGATTGTAACGTGCCTGCCGTCCCACACAGCCACGAGGGAGTTTGAGTTTGCGCCGAGGACGTTGCGTGAATGATGAAACGTGATCGGCAGCTAGAGTTTGTGCAACGCGGCTAGTCCCTCAGCCCAGCATTTTAGTTATAAACGAGAAAGCAGGGTGCTCGATGAGGACGCAGCGCCGATGACTAGCAGCGACGCAGGATCTTGGAATTCGCATTGCTTTAATCATCAATCAATCACACTACCAGCGCCGGTGGAGCCTTTCGCCCCAGGATTAGTGCTTGGCGTATAAGGAGAAGGCGGCACTTGCCAGCTGCTCGCTGGCGCAAAACTGGTCCTGTAAGTAAGGCCCTAGTCCCGGCGAGCGTTGCAGCCCAGCTTTACCTTTATACCCTCGTCCGTCGTTTGACACCCGCCGCAAACCCTGTCGCCCACATTGATATCCGTCGCGCGCCCGTTGCAAGTCTACAGTCCACATCCTGGTCGACTCGCCTGTCGACTCCAGCCCAACTCCATCCGACACATCAACACCACACCTCGAATTTGCGACCCGACGTTCGGGTGCATGCACAGCAGCCCCGTCGCCTGCCCCGAATCTGATTGAACGCCTGCTGCCGCTCGGCTGTTTTCCACATGGTATGCTGACCTTCCTTCCGACTTGCTGGCTCAGAACCCCTACCTCCCATCTATCGCAATCCCCAGGACTCCAGAAACCTGCTGCCGGCACTCGGCGGCGAACACAATCCCACCATCAACCCTGCACAGCTGCGCCGGCACTGCTCTGTCAGCCGGACTTGTGATCGAGTCAACGCTTGATGCACAACAGCGCGAGATGGTACTGCCCTCCCTACATCGCGGCCCCATTGCACCACCTCCAAGCACAACGAGACACTGCATGCACGCACAAAAGACACATGAGTTTTTCTGACTTCGGTCTGCTGCTGCAACCTCAGTTAATTTCCCGCATTGATACTTCCCTACCGCAGCAGCAGAAAACTCTAGCTTGGATGGCACCGCGGTGGATCGCTCGCTTCCCCGCCGTGTTGCCTCTAAGCTACAGGTGACAGCTCTGCTGCCTCACCGTTTTTCCTCCTCTTCCTTGAACCCTGGTCGCCTTGCTCTCGCGAACTTGTGGTACACTTTCACTCCTGCCGCAGACCACCGAGCCGGGATCCGCAGACTAGACACGATCGATAAACAATCCCCATCGCGTCGTCGCTCAGGCAGTTGTTTCTTGCGCTGACATCCGCCTGTCTCAGAATCA
This sequence comes from Teratosphaeria zuluensis, assembly GCA_007113905.1. Classification (NCBI taxonomy): domain Eukaryota; kingdom Fungi; phylum Ascomycota; class Dothideomycetes; order Mycosphaerellales; family Teratosphaeriaceae; genus Teratosphaeria; species Teratosphaeria zuluensis. The sequence continues at coordinate 16,521 of VCMQ01000028.1, forward strand.
ACCAAATGCTGCCCAGTCGGGCTTGCCGCCGCCTCAGCAACCAATCCACCATCCTCGTCCGACAGGGTTGATCCAGCAGCAGCGTCCACACTCACCGCACGCATCCCAGAATCTCCAGGCCACATCACAAGGACCCTACATCTCCCCACACTCGTCAACTCACAGCTTACCCCAGCACCAATCACCCTACGTCGGATCCGTACCTGGACTCCCTCCGCAGCATCCAGGCGAAACGACTTTCTTTGGCGCCCACCCCAGTCCATATAGCACGAACAGCGCTGCTGGGAGCTACGCATCATCAGGTACGGCCCTCGCTCCTCCACCCTGCCTGCATCGTCTGAACTTGACGAAGCGCCGTCCGCAAGATGCTGACCACGATGACTAAACCATACGGACTGGGACTGACCGGCATTTTAGAACCGAGCGACAGTATGGCTACACAAGCCGCCATCAGTCGCCAGCCATATCCACCCATTTCAAGCTACCAAACGCCTCAGTCCAACTCACCGGCGTCTATCCACTCGCCGCAGACTGATGCAAATGGCCGTCCACTGTACGGCATGCCGCCAATGGCGCAGCAGATGTACTATCCTCAGTACCAAATGCCTCAGCAGTCGCCATACAGCCAGCACCCCTCCAGCTCGCACCATTCTTCCATCACCTCAAACCCTGGCGCAATGCTCATGTCGCACCAGCAGCAACAATCGGTATCGTCTCAGCAACACCAGCCGAGTCACTCGCAGACGAGCATGATCGACACAAAGCCTTCTCAATCATCCTTACAGAGACCTCCGTCGGTTGTGGGCGCACCGCAGGGTACGCCCCAAACACCCTCTGGCCCAGGTATGCAGGATTCCAACGGCAATTGGTCATCCGGTCCTAACTCGACAGCAGCACCAGGTCCAATACCAGCAACCACTCCGCTTGTTGTTCGTCAGGACAACAACGGCGTACAATGGATCGCGTTCGAGTACTCTCGTGATCGCGTCAAGATGGAGTACACCATTCGATGCGATGTCGAATCTGTAAACATCGACGATTTGAGTCAAGAATTCAAGGCGAACAATTGTGTGTATCCCCGCGCCTGCTGCGGTAAAGATCAATACAAAGGCAATCGCCTGCACTACGAGAGCGAATGCAACGCGGTCGGATGGGCGCTGGCGCAACTGAATCCGAACTTGCGCGAGAAGCGTGGGCTCATTCAACGCGCCGTTGACTCTTGGCGCAACAGCAACCAGGACGTCAGGCTGAGGAGTCGGCGAGTGAGACGCATGGCCAAGATTCACAACAGGAAGACGGCGACAATGACCCCAGGTCCAGCAGGCGCCCTGTCGGGCCCAAGCCCTGCCAGTGCAGGACTTCCACCATCAGGTATGCCCCCAAGACCTCCCCTGGGACCCAGCGTCCCTCCCATGCATCATCACGCATATAGCCAGCAAACAACTGGCGGTGCAGAACTGAATGGCGCGTACCACCACATGTAGACGGCTCTCATGCTGTAATAATATTGCACGAACACACGCGATTAAGGCGGGAAAGACGCGGTTATTTTGGCCCACCACACAAAGGACTGGAGTCTAGGCAATTCTGTGCAGTATACCTACTTGAGCAGGACCGCATATTGTATTTTGTACACCTCGCTTGTTTTGCTGTTTTCTTGCACTATCATACCCTGGTTTCTCGCTTCGCATACACCCTTGCCCTGTCAAGCAGCCGAATCCACGCTAATCGTTCGTTTATCTGTATAGCCGGAAATGAATACAACCAGAATAGCGCGCCAGCACATCACCATCAGCCGCCGCCCCAAGGACAGGCCGATCTTACATCACCGACGTCTTCATCGGGCCGGTACGCACAGAATTTCTACCCGACATATCCTCATCAGTCAGCACCGAGTGTAGGTGGCTCATCCATGCCGTCCGTCCATGACTCCATGGATCCCATGCACGGCCATGCCCAGGCGCTTGCGACGTCTGTCAATGGAGACGCCAAGGAGGAAGAGGATGAAGACACTAAGCGTGCCCTATTCGGCGACGTGCCGGAGTCCAAGAGACGCAAGTTCATCCTCGTGGATGACAACCAACGTGGCACCCGTGTTCGTGTCCGCGTCATGCTTGATCAGGTCAAGATGGACGACATGCCGGACGCTCATTTGAGGATCAATGCCGTCTTTCCTCGTTCGTACTACCCGCGCCAGATGAGGTCTCCACCAGGTTCGCCGACGGGCAGAAATCACTGGGTCGACGACGAGGATGATGAGGTCGAGGGCGCCTCTGGAACTGCGCCGACTCGCGGCAAGACAATGGTGTCGGTGTCTCTCATGGATGGCAGCGATGCGAAGCTGCCAGTCCCACGCATGACAAAGTCTCGAAGGCAGAAGGAGGTCGCGCTGAACGAGCTGGGCTATCGCATGGCCTGGGGCCAAGCCAGGACGTTCAATGGCCGGACCCTCTTCTTGCAGCGCTCCCGTAAGTCCGCCGCCATGTAACCTCGTACCACAGCAGCTAACAACAGGCAGTGGACGCTTACCGCAACAAGATGCGCAGTACCATGGTCGCATCCGGCCAGGAGGTCTCCACCATTGCGCCGCACTTTGAGACACGTCCAGGCAAGCGCAAGTGGCTCGAGCGGAGCAAGCGCTCGCGCCGTGATGCATCGCCATAGATCCGTACTCCTTGCTGTTCTCCGACGAAACACGATCCGATCGACTGCGATGCACTACTTATTCACCGAAGATACCCTTACGTTGAAATCATGCGATTGTAATTGCGCCCGTCGCTTTTGCTGGGGCGACGCGACGTAGTCCGAAATACCCTCTTGGGCTGGTTTGGACGGCCTACCTTATCTTGAAAGAGTATCGAATTGAAGCAATGACGCGTTCTGAGCGCTTGTTGGTTGCTGTTGATGAAGAGCATTGCACCCTGTACACAATAATGAATGGTTTGGGGAGATTCAGCCTTGGCCGGTGTGGATGCTTGGGCAAGGCCCGCGATGGAGCTGTGTACACTACATGCGTAAACGGGGGACCGTTTATATGGGCCACGGCGAGGCGAAATGCCTCGCTGCGTATAGTGATGAAAGAGTGGGATACGACGGCGTTTGGCGAAATACACTGCTGTGCCTATTCTTCGCCTCTGTCCCAGCATGGTCCCTGATGCTGGCGTAACTGACATAGTAGGGTCATGCACAACAGATGCTCGCGGCAGTAGAGCCTTCCGGCTACTGGGGAGAACCTGCGGCAATCAGAAGGAAACGGCCTCCTAATCAGCATTCCCTGGGTTACATCTCATCTGCCCGCCGCTCGCGCGAACGTCGCAGTGCGGCCAGGATCCCAATCGTCGCTGAAAGCCCGCGTCGAACCATCTCTCACTGTTCTGCTGAAGACGTAGCCCGAAAATATGTCGGCAGACTCCTCGGCTTCCCGTGGCGAACTACACAAAAAGGCGTCAGCTCGAAAGACTGCCTCTTCTACGATGATCTGGAGCCTTACGGCGCTTACTCCTCAATATTGCTGGAGCGGATATTGCCCTCCATGTGCCTAAGCAACAGAAACCTGCATTAGTGACGATGCTGCAAGTCGCTTCCAGCACTTTTGCTTGTGCTTACCAGTCGCCATCGCTCCCAGTGTAGCTCTCATGCCAAGACTGTGCAGTCTTCTTCACATTCTGTGCTCGACAACTCTCGTAGAAATCTCCCATCGTGATCCCTTCCTCCCGCTCAATAGCAGCGTTCAGACTCTTCTGCCACCGCCGCACGAGATGCAGCGACTGAGGTGGAGGCTGCGAGATGTACATGCGTCGCCATGAAGCCTCTGGGTAATCTACTGCAGCCGTATGCGGCGGTAATCTGTCGCCAGCTGGGAACGAGATACAGACGTCCCATGACCATCTCTCGCTGCCTCTTTTGCCTATCGCGCTCTCGTTGGCGACGGGAGAGTCATTTTCGATATGAAGCGTGACTGTTGGGTAGTTTGCGTCAAAGGCTCGTCGGAGGATGCGATTGTTTTCTGGTTTTCGGCGGCCGGAGCGGTTGGTGGTGGAGTATGGATTGTAGGCTCGACCTTGGAGATTCCAGTCTGGAGCTAAGAAGAGGGCGCGTTGGAGACGGATGCTGCCTGAGATTGTTTGGCGGAAGTTGCGAGATGTGCGCTGGGAGAGGAGGATGTCTCTCTGGGGGAGGTGGAGGAGGATGAGCTCGAGGAGTTCGGGCAGGCGGAAGACTTGGGTAATGGAGGATTCTGTTGGGTTGTCCATCTCTTCTCCGCTCATGTCGTCTCAAGACCTGGATAGTATTGATATTGAGGACCAAGAGGATAGAGAAGCGAAGTCAATCCAAGAGTAGAGCAAGACGGAAAGGGAAACAGAATCAAGGCCCACCTTCCCACAAACAGACCACTAGGTAGTCTTATCAGCCAGTCTCACCTACCGCGCATCGGTGCGATCGTGTTTGTGTTCGTCGCAAAGCACCAAAGACAAAGGAAGGCACGAGGCGTGACGTAGCCTTCCCATTCCTACACCATCACATGCGCAACGCCATTCCCGTGCCCCGCTATCTTCAATCCACACTTCTGCCACGGCAATGTTGCGGCCACATCCCGTATCAGGCGCGTAACCGACTGAAATCCTGATAGAGATGGACCGTGGGTCTTCTTGATCTTTGAGAGCTCAGCGTGATTCGCGAGAAATGTCTTATGGGTCGAAGTCGGCGTCTCCGCTGCAAGTTCGCCGTTGGCATGTGAATACGCCGGCTATAGAGAGCAATACCTACCTTAATCCTGAAGGTTCACAGGAAGTAACGTGAGATCGACTGGCAGCGGTCCGATCATAGTCACGACGACAAAGCTGGCATAATGCTCACAGAGCACGTGCGTAAATTGAAAGAAATCGGCTGTTAGGGTTAGTGTTTGGGTAATGCTTCATGAAACGTCTGCTATGGTAGGGTGCGGAGGTTACCTTACCAACATACTTGGTAGACCAGCAGTTTCAAGGCGCGGCCTGCACGCGAGTATGCTATCGCGATGAGAGGCGACAGGCCAGTCCGACGAATCGTCCTTCCGACCTCGAAAGCATCCAGACTACGTTCATGCAATTGACTCAGCCACATTTGGAGAAAGACAAAGCAACGGAGGGGGCTGCAATGGGTGTTGGTATTGCCATAGACGACGATGCAAAAGCCATGGTTCAAGTAACCTCCATGGTCGATGTAGGCTCCGCCTAATCCTACAGGTCATGCAAATCATGGTGTTGTCGGGAGTATCGTTCCATTGTACAGTCTATCTACTCCCGGCAATTGGCCCTTTCTTATTGCTTTTACAGATAAGTCGAGCACATGTCATATCTCATCACAGCTCTCCTCGACCATCGTCACAAAGATGAGCTGGAAGACATTTACTGGGCACTGCAAGCATTCACGTCAGCACACCACTCTCGCCTAGTTCATCATAGGATACAGGGAAATACTCACATGCCAATGACACCACAAGCGGGCCTTCCACCAGCGTTACCGGTCTTCTTGCTCTCCGGGTGGTCAGACTTGCCAAGGTCGTCAGTGCCAGCGTGAACAACAATGGTCCTGCCAAGAACGCTCTCCGGGCCAATGAGCTTGATGAACTTGTCAGTCACGCTGCCCTTGGCGTTGCCCTGGCCGTCGGTCTTGAAGTTGCCCAGGTCACCGACGTGGCGGTTCTCGTCGGACGGAGCGCCGTGCCTATGATCTATCATCAGCATCTCTGCTAACCTCGCAAAGCATTTGCGAGTGGGCTTGGGGTTCGAGAAGGTGGGCTTACTCCTTGTTGTGCGGGTTGAAGTGAGGTCCAGCAGAGGTGCAGCCGTTGGTGTTGTCACCGAAGGCGTGCACGTGCATACCACGCTCGGCATTGGCGTCGTGGCCGCTGATGTCGTAGGAGACGGTGGTTGGGGCGCCCTCGGAGGCTTGCTCGAAGGTCACAGTGCCCTTAACGTTGGAGTCTCCGCGGAGGACGGCAACTGTGATGAAGCCATATTAGCTGAGGCTTCGATTGACTATCTCAGGAGCCTGAGTGTAGCGGAAAGATGCATCGAGCTATGCAGGAGATGTTGGATGCCTGAGGTCGGAAGGAGACACGAGCTGAGGTGTTGGACATCAAGGTACTGCCGCAGCGACCTCGTGCCTGCGGTCTCCCACAGTCACCAGACGTAAAGTCACAGCAACCTTGATGTCCTCACTTCACCTCAAGTCCATCTCTTCATCAAATCACATCCTTCCATCGACAAGAAAACTTGCTCATATTCTCTCTCGCGTCTCCCAAAACCCCACTAGCCCTCCACTCTATCCGATTCATCGGTAACGTACCTGCTTTAACCATTTTGGCGGTATTTATTCGATATAACTCTTCTTCGGTAGATGTGTCTGCGTTTGTCTCGAGGACTGGTATGTTGCACAGGACAAGTTGGGAAAACGTGTTGTGTGCTGATGCTTACTACTAGAGCTGGCCGGGCGGGGCAGGAAGCTCAGAACGAGGGTGGGGCATTGTGTCATTGCGGTATCGGGCAGGGCAGCAGCGAAGTTTGCAGAGCACCGTGTTTCACTGCGGCCACAGAGAAGTGAAGCAATGCAGGTAAGAGCGAGCAAATGTGGTGGATGGTAGCATTCAGGCAGGTTTTGGCTCATTTCGTCCTGTAGGTGCCTACATCATATACATGTGATACCAGCAGCTCTACTCACACTACAGCGATTGAGATCTGGTTGTACACATTTGACATACATTCATTTGCGCTAGCAACAATGACCAAGATGCACTACAGCCCTCAGCAATCTAGACACATTCCAAAAGTCTTTTCGTCCCTCGACTCCTTCTACCTAAATCCGGGAACAGGCGTCATTCTCATAGTCAAGTTCATCGCCTGAACATTCATAACAGAATCATTGATCGAAGCCACCTAAGCCTTCTCGATCTTCTCCTGCAAGATGCCCTTGAGCGTGACAGCGTCGGCGGCGAACTTGCTGATACCCTCGCTCAGCTTGTGCACAGCCATGGTGTCCTCGTTGAACATGAAGCGGAAGAGCGCCTCGTCATTCAAGTAGCTCTCCTTCTTGATGTCCAATGAAGACGCGTCCTCAGACTTCAGCTTCTTCGGCACAGGCTCCTGGCTGTTGTAGAGCTGCTCCAGAAGCGCCGGGGCAATGGTCAGGTAGTCGCAGCCGGCCAGCTCGGTGATCTCACCGACATTTCTGAATGAGGCACCCATGACAATGGTCTTGTAGCCGTACTTCTTGTAGTAGTTGAAAATCTGCTGCACGCTCTTGACACCTGGGTCGTCCTCCTTCTTGTACTCCTGCTTGGTGTTGGCCTTGTACCAGTCGAGGATACGGCCGACGAAAGGCGAGATGAGGAAGGCACCAGCCTCAGCGGCAGCGATGGCCTGGACCTTGGAGAACATGAGGGTCAGGTTGCAGTTGACGCCGTGCTTGCTCTGGAGGGTGTGGGCAGCCTTGATGCCTTCCCATGTCGAAGCGAGCTTGATCAGGATGCGGGACTTGTCGATGCCCTTCTCCTTGTAGAGCTGTGTAGAAATCGTTAGCCAATGCTCCTAGCCTTGTCCAGGCGTCTGATACTCACGTCGATGATGTGCAATGCCTTCTCAACGCTCAGCTTCTCGTCAAAGCTGTACCTGGCGTCCACCTCGGTTGAGACCTTGCCCGGCACGATCTTCAGGATTTCGGAACCGAATTCTACGAGCAGCGCATCGAGTGTGCTCTCGACCTGCTCCTCAAGGCTGCTGCCATGCTTCTTGCCGTACGCGACGGCGTTGTCGATGAGTTTAGCGTACTCGGGCTTCTTGGAGGCGGCGAGGATAAGAGACGGGTTGGTGGTGGCGTCCTGGGGCTTGTACTTCTCGATCGTGGCGAAGTCACCGCTGTCCGCGACAACGACCTGCAAAATTCGATATTCGTTAGTATGGCAGTTGCGGTGAGAGCTGCTGTTGGGCCAAATGGTGAGCTTACGGTGCCGGCCTGCTTCAGCTGCTCGAGGGAGGAAGTCATCTTTGCTGGAATATCTGTAATTGCAGTTCTAGTATAGGTGTGGATTGTTTAGTCACTGAGATTGATTTGAATGTGAAGGATGGATCAAAGTCAGAGTTATGTTTATGTGACTACGGTACTAAAATTGTTGAAGACCCCTCCGTCAACGTGGGGCGGACTGCCCCTTCCTGATGTGACGTAGATCCTATTACCTCCGAATGACCAGTGTTTGAAGCTCGTGCTCTTATCAATTCTAGAAGAAATAGACAAAGACTCAACCAATTCTACACTCGCAACTCAAACCAGCGGAGAAACATCAACACCTCCAGGTCGCTATCTTCGAATTGTGTTGGGCGCTATACAATTATGCTCGCGCTTCCCGTTGCCTCGACATTGTCCGGCTCAGCTCGTGGAAGGGTCTAGCTAAGGTAGAGGCTGAACTCAGGCTGAAGCCGCGCGAAACATCTAACGGCTTTTGTCGGGTTGGCTCATGGCGCATTTTCGGAGGTGCGCCCGTCCGTCGGTGAGAAAGCCAGCGGCGAATGTGTAGCACCCAAACTCCTTTCTTCTGTCCTGTTCATGAGCATGTCATATCCCGATCATCATGTGATCATGTTGGCAGCGGCGAAGGACGATTTTCCGAACGAACATTGTGAGCGCCCGCCTGAGGCAGGAGTCTTTGTCAGCTGTGCTGCATCACGTGAGACGCGACGTCTTCGGAAATGCATTCTACCGTCAGCGCAATCGGACATACGCGAGAGACCTAGCAACCATCACATGTATAGTCCTCATGGGTAGGTGAATTTAGATGAGTAGACAAAGTGACGCCGAGCTCTCCTCCATCCAGGCCAAGTCCCAAATCTGTCCGAAGCAGAGCACAACCAATATGTCCAAACTATCAAACAGCCTAAAAGCATTCATCAACGCTCCTCATGTCCGCCCAAATACTACACCCGCGCCCAAGAACATCCGATCAGTATACGAGAAAATAGCTCAAGATGCGTCCTCCAAGAAAGTCGGACTGCCAGCATGGCTCACCGCAACCGTACCTCAACCCTTCCACACGTCATAACCCAAACAGCTAACAACCTCGCCCAAAGACCGCAGCAACCATGACCCTCAACTCCCCGCAAAGCATGCTCCAGCTCTACAGCCTCGCCACATCTCACGCACCGACATCCGCCTCCAAATCCTCCAACCACGAAGTCTGGACCGCAGAACTCATGCGCGAAATCGGGCTCAAATGCATCGGCCTCAATGGCGTGCCCCGGACCATCAACACCCTAGGCGAATTCGTCTCAGGACTCCCCGGCCCAGTCCAGACGGCATTGAAGGATCGCAAGCCGCGACGACAGCTTACGAAATCTACTATCGAAACGACCGTGGAGAGGGGAAATAAGCTGTGGGAGTCTATCTACCGCCCTTTCAGCCAGAAACTTACCGATAAGCTCGCGCTCTCCCACCCGGACCTGCCTGTCTTCATTATAGAAGGGGAGTATGGCGCCTTGTTCTCTGATCCACCATCCGCGAATCCTGACGTGCCTAATGTCGGTCGCGTGCTCATGAGTATTCTGGCGGTTAGTGTGCTCAGGACGCAGACGGGTGTGGGACCGCAGGTCGTCAGTCATATTTTTGGCTTGAGGAAGGCGTACGAGGATGGGACTGCGGGGGCGGAGGAGCCGGTCGAGGGCGGCGAGTGGTTGGCGGGGAATGAGGGGAGTGAGTGGTTGCTTGGGAGGGTGGATGAGGTTGTGGAGGCTGTTGGGGCGAATTTTGCGCAGGGGTATGGGGAGCCTAAGGCGAAATTGTGATGGCGGAGGTTTTGATGTGGTGAGATGTGATGTGTATAGGTGTAGGTATCTGGGCAGACAGGACATGTATCCATGCATTATGGACATTTCGGGTGGCAAATGTCTCATTTTAGAATGTCTTATTTTTCTGTGCTCGAAAGACTGTTGTGCTAACAGAACAGGTGATTATACAAGCAGGTTGATGGCTATGCGGCTACTCCATCCTGCCCAGGTTCTCTGCAACATGGAATTTGGCTCCAGTCTTCTGCTTTACCTCGTCCACTTCTACATTAGGTGCAAGCTCGATCAGCGTGAGCTCGCCCTTCTCCCTATCCACATTGAACACAGCCTGTACGTACGCAGTCAGCATAGGTCCCTAGAGCGAAAAAGTCTTGGCAAGACTCACCAAGTCCGTAATAATAGTTGAGGCCACCCGTGCACCAGTAAGCGGCAAGGTGCAGTGCTGCACAATCTTCGGCCGTCCATTCTTGTCAACATGGTCAGTCAGAACAACAATCTTAGTAGCATCCGGGTTCGCAACAAGGTCCATGGCTCCGCCCATGCCCTTGAAGACCTTGCCAGGAATCATGTAATTAGCCAGATCGCCGTTCGCGCCGACTTGCAGCGCTCCGAGCATGGACACGTCAATGTGACCACCGCGAATCATGCCGAAGGATTCGGAGGAGTCAAAGACAGAGGCGCCAGGCACGAGCGTCACGGTCTCTTTACCTGCGTTGATGATGTCGGCGTCGATTTCCTCCTCGGTTGGGTACGGACCCATGCCGAGAATACCGTTCTCAGATTGAATCCAAACGTTGCTGTTGGGTGGCAGGTAGGAGGGAGCGAGTGTGGGCATGCCGACACCGAGGTTGACGTAGAAGCCGGGTTTCAATTCCTTGGCAGCGCGTTTGGCAATGCGGTTCCGTCGCAGAAGGGCGTCGTTGCCCTTTGCTTCGGCTTCGGGGTCTGCGTTCGGGTCGCGGAGTTTCTTGACTTCGATGATCTTTTCGGCTGTGGCTTGGACGATGCGGTCGATGAAGATGCCCGGAAGGTCGATCTCGTCAGACTTCAATTCGCCGACTGGCACGATGTGCTCGGCCTCGACGATAGAGACTTTGGCGCCTTGGCCATCAGAGGAGCGAACGATTTAGTGGTATATCTGAACTTGCAATTGCCGGCTTCATCGACTTTGTGGGCACGGAGGATGGCGACGTCGCCTTTGATTGCGGTTTCCATATTGTAGACTTTGCCGTCGAAGATGCGAGTCTCCCGTGGATTGCCGCCAAGCAGGACTTCACCTTTCTTGACGCGGACAGGAATTTGTCCAGATTGAATGAATGTTGAGACTCCGGTGGGTGTGAAGAAAGCTGGAATACCGGCACCGCCGCATCGTAGCTTCTCAGCTAGAGTGCCCTGAGGTGTCAGCTCGATGTCGATTTCGCCATTGAGGTATCGGGATTCCAGAGCCTTGTTGCCGCCAATGAAACTGCAAATTGCCTTGCTCACTTGACCACCTGCGATGAGTGGCGAAAGACCACCTCCGATTGCAGTGCCGGCATTGTTCGAGACTGCGGTCAAGGAGTGCAGGTCCTTCGGTCCTCGACGCACCAAAGCGCCAATGATCGTCTCTGCAGTTCCACACAGACCGAAGCCAGCAGAGAGGATAGTGCTGCCCGGTTGCACATCTGCTACAGCCTCATCAACGGAGTCGTAGACCTTGCGTTGACCACGGACCTTGGCAGGCGCACCACCCTTTGCTTCCTTCAAATGAGAAGTGCTGGTCTGGAAACTCCGATGTTGGGTTGCATGTTGCTTCAGCCTGTACGCGGCGCGTGAGGGCTTGGAGGTTATCCGGATCGAAAGTCCAGAGCTGGATCCTCCCAACTTGGGAAGGAACGAGCAAGCAAACTCCATGGTACCGACGTTGCTCACCACTCACTGACCCAGCGAGTATCTGGCACCTACGGATTGACTATGGTTATAAGAAACATCAAAGGCGCGTACCAAATGAGGACGACGACATCGGCTTAGACATCACCCGGCAGGCCAGCACGGCTGCGGGGATGTGGTGTCGTTCGGCACTGGACTGCGGATCGCGCCCTTGCATCTCCAATCCCACGACAACAACATCCATCAATAGTTCGTCCGACGTTCGTTGACTGCTGCCAGTGCATCCACCATCAGTATGTGAGGATGTGAGTTCATGCTTCACGAAGATGCAGGAGCCATTGCCTTCACGTTGGTGGTGCCTTCCTGTGGCGCAAGTGCTGCCTGGCGCTAGCGTTCACGCGTGCTGATGCCTGAGGTAAGAGCGATATATCAATGCGCGTTCTTTCGTGTTCGTACATCCAAAGACATTACATGCAAAAGGATCAGAGGGGTTTCGTAGAGAGACTACAATACAGATAAAACAATGACTGCTCCCACAGCCACAACCATGCTGTCCGCCAAGCGCAAGAGAGCGCAGATCTCTTACGCTGAAGAAGATGACGAGCTCGACACGATGCTTGGTCTCGAAGCCCAAGAGGAAGACGTGGACTACGAGGATGTTATCGACATGACATATGGTTCTCACGCTGTAAGACGTGCATCAGTCCGTTACTGATCAGATCACTAATTCGATGCAGAAGCCCAAGTGCAAGCCTGCCAAACGAGTCAAGACGTCCAAGAAGGCAAAGAAGGAGAAGCACTTCCCCTTCATGCTTCTACCTGGCGAACTGCGTGATCGAATCTATGAGCTGGCTCTCACGGACCCCAGCGGCATTGCCGTCAACGCCAAAACCAAGAACTACCGTCGCACGGTCACACGGATTCCGCCATCAAACGCCAATGGCTATCGCAGCAGAGGCCGGCGATGGTACCGCCGCTACGGAATGCATCAATCACAGCAATCTCAATCGAGCCAAGACCAAGCCTCTGAACCGAACCAGCTCGTGCCGTCCCTCCTCGCCGTCAGCAAGGCAGTACATGCCGAGGCGATCGGATGGCTGTACCAGCAGGAGATCATTGTCCATGATACTTACACGCTCCACTCATTCCTCGCCTGCATCGGCTCCAACCGGACCCGCATCACAGACATCGTCGTGCGAGGCTGGGGTGACGGGCGCGGAGCCCACAAGGCGATGAATTACTGCGCTTTCACGATGCTGTCCACCTGCACCAACCTTCAATCCCTCTTCCTGGATTGCGACATTCATTACTATGTGAGCCGTCCGCAACAGTTGGCCAGACAGATCTTCAGAGAGGCGAATGTGTGGCTCGAGGCCTACGGGATGATGCATGGGAGGAAAGATGCTGCGGTCGATATTCTCGATGTCAAGGAGTCCAACTTCGAACGCGCCAGTTCGTTCCGCAATGCGCAGTCCCCTAAGAAGGACAAGTTCGAAGAGGAGTTTGAGGCTGAGCTGAGGTTGCTGCTGGGCGCGAGAAAATGAGTGTGGCATCGACGTGGCGGTTGCTTCGGCAGTATGATTAATTGCAATGAATGGTGTTTAAATGGCGTTTGATGCTGTCAAGATGCAATGACACGGTAATGGCTCGCTTGGAGATTTGCTGTACAAGCAAGGAAGCAAATGAAGTACGTTAGCCACAGACCTTCGCTAGAAATCCATCGGTCTTTTGATCTCGCTGATCATGATAAGCATCTTGAGGACTCTGCCGCACATCGTCAGTTAGCCAGAGTCACCTGATCCCTTACGATTGAGAGTCATGCTTGACTGCAATCTACCCAGAAATGCCGATACTTCGCTACGAGAGGTGATTGTGAACCACATGATTGATATTCTGCGAGCAAATTATTCGGGCAAGGGCGGGATGTTGGAGTATCAGGAGAGGAATGGAAGTCTGGATGGGTACAAGTGGAAGAAAGCTTATGATCTGGAGGAGAGGCAGATGGATGATGAGGGTGAAGAGTATTGACGGAATCATTGGCTTGATCGACTCCTGCGCCTTTCACCTGGAACACATTCTCGATTTCAGGATTCTCAGCAAAGCGCTTTGATGTAACGACAACCACATTGTGGTAGAACAATTCTTTGTTCGACATGATTACAGCGTCTCCTTGGGGTACATAAATATCCTCCCTCGAGTCGAAGGACTGGTGGCCGACGATCTTTGAGACCTACATATCCTGCTACTACGCAGAAAGCAATACGTTGCAGTCGACAAGATCATAATGCCAGTCACCGAGTACCGCTTGAAGATGGGAATCTCGTCTTCGGCTCCGCAGAAGACCGCAACCCCAACCTCCTCTCTCGCTGATCTGCCACCCGAGCTGGTCTCGATGATTGCAGACGCTATGCCTTTTGACGATCTCAAGAACCTTCGCCTAGTTTCCAAAGCTATGGAAGAAGCAACATACGCTTCGTTCGCCCACAGGATTCAGCACCTTACCGTATTGCCAGGACGAGACTCCGTAGCTTGTGTCGGCACACTTCTCAACGATACCGGATTGAGAGTGAATAATGTCAACAAGCTGACGATCGACTTCACCGACGGCTATATCGAGGGTCTCACAGCACCGGAATTCGCCGCATTAGTGCTCAGTCTGCTATTGATGATCTCTAGACTCGACCATCCCTTCGAGTTGGAGCTCCTACATCGCGACCCTGTCGCGGGACGGGAGCCACTGGCGATCACTAGGCACGATGAGTTGCTCTACCTTCTATCCGAAGCGATCAAGTGGAATCGACAAAAGCTGCAGAAGCTCACGGGCCTTACAATCGATGGCCTCAGTTGCACTACAGGCCTCAAAGAGCTCGAGGATGAGATGAACCCCATCCTCAAGAACCTCACCCTCAAATCCATCACTCTTGACCGGTACCGCTTCAGGAGGTATTTCCTACAATGGCTCCCAATAAGGTTTTGGAAGCTCGAGCGGCTTCGACTGAGCAACGTGCAGATCTTCGGACCAACAACGTACGATCCCTCGATTGCGACGGCAGAGCTGGGCTTGGGAAAATTATTCCCTGCGCTGAAGCCGCCGAGGTCGACATGGCATGTTCGACGACCGAGGATCGTCACTGGCGCGGAGAAGAAGTTCTACGACCAGAATGGTGTGGAGCTGGGTTTTGTGCGAGTGAAGCTGGATGAGAACGAGGCGACGATGACGTGCCGGGCGGCAATGTCTTGGCTTGGGCGGGTTTTGTTACGCGAGTATCTGCGTATCTGATGCTCTGGCGAGATTACTCGGCAGATTGCTAGTGGTAGTCATCAAGGCGCTTGCATATGATATTGACGGCCTGAACGGTGGACCAGGTTCATGAGAACAGCATCAACCTCATCGGAGCATCTGATGCTGGGTATTCGAGTATCAAAAACCAAGGTCCGCGAAAATAGTACTAGACTCGCTGGAGCATCTGATGCTAGGCCGTCGAGGGCGCTATTGACGTGTGCATACGTATTCATATATCTCAGCTACTACTTGAGGCTAGCTCAGTACTAGCGTGAGCTTAGCCAATGGATTGACTACTTGCAATCAACTTCACACCTTCAACTTCTTCGTCCATCAGACAAGGTACCAATCCACAGCCAATCCATTGACCCCGAATCTCTGACTCTGAACGACAACAATGGTGCGCAGCGAGCAGACACATGCGCCCCCTCGCGATGTCCCACGAGTCCAACATTTCATCGACCATACCGGAGCAAACGCTATCCGCGCTCGCATCGCGCCCCCAGGCACCAACGGAGACATTGCTGCGAACGACTTCACGAAGAATCCGGTCTTCGCTTTCCAAGTCTACACGCTCGTGAATCTCCATCTCGACGAGCCGACAGCGAAACGCTTGCGACTCGACACTAAAGACGGCAGTCGTCCGACAGAACTGCACTCGCTGGTCCACTCGCTAGGACCGATGAACAGCGAGCGTCCTGCACCCGTATTCGACATCTATCCAGATCCTCAGCCTGATGTATTCGCCTGCGTCGCCCACCAGAAACGGGAAATTGCTTACCGCAAGGCGCGAGCGGAGAACCCAGAGACTCTGTTGATTCCGAAGGTTGCGATGAACTGGGAATTATCACCCAACAATGGCAGGACGGGGTTCTGCATCATAATTACCTCAGATATGAGAGCCCTCAAGCTCGGAGGTGGGAGTCGAGATCCTGCAGGCATCAGCCCCGTGCTTTGGGCACGCTTCAGGCGCGGTCCATCAACTTCTTTCGGCTATGAGACTACCTTCACGAGGCTAGTGGACTACTATGCGCAGCGCGGTGAACGGTCCTCAGAGTTCCAGCTGCTGTATGATGCGAGCTTCACGCGCCAAGACATCGATTGCGAT
Source organism: Teratosphaeria zuluensis (assembly GCA_007113905.1). Taxonomy (NCBI): domain Eukaryota; kingdom Fungi; phylum Ascomycota; class Dothideomycetes; order Mycosphaerellales; family Teratosphaeriaceae; genus Teratosphaeria; species Teratosphaeria zuluensis. Next base: position 32,593 of record VCMQ01000028.1, read on the forward strand.
TTGGAGTCCGACTCGAACGAAGTAATTCGGCCACTTGGACAGTATTGCGACCTGGGTCTTCAAGATGCCGAGGAAAATTTCACGACGGACTTAACAAAAAGCTGCGCTAGTGAGAAAAACCTCGAGGATATGGCACAACGCTTGTCACTTGAGAACTTCTCCGTAGACGAGACTGTGAGCGATACGGTAATCGTCAGCAACCACCTGCTCGATGCCGAGCCTGATCTCCGATATCTGATCTATGTCACCTTCCTGCCGGCCTCCAATTCCCACGCTTCTCTAAATCAAGTAGCCAAAGCCTTCACAGCGAGCATTACATCGCACCTCGCAGACGGAAAAACCATCTCCTTCGAATTTCGCAAACCACCCAACCAGAGCTACAGCTCTATTCTCGCCGACTTCCACAGCCAACTCGAGTCCAAGCCAGCGCAAGACCACATCGGTGCCCTTCTCAACCTCCAAGAAGGAGGCGTCGACAGTCCCGTCTTCGTCGGACGACTACACTGCCAGAGTCGGAGCTTGCAACGGCGATATAACATTTTTGACCTAGACGACGAAGACGACAGAGATGCTCCCGTGCGATATGGAACTTTTATCGTCGTTCTCCGCGATCCGGAGAATTTGGCGAAGGGCGGTGTCGAGTACTTGCTCGCGGACGCTGTGCCAGGAGCGTACGTCAAGCGGCATCGACAGATGTACGAGGAGATGATTATGTGGCGGAATGAAGGGGTTGAGGAGACTGCGAGGCGGTTGGAGATGAGACTCCACACTTAGCTTGGAGTGATAAGAGGTAGGCAATACCCACCACTTCATTTCATTTCATTTTCATTCCATCTCATCTAATCATTTATCACACATGCTAGAAAGAACGGCACTCCTCGTCCAACCCCCCCTATGTCCCGTCCCTCTAATCCACCCAAAATCCAGCATCACCAGCCCCCCGCCTCTCGCAGCCCTAACCGCATTAATCTTCCTCGCCGTCCCGAGCAGGCTCCCCTCTCTATCAACCCATGCTCTAGCCTCCTTGACCCAGCTTTTGAGCACCAATTCATTCACAGCATCTGTGCTTGTCGGAATATCATCCTTACGATTCGCTATATGCAAAAATTTCAGCAACGGGCTCCTGATCTCTGGGTCGACGAAATTGGTGGGGTCGAGACCAGCGACGCCGAGAGCTTTGGGGACGTTGCTGGATGGTTGGGAGATGCGGATGTAGTTTAGATTACGCCATGTTTCTGTGAAAATTGAGGCTGCGGACGAGACTGGCTGGCGGGTCCAAGCGTCTCCGGTTGCGGTGTGGCTGGCCTCAGAGGCGCGTTGTTCCGTAGCCAGCATTCCTAATGCAGGCACCCATTCGCTACACCCTTCGAGGTCCAGCCAGGTTAGTGAGAGCAGGTTGCCGCTGAGTTGACGCAACAGCAGTGCAGCTTCCGAGTAGTCGGCGTCGAGGGAATGGGAATAGTAGTGCGTACCACCTGCTCTGACGTCTGGTGAATGCTGCGAGGTGACGGTGGCAGTTGTGAGGTTGGGAGTCGAGGTTGGTTTGGGCCAGTACGCTAGGGACAGGTGGCTGAGATGCGGCGTTTGTTTGGATAGGGCGAGGAGGTCGCGCCAGGAGGCTGTTGGAGGGGGATGGGAGAGGGAGAGATGGGTGAGGTTCTTGAAGGTCGGGAGATGTGGCAGAGTTGGGATGGTGGATGATGGTTCGATGGCGGGATCTGCGTCCCAGGAATCGAGGATGTCGGTGTCCGTGGCGTGAGGAGGTTGTTTGGCAGGTTCGAAGAGTCTTGCGAGCTTTCTGATTGTGAGTTGCCCGTGACCTGCTATTGCTGCTAGGTCGAGGGTTATTATCGTGTCGGAGCTGTAGATTCAGCATTAGTATGCTTTGTTATCATAGCAATGTTGCATTCGGTTGAGATGAGGATGTAATCATCGCAGGTACAGATGTAATAGTATGAGAGTCGAGAATCGCTCCAAGCAGTGTAACGTATTGTGTCATCAGACAGAAAGGGCGAGGAGTCAAACCAACGAAGCTGCATGAAAAGATCACTTACCCCATCAGCAATGCCTGCAAAGCTATCGCATCAATCGGCGGTCCATAGACCCCAATATACGACACCAATCTCAGCCTCAACCGCAAAGGAACATCAACCAAAGCCGGATAATCTTCCTCATCAAACTCATCCCAATGCTCAGCAAGTCGCTTCAGCGTCAAATGCAGTAACCCACTAGGCCGCATTCTCGCACCTTTCCTACCCGCCGTCTCCGTCAACTCAATCAGCTTCTCAAACCTAAACAACACCTCCGGCCGCACACGATTGACATCACCAGCAACACTTTGCTTCCACCTCCGCCTGCTCCGCCGTTCCAACAACGTCCCCTCCCACGCAGACGTAAACCCCAACCAGCTCCGCGGTGCCGCCGGCCCCGGCGTCCTCCACCGCTCCCTCTGCATTTCTCCTCTCACCCTCACACCCGCCTTCGGCTTCGGTGGCGCGGATTCCGGGACACCGAGAATAGTCCTCAATTCAGGCGGGACACTCTTCTGACCACTTTGCTCGGCGAGGTCACGTTTCTTTTGCACAGCTTCGAACGAGGAAGCGAGACGGAGGTCATTTAGACGCTCGTTGACGGTCGCGGTGGGCGAGTCGCCGCCATCTTGACCCGCTGTGCTCCTGCTGGAGGAGGCAACTGCGCTACTGCCTTGGTATTGCTTTAGGTTTAGGGTGTGTTTCTTTTTGGGCATAGATTGGGTGAGAGGAGGTGACTCGAGATGGAGTGTTGGATGAGTCTTGAGCTGAGTCACTGTGTGATGTGGGAGGATGGGGTTGTTGGTGTTTGGGTAGTAGGGACGTGCTTTTGGTGGCAATGTAAAGTGTTGCACGTGAATGAGTAAGCGCATATGGTATGACGCGCGCTGGATGGCTGTGCATCCTGGCTTGGAAGTCAATGGCTGTAGTGTTCTATCACGTTATGTAGCTATCTACTTTATGCCGCGCGCACGGCTGGCATTAATCTGATAACGACCTTCAAGACACCCATCTCAGCATCTCCATATTCACCATGGCCAACATTACCCTCCGCCCCCCGACCTTTTCGTCGGCAGCCGCACCCTCCTCTTTCGAGTCCCCAACGATCCCCTGGCTCACCGAGACCTGGCACGTAACGCACTCCTCGCTCCCCATGTGGCAATCCAAACGCAACGTCCGCATCCAATACACCCCGCTCCCACCCTCCGACCCCTCCATCCCCACCCAAGACACCGACCGCCTCGACGACCTTGTCACCTACCAAACCCTGTACCACTCCAAACTGCAAACCGTCCGCGGCGTAGACAAATGCGCCAGTGCCGGCGACGCTCGAGGCGAGTGGGACTGGAGGGGCAAAGGGTGGCTGGTGATTGCGGGGTCGCATTGGGAGGTGCTGGGGTGGGGCGAGGAGGCCGATGGGAATAAGTGGGCGGTGACTTGTTTTGCGAAGACGCTGTTTACGCCCGCGGGCATTGATGTGTACTCGAAGGCGAGGGAGGGGGTGAAGAGGGAGACGTTGATGGGGATTAAGAGGGCGTTGGCGGCGTCGGAGGATGTGGGCATTAAGAAGATGGCGGGCGAGATGTTTGAGGTTAAGATTGATGACATGAGAGGGGATGAGTGATTGTCGAGCGGGATGGGAGTATTTGTCAAAGGCGTGTGTCTCTTGGTGGGGAGGTGCGAGGGACTGCGGGACTTGCTTGCTTGGCGGGTGCAGGAAGGTGGCGCATGATTTTGGAGCTCGATACCCTTTTCTGACTTTAGGACATGTCTGTATACCTGGGTGCTGGCAGAGCATCGATCTTCTTCGTTCCGTTTATTGTCAGCCATCGCAAAGCTGGCTTTCAGCCCACCATGCTGCACAGCGGCGCACAGGCTCATCAGGCCTACAACCAAGAACACATGGAAGCTGAGCATGGGAACATTCATACTCGCCGAACACTCTGATGATCAGACATTGCTTGCATGCGCTCTGACGCAGCAGGTTTGAGTTGCAGTGTCAACGGCAAAGACCCACCTACACATGAGATCGAATACTCGCGCACATCGCGTTCGAAGATGCATTGGGATGCACTCACTTTCTAGTCTCTGCAACATCGCGCAGATGTTAGTTGGGATGTTTGCAGACCCCGATGAGCACGGCAAAATGTGCTGCATGCTGGCTGTTGTGAGCACAGAAAGCATTTGGTGGCCAATGCATGATAAGGCAGAATGCAGAGCAATTCACTTCTCAAAGCAGCTCATTGCAACATGCCGGAAGTGCTTGTCCAACCGAGCGGGTCTCATTCATGTACAGCATAGGGCGCGGTTGTCATGTACGAATATGAAGATGTTGATTGGCTTTTCAGCTGCAGCTCTGCTTGTACCTTCCCAATTCAGCTGGGAGGACCTGCAGGTTCCTGGGAGATACTATAGCACGGCATCTCCAGAATGCAGTATAAAGGTGCGGTCAGCCGTCTATCCCTCAGCATGCAATACACGTTGGTCTATTCTTGCGGGCAGTCAGGGAGTCGGAATCATTAAATAGTAAATGGGCATTGCTTCAGACCATACAGTCTCCCAGACAGGCCTCGAACATTGTGCTGAGGAACCATAGGCCACCACTACAGATTGTCGGGCGGATCTTACTGTTGCACTGGCCCATACTAATTGCCCGGCTCCAATTCCCACTCCAATAATTGTGCTTCTTCGAACCGTCTGGAGAATCACACGCGGCAATAGCACCTTCAGCAATGCCGGCTTACGTGCCTGACGAGAGGTCGAAAGGCAACAGATTGGCCAAGCGAAGTATACCGCCCCCCTATATGACTACACAATCCACAATCGACAAAACTAACAATTCACCTCAGCCGGATACGACCAAGACCTCGTCCACTCAATCATCGACCAAACCCCCATCCTCCACGTCGCCTTCAACGCCCCCCAAACATCCTCCGGCCCCCACTTCCCCACCATCCTCCCCATGCTCGGCGCCGTAGGCAACTTAAACAACAACGAACCCCCCAGTATCTACCTCCACGGCTCCTCCGCCTCCCGCCTCACCCGCCTCACCCAAACCTCCCCCCTCCCCCTCACAATCTCCGCCACCCTCCTCGACGGCTACGTCCTCTCCCTAACCCCCTTCCACAACAGCTGCAACTACCGCTCCGCCATCGCCTTCGGCACCGCCACCCTCGTCACCGACCCCGCAGAAATCGAATTCGGATTAAAACTCATTACGAATAACTCCATCCCTTTTCGCTGGGAGAATTCGAGGACCCCGCCGACGAAAGCGGAGGTGCTGGCGACGGGGTTGTTGAAGGTGGGGATTGAGACTGCGTCGGCGAAGATTAGGAGGGGGGGTCCGAGTGAGGATAGGAAGGATGTGGGGGATGAGGCGTTGGTGGGGAGGGTGTGGACGGGGGTTGTGCCGGCTTATATGGTGTTGGGGGAGCCGGTGGCGGGGGTGGAGAATCGGGTGCGGAGGTGTCCGGAGGTTTTGAGGGATTGGGTGGCGGATGTTAATGGGGTCAATGAGCAGAGGGCTGTGGATGCCGTGGAGGGGTAGGGGGAGGAGTTGAGTGGTTGTGGAAGGGAGTGGTTGGGGCTTGGAAGGGGATTATTAGTGGGTGGGTTGACTTGTGTGATGATTGGAGGGTTATGCTCTATGGTCGCTGACCCACGCCGAGTCACCAGTCGTCACGTCGTCAAGTCGATCCGAGTTGGGTCGATGTTTCGAGGTATCGTGATTACCGATGCATGGGTTCTCAGGCAAGAGAAGAGCGCATTCGATAGTGTTTTTCTTCATTGCATCACACAGAACACGTCACAACTACAGCTAGCAGTGCACTACAATCCTCGCTGCAGCCTCACTCCCTCGTTGGAACCAAGTCGGACCATCTGCCATCTTTACTCACTCAAACATCCCATCGCCAACGTGAAAAATCCTTTCAACACTAAGGCTGATGCCACCTTCGACATTGCCTTCTCGTGACCTTTCGCTATGCCCATCTCCTCCGCTCCATCAAGCAACGCTCGCCAGCTTCTGCCTCAACTTCACTTGTCAAGCTGTCGGCGCAGCGAGACACGGTGTGGTAGCAAGTAGTTGGTTGATTGAGAGAAGCTATCTACCGAAGGTACTATCTGGTACCCATTACCCAGCCCATGGGCGGTACCCCGGATGTTGCCATCGTAATAACCTCCCCCTCACGTTGCTATGTACCATGTCCTCATGGACCCATCACTGCCAACTCTCACCAGCCTGCTGCCCGCTTTTACTCCATGAGCGCCTGGCTTGCAAGTCTGCTTGTTGTGAGAGTGCTGTCCGGTGTGTCGTATGCTTATTGGGTGTTGCATTGCGCATTCAACTTTGCTGCAACAGTGATGTTGCCTAAGGCCACTGAGGGCATGTGATGACGCTCGATGTGGTGCCCCTATTCGGAGGCACCGTCCCGTTGCTCTAAAAAAGAGCCGCGGGTGTCGCGATTGGCCTGGCGCGCGTGCCTCCTAGCCTGCGGTGTCATGTCAGACCCGACATCGGGTTGAGTCTGGTCATACTCGTTGACCCCTTTCTCTCTCCTCCCGCCTCAATCCCATTCATCATCATCATCATCATCCTCCTCCTCCTCCTCCTCCTCCTCCTCCTCCTCCTCCGCCCAGCCAGAACCCCTCCCCCAAACCCTAACCCTCTTATGCTTCCCATCACAACAAAACCCCATCTCATCATGCACACCATGCCCCCCGCCCACCTCACCAAATCCTCCCTCGCAAACCTCAACCGCTCCGCATACGAAACCCTAGTCCTCGCCGCAAACTCCTCCCGCCTCTCCCTCAACGCCTTCCCCTGCTCCACCAAATCACCTTCCTCAGCCTCATCATGCAGGAACGTCGCTGTGAGGTGGCTTTGATCCGCCTCCTCAAGCAGCAAATGCTTATACCGCCTCCAGAGTTTCGAGTCCGGCTTTGCGACCCCGCTGGTCTGACACTCCCATGCGATCCAGTCGATTAAGGGAGCCTGTGCATTCGCCTTTGCCGTCTCGACGAGTTTAGTTAGGGGCTCCGTGAGCGGGATGTGCCGGCGTCTGCGGTAGAAGATGGGTTCGGCGCATTGCTCGGCCCAGTCGCACAGGGCGGGTTTGAGGGTGCCGGTGGTGGTTTTGTGGTGGCAGGGGGTTCCGGGTAAGTGGGAGGTGGTGCAGGTGGGGGTGCAGGTGGGGGTGCAGAGCCAGCCGCAGGAGAGGGCGTTGGCGGCGTGGGCGAGTTGGGTTTGGGTGGTTTGAGCTTCGAGGGGGCAGGTGGGGGGTTTGTCGGCGAAATTGTCGATGTTGAGATCTGAATTGTGAGCTTCGAGAGTGCTGTTGGTTTGGTCGACGTCCATGTTTTCGATGCTGAGGTGGATTGGATGCGGAGTGGATGTCGTTGCAGTGCTGAGCAGTGAAATGGCCGTCGAAGAATGTGTTGTTATGGACGCGTCCGAACGGGGAACAGTGCGTTGTGTGGCTGAGTTCGTAATGTGAAGGTGAGGAAAGGCGCATTCGACATTTTATGCAGCTGCGCGATGCAATAGACATTCACATGTAAACAGTCCAAGCCCAAAGCGGAAGTCGTGGAACCGAGCCATTGGTTAGACATAAGCTTACACAACAAGTGCTATAGGTGCAAGCCAATGGCGTGATGTGTTTATGTAGTCGGCTGTAGAAACACTCCCCAGGATTCGTATCGAAAGAACACCAGAATCCCAACCACCGACGAAAGCTGGACTGCTTACTCCCAAAGTCTGTTGCAGGCGCCATAGCCAGCGTTCCAACTCACTTACCAGCTTACCGTCGGAAGTCCAAATATTCGCATAGAAACATGTAGTCCAAAGACAGTCCCGCGCCAACGAATACTTATAGCTCCTCCGCAGGCCCTGCAGTCATGGACTGCTGTCGACAAACCTCCTCTAGCCGTCGACCACGATTCCAGGACGACAGCAAAAACCCCACAGAGAGCACAAACACTCACCTCTACCGCAAGGACCCGACCTGACCCGAAGCTGAAATCGTAAACTCCTCTCAACATGGCACGCATTCAACAGCTACGCCAACTGCCGCTCCTCCAAGAAACCGAGAGCATGCCAGACGCACACGCACTGCCCATGTCCAGCACGCTGCTGTTGTCTTCCACCACCACCTCATCGATCGTCGTCATCGTCGTCATCGTCGTCCTCCTCCTCCTCGACCGACGACACCTCAGACGACGAACCCCTAGGCGGGGGAATCACCGCTCTCGTCGAACGAGCCCAAAAAAGACAAGAACTGATCCGGAATAATCCCTCCAAGTATCTTCGCAAAGCACGTATGGAAATCCTTCCTTATGCTCTGCACCCATGGCTTCAGATCCCGAATACCAGGAAGACTGGTGAAGTGCTTGAGAGTCCGGGTTCATTGAGGTGGCTGGGGAAGTTTGCGAGGAGATCTCCTGAGCCGGAGATGACTGTAGTTGGCTCTGTGCGAAGCTCGACGATTTCGGATGATACTGAGCAGGCTGGTACTGCAGTAGACCGCGATACGGACTCGAATGATAACGATGCAGATCCTGAGGTATTTGGTATTAGTGTACAAGTCACTGTTGATAGCCAGTCGGCAGAGTTGCAGGGAAATGGAGATGATGGAGGCCGGACGGACGCTGCGAGGATTGTGCAGACTGGTGATGAACGGGAAGGGGAGCGGAGGATCAAGACGCTAGGTGCGTTTGTTGCCGAGGATGAGGAGGAGCACGAGGCTGGAAAAGCTACAGCGCTAGTGACACCAGTGCCGCTGATACGGAGTGAGGACCTGGAAGGAGGGGAGCGCTGTCTCTTGTTGGAGGGCCAATAGTGAGGATGCTTTTCGATGATAGAGGCATGCCGAGGGGTTGTTTTGCGTGTTGCGCGTCGTCTTTGCGCATGTAATGCCTCTGGCCGGCTCGGAACTTCTTAGCTTGTATTATATCAATGTGTGAGACAAAGTATGGTACTCACGGTCAATTAGCAGCTGGCAATAGGAGAAGGCGAACTGTGAGCAGGGAGTGACTTACTTCACAATCTTCTCCATCTCAACGTAGCGACCAGCACTTAAGGTGTAGCATCCCGATCTTGACGGTACAAGACGTCACGGCATCAACACCTCCACATTGCACCTACGTGATCTCGACTACCACGTACACGGACCGCACACCCCCTCCCAACCACCCTATCACAACCCCACACTCCACCCCGCCAACCTCCCCCTCAACTCCTCCCCATAAACCGGCTGCACATCCCTCCCCTCCTCATCCAAACCCCCCAAATAATCCGTAACATCCCTCCCATCAAACTCCCTCACATCAAACCCATTCCCCAAAAACGCAAACCGATTCGCATCCCAGTACTCCAACTCGAAATCCTCCCACCGCGGCCTCTCCAACAAATGCAAAAAATGCAACCGACTCCCCGGCCAAATCGCCGCCTGCCCTTCCACCTTCCCCTGCTTAAACCAACTCCTACACGCCGAAGTCCACGCCGTGCGTTTGAGAAACAGATCCGCGTGCTGCCGAAACTGGCACGAGACGTCCAGCCGAGGAGTGACAGATTTGATGTTTTCGATCTGGGCTTTGGTAATGACGTCGAACATCCATTGCGTCCAGCGTTCGATTAGAGGCATGAAGGAGCCGTGGCCTAGGGGGCCGTAGGGCCCGCAGAAGGTGAAGTGGTTGGGGAAGGTGGGGATGCCGATGGAGAGGTAGGAGGTGACTTCTCCGGCCCAGAAGTCGCGGAGGTCGGTGCCGTGGCCGTTGAGGAGGGGGAAGCGCGGGCGCCAGGAGGTGTCGAAGCCGGTGGCGCAGATGATGACGTCGACGGGGTGGGGGGTGCCGGCGTGGTCGAGGAAGCCTGTTTCGGTGATGCGGCCGATGTCGTCGGTGAAGACGGTCGTGTTGTCCGATACTAGTGCGTTTAAGTAGCCTGGCGCTGGTGTTGGGCGGCGGCAGCCTGGGTTGAAGTCCTTTGGGATGATCTTCTCGATTAACCTCTTGTCGCCCTTCAAAGCATTTTCCATCTGCTTATAACTAAACTCCCGGGCCTCCTTCGCCTCCTTTGACCCCTTGATGATGAACTTGAACCTCTGATTCAGCTCATTCTCCACCTGCTTCCTATACTCCAGATACTTTTTCGGATTCTCCTTCAGAAACTTCAACTGCTCCTCGGTATACGCAAAGTTCGCCCCGTCCTTCCCAGCCCAGGTCTGTGCGAATCCGGCAGTGATCCAGATGGGTGACCGGACCCAGTGATAGAGATGCGAAACATCTTTCTGGATCTTTGCGACGATTTGGACGCCGGAGGAGCCGGCGCCGATGACGGCGACTCGCTTATTGGTGATTGAGTAGCCTTCCTCATAGGCGGCAGAGTGCATGAGTTTGCCTTTGAAGGTCTGGAGGCCGGGGATGGAGGGCCATTTGAAGTTGTTGAGGACGCCGCCGGCGTTGATGAAGAATTCGGCTTCGTCGTCTTGGTAACTCCCAGTGTAAAGGTCTTTGACTTTGAATCGCCAGACGCCGGCTTCTGGGTCCCATTGTGCGTGTTCGATTTGATGACGGAGCTTGATGTACTTGTTGATGAAGTCGTTCTCGTCATAGATGTCTTTCAGGTATCTCCAGATCTCCGGGGAGGATGAGTAGAAGTGCGTCCATAATTTGATCTTCCAGGAGAATTGATAGTTGACTGATGGGATGTCGCAGGCGCAACCTGTACTGCAATCAGGATTTTGACTACAGCCACAGCGATGTGTAAAACGGACCTGGATATCTATTCTCCAACCATGTCCCACCAACATCATGATTCTTCTCGTAGACCGTAATCGTCAAATTGCTCATCTGCTCCTCGGCTTTCTTCAGAAAGTTCAATGTCGATGCACCGGCTCCCATCAGAATGACTCGAATTGGTCGTTTAGTGCCGTATGGTTCTTCGCGGATTCTATAGCCAAAGTCGTCCTGTGTGGGTATGAGTTCGCCATCTCGTTCTGCTGTCAGGCTGTTGTTTGTAATGCCATTGCTGGTACTAGCAGGGTAAGTGTTGCTTGTTGCTGGACCATCCTGATTGGCGACCATTGTGTCGTTATATCGTTGCTCTCGTCAAGCTTAGCTTCTGTTCTCCCAAAATGTCACGGTATCGTTGTGTCAGTAGGATATAATCTCGACTAGATAGAATTGTCGCTAGGTGTCGCCAAATTGCGCAATTGTATTGATAAACATCAACTCGCTGCGTCTTTGCGTGTCTATCGCCGCCACAGCCATAAGCGGAGCTACCTCAAATAGCCTCGGATGAGCTAGAGCTCCAGCATAGCTGGGCGGATTCGATGCCGATTGTATTATTAGCGGACATGTATCTCAGTAGCAGTTCCAGTGTATAAGTACTGTTTGCAACAGCTATATGCTGCAAAGTCTTCGTCCGCGTCGCTCGTCAACGAAGTCCTCACAGCAGGCTTCTTGAAGCACAGCAAGTCTTACCACCGTTCTAGCCATCGGTCAAGTGCTTCACTTGTCGACACTTTCATTCGACTGCTCGAAGTGACTGACTTGGAGATTGCCGCTGACCTTTCGGCTGATGTCGCTATGGCCGCTAAGGGTTAGGGGGAGTCTCGTACTTACTTACCATCAGTCAGTCGCCCAATGACTGGCTCTGATCGCGAGCTGGGATGCCACAGCGAAAGCATCTCATGTAAAGCGCAACGAACGTGGTACGTCCTGTACGATCACAGATGACAGCCAGTATGCGATTCAATGCGAAGACCAGCAGACGCATTGGACGAGCTCGGTCTTCCTCCCAACATCAGCTATGTATTGCAGTAATCCTTCACCTTCATTCTTCTTCTTCTCGTCAACTATTACCACGGCAGCTTCTATCGCTTCAGCAAACAGTTTATGGTACCTCGTCCGACCCAAATCCCGGCCTTACGCTCCTCAAGGGCGCCGTGACCCCATGTATAATCAATTCGACATGTTTTGTGGTGATGGGTGTTCAATAAGCCTGCGGGTACCGCATAGTCCTGATTTTGTACGATGACTGTGACATTGGACGACGGATCTGCTGATCCATGTCAAGACTCACTCAAATGACATTCTTGTTACTTGGTTGAGACGATTTGTGATGATACTTTGTTCGGTTGAATACTGCTGGAAACTGGGGCTGAAAGTGAGAGACCCTTTGCCTCAGGCGGTCGCGACGCTTGGCGGTCGATCGCAGGGTACCTCAGTCAGCATCGCTGTTGCGCATGCACATGTGGGCTGTAACTAATGTCCGTCGCCTGCTGCGCACCACCATCTGTGCGTAACCAACGGATGCGCAGCTTTGTTGCAAGAGTAATAACGACCTGGAAGGAACTGCATCGACGACTGGACGTTGAAACACAGGGAAACGACGCCCCACGTCACCCGCGAGCGCAGCTGGAAGGCACCTCTGTCCAAGTCGCATTGTAGGGAAGGAGCATTGCACGCGGAGCAAGAGCTGGAGAGGATGATCCGAGCCATCGGCAGAGAGATCGCACGACGGTAGAAGAGAAAGCGACGGGAGTTCTGTGTGAGGACCTGATGCGGATTGAGCAGCGCGGCACCAGCACGCTTCTCCAGCTGCTGCGAGCGAGCACGCGCTGGCAGGACCAACGTCGAATGCGCCCAACGAGCAGAACGCCACGCGCACGACCGCCATAATGTCTTACGGCTATCAGGGCAGCGGGCAATACCAGCAGCAACAACCATCATATCACGATCCGTGCGCATATCCACCTCAGCACCAACAGCAGCACAGCCAGAACGGAGGATATCCTGGGCAGCCGCAGTATGCGCAGCCTGCGTATCCCGGCCAGCCGCAGTACGACCAGTACCAGGGACAGAGCGGAGGGGGCCCCGTACAGCACACCGCCGGGCCGGAGTACAATGGCTACCAGAGTCCCAGGAGCACCTCTTTTGGGGCAGCGGGCTATGGCTCTCCACAGTCGCAGTACCAGTCCCAGCAGACCTACAACCCTGCGCAGTATGGCGCCCCACAGCAGCAGCAACAGCCGATTCAGCAGTACGATCCGCGAGCGTATGCGCCGACGACGAACACCACCAGTCCATATCCGCAGCAGTACAACCCGGCCGCGTATCCCGAGACGTCTTCAACCGCTGGTGCACCGCTAGCCACCAACCAGTATGCTTACTCTTCTGGAACGTCGCAGTATGCTCAACAGCCATACTCGCCTCCAAGCTCGGGCTATGGCCAATCACCCTCCGCATACCCGCAACAATTCAGTCCGCCGCAGTCTTATAGCCAGCCTCCTCCACCCGCGCACAGGTATGGCAGCTATCCGGCTAGATCATATACTGAGTATGGCCATCCGTCCAGCAGCGTCAGTCCACCGCCCGCGAGCGCGCCTTATCCGGATCAGGGCTATGGACGAGCCCGCGCAGAGAGCTCAAGTGCTGCCATGTATCCGCCTTCCACATCGCATCACTCAACATCTCCAGCTTTACCAGGACTGGCCGAAGATAGATGGATGCCTTCACCACCACATCATCACGGCAGTGACAATCGAGGATCACCGTCACCATTATATCCATCTCAGTCTCCTCCAAGCTCGACTCCGGGACCCACACCACCAGCTCATGGAAGCTTTGGGCAAAGGACGGAATCATTACGACACCCGCAGTCGCGCCCTTTGCCCGGACCACCAGAGCCCGATGCTGAGCGCGACTACTTCCAGAGTGTTGACCCGCACAGGCGGCTAACGCTTGAAGAAGCAGAGGCTCTGTCGCAGGAGGAGCTGTTCAGCCAAGTTGAGAACGCAGTGATGAATGCAGGTGGCTCGCATAGTCCCTCAATCTCGGTCAGTCAGGCACCCTACGATGCTGTGTCTCGAGACCACAGCACTCGGCGAAATGGAAGCATTGTGAACGGTCACCTCAGTCCGTCACAGCCCGTTGAGCCGCAATACAGCGACGAAAATGACGCCGAGGCGTCGCAAGGACTAGCTATGTTGCGCATGGCCGACGAAGAGGATGCGAGGAGGGAGAGTCAAGGCAGCCAGCAGCGTTTCACGGGCTACGGATCGCAGCGATTACACCCACAGTCTGCCGGCGGCGCAAGTGACAGTGATGATTACGGCGCTGTTGACATGACATCCTTTGGTGGTGGCTTCGATGCGCCCATGACAGGCTACGGTAACGATCCATCCCAGCTCACGATTGGGCCCAGAAACAGCGTTAGTGGTCCACAGGATGGATACTCTGGAACCACAGCCATCTCGAGCCAGCAGTCTTCCTTACGGAGAAGTCATGCTTCACAGTCTAGCCAGCTCAGTCGGACAAGCGGTTACGACTACAGAATGGATTCCGTCCATCCATTCCCGCCCTTCAATCCCGCCGCGCAGGTCGATATGAGCGGGACCGGTGGTTTTGCAGAGCCTAGTAATCTGCAACGAAGGCAGAGCTATGATGAAGGGGATGAATACACTCTCATGGAAGGGCAGTTGCCTGAACGATTTCCGGACGAGCCTCCCGATATCTTCTTTCACCAGTCATCTACGAATTACACGTCTACACCCGGCGGCCGACCACTGCCGGCTGTTCCTGGAGCTGCGTCACCTGCTTTGGATACCGACGTTGGCGCAGCTGTTCGTGCGTACCCATCAGGTCCGGAGGCTTTCATGTATAACGCACAAGGGCAGATTGTGCCTCGAAGTACGTCACTGATAAGCCATCAAACGACACCTCAGGTTCCGCAGCCTTTGAGGAGCAAGACTGATGCTGAAGAGCGACGTCTGCGCGTAGGCAATCGCTCTGCAGCACATACGCCGGCAATTCACGAGTCAACCCCATCATCCTCCGTAGGCGTACCGCTAGATTTACCGTCGCTTGGCGCGAAACGGTTCATTCCGTCGAAACTGGGAGCACCAGACTTTGTGAAATGCGACGAGCCGTGGTCGCTCAAGGATATTCTGAGATGGCTGCTCTTGGTGGTAGGAACGGGTCAGGAGGGCGACCTCAAGGAAATACAAGTCAAAGAGGCACTGGTTGCTCTGTTTACCAACAAGGTCCCAACGATGAACATTGCAGATGCTGAGGGCCTATCAGCACATGTCATACAAAACATGTTCAATGCTGGTACTATGGTACGTACTGAGGAGTGGGTGAAGCTAGTGCCAGGGCCAATGAGCGGAGTCATATTTCAACTTACAGGTGCTGGTTGTTATGCTCCGACTCTACATGATCACATTGTACCCGGACGATGTTACTCGCATCATTGTCAGAGGACGCTGAAGAAGGTTGGCCTAAGAGCTCCTGGCGAAGTAGTTATAGAAAGAAGCTGGGCAGACTTTTACGGCATTGAAAAAGAATACATTGCAACCAAGGACAAGAAAGAGGTGGAGCGTCAAAACATCATGCATGAGATTGTGACCACCGAGGAGGTATACGTTCTGCAAGACTTGCACGTCCTCGGTCGACTCTACAGAGACCAGCTGCAGAATGCCGAGCCGTCTATCATCAGCCCTAAGCGAAGGGACAAGTTCGTAAGGGATGCATTCGGGAAGGTGGAGGCGGTGCTCAAGGCGAACGAAGAGCATTTGCTGCCACAGCTGAAATACCGACAGAAGGAGCAAGGTCCGTGGCTTGTAGGCCTCTCGGACATCTTCAGGCAGTGGATTCGAAAGGCCAGACAAGCGTACATAGATTACGCTATCGGATTCCCGGGCGCCGACTTTCTGGTTCGACAAGAGATGGGACGCAACATTGACTTCCGGAATTTTGTGCAGAGCGTCCGTGGGCACGCTCTGAGTAAAAGACTGTCGTGGGACAGCTATCTAAAGGTGCCCATAACCAGGCTCCAGCGGTACACCTTGCTGATGAGCAAGGTGTTGGAGGCGATGAAGGTCGAGAGTGAAGAGAAGACGAATATGGAGATCGCTCTCCAAGAGGTGCGGCAGGTCACGTTGGAGTGCGATGCACGGGTTGCAGATATGCAGCGGAAGGTCGACCTCTCAGACTTGGGCATGAAGTTGGTGCTGAGGCCGGGCATGCAGGGGCTTGTCGAATTGAATCTGGACCACTTCGGTCGTGAGCTCATTCACAGAGGCGACCTGCAGAGAATGGGAGGCAATAAGTTCACCTGGCTTGATGCGCACGCTATACTGTTTGACCACTACCTGGTCTTGGCAAAGACCGTGGCGGGCAGCGATCAAAAGGGAAGCAGACTGGAAAAGTACGACGTCTCGCGCCTTCCTATACCGATGGACCTCCTGATCCTGGAATCGACGAACGATCCGGCCGTGCAGAAGAGTACGTATGTCAAGGGCATCACGTCCGTCACCACCGTCTCTGGTCGGCCGACAGATGCGACGAATCTAGGTCGAGTGCCAAGTAACACGGCACTGAGCCCTAGTCCGTCCCTCCAGCATGTCAACACCGGCTCCTCCGGCACTTCACTGCAGACGGTCACATCGCTTGGCGATGCAAGCAAGGACAGTGATAAAATCATGTGGCCTTTCCGCATCAAACATCTGGGCAAAGAAACTTATACCCTCTTTGCCCCATCGGAAAACGCGCGTCGAGACTGGATATCCAAGATTGTGATAGCCAAGACCAAACATGCCGCTTCTCTGCACAGTCAGCACGCTGAGCCGTTCCGACTACGTGTGATGGCTGACAGCGCATTCGTTTTTGATGCCTTTGCGTTGCAGAGCAGAGCGCCAGTCATCAAGGGTACGCCTGTAGACAGAGCCATCCAGGAAGTGGAGACACGGTACAAGGACAAAGGTAGACCTGGCCCGGTATGTCGGGCGAGAGTCAATTGTGCCACGAGTTTCACCACGGCGTTCACGGCGGGGAGTGGCGTGAGGAGAATGCTGGCGGTTGGGACAGATTTCGGGGTCTATGTCTGTGACGTGGAGAATCCCCGAGGGTGGTCAAGGGTGAGTTGATCTTTCATTGTGCTCTGCTGGAGCAGTGCGATAGTTCTTGGCGACGTGCTGCTAACGTTGATTTTGCAGGCCATCCAGATGTCTCGAGTGACCCAGATCTCCGTGCTCGAGGACTTCAACCTCTTCCTGCTCATCGCCGACAAAGCACTGATCGCCTACCACCTGGACGTCGTGGTGCCCACCACTACCGGCCCCAGTCCAGCGCACAATGACTCCTCCCGAAAAGCACCGCAGAAGCTCTCTGGGTCCAAGGATGTCGGCTTCTTCGTTGCAGGACGGATGAAGGACCGACAGCTGGTCTTCTACAAAAAGCGGGAGAACCTCGCTTCCGTCTTCAAAGTCCTTGAGCCAATCTACCAAAAATCCACAGAGAAGAAACGCGGGATCTTCAAGCGCGGCACCACCGAATTCTTCAGAGAGTACGACGAATTCTACATCCCAGCCGAATGCTCAGGCATGAACCTCTTCCACTCCTCCCTCGCGGTCTCCACGGCCCGAGGCTTCGAGGTCCTAACGCTCGACAAGAAACAGCCCTGGACCGTACCGGATCTCAAGGCCAGCCACGTGCAGAACATCGCGGCGCACATCAAGGACCAGAGAGCCCTCGGCATGCTCCGCCTCAGCGAGCAAGAATTCCTGCTCTGCTACCAGAGCTGCGCGGTCTACGTCAACAAACACGGCGAGATTTCTCGCTCCGTCATCCTAGATTTTGTCGGCAATGCGCAGTCCGCAGCGCTGTACGGAGCTTACCTGATCTTATTCGACAATGATTTCGTGGAGATCCGGAATGCGCAGAACGGAAGGTTGAAGCAGGTTATTGCTGGCAGGGAAATTAAGTGTTTGGATGATGGGGCGGCGGAGCTGAGTGCTGCGAGTGGTGGTGGGGCACAGGCGCAGACGGGGGTTGGTGCGGGGACGAATGGGGCGAATGGGAGTGCTGGGGGCGCTGCTGCTGGGGAGGCCAGGACGGTGAAGTTTGTGATGCAGCATCCGGAGAGTGAGAAGACGCAGTTGGTGGTGGAGTTGTTGTTGAATGAGAATATGAGGGAGTAGGAGAAGGGGAAGGAGGAGAGAGCGTCTGGTTTGGACTGGGTTCCTGGGCAATGCGGATGCGCTTTCTGGATCTGTGTTGTTGTTGTTTTCTTTGCGAGATACCACTTGTTACCTTTCTCCATTTCTCGGGGCGATATGGGCGCTTTTGTTTGGGCGATATAGGTACTCAGGCGAGGCTTTTGTGCTCTCTGCAGGGGGGATCACACGATGGCGTTGAAGCCTCTTTTTGCATTCCTTGGGCTTAGAGAGAGGCCAGGG
Organism: Teratosphaeria zuluensis; assembly: GCA_007113905.1. NCBI lineage: Eukaryota > Fungi > Ascomycota > Dothideomycetes > Mycosphaerellales > Teratosphaeriaceae > Teratosphaeria > Teratosphaeria zuluensis. Next base: position 50,861 of record VCMQ01000028.1, read on the forward strand.
AGTGGTGAGGATGGGGTCAAAGTGTATATGTACAGTTTTATGGAGGATGCGGCGCGGTAGATATATGCAGTCTTATGTGACCTCAGGATTACAGCGTCCTATGAAGACCGGTCGATCGCGGAGCAGTTGGGCGGTTCTTGAGGTGTGAATAGGTTGGTTGTTTTGTTGGTTGTTTTTGGAGGGCGTGTTGGGCGCTGTCTCCTCACAGACCCTTTGGCGGTTGCAAAATGAAGCAAGATGAATGGAGAACAGCTTTTAGGAGGTATTGCTCATAGTAGTTGCCATATTCTAGGTGGAACTCCTGTGGTCAAAAATCTCGATTCAAGATCTGGGATCTGCCCGACACTCAGTACATCCTCCCTCCTGCTTTGGCGCCTGTTGCAAAGTAGCTTGGGCGTACTGGCAATGAATCATGCAGCCGTCATTTGTCAGCGCGAATCCTCAGCCTCGTTTCATGCATTCTCTTGGCCTGTGAATCCTCTTCCTGCTTTTGCTCAGCTTATCACCGCTAATAAATCACCTCATCTACTGCATATATATGTTCAATGATAAGAGTGGATTCGCATCAGTCGGACTGCCTTCTCTACGTGGCGATGCATGCGGGGCACTTCTCGGTTGCATACTTGATACCCACACGTCGCACGAACACGAACGTTTCCCACTTTCTATGCACACAAGCAGGTGTGCAAGACCGCACGTTGCCGCTGGCCGTTGGATGGTTACACCGCTGATAAGCAGAGAGAGAACAACGTTTCGCAGATCCTGATGACGATGATGCGTCGAGACTGATCTTGCCCTGTTGTGATGCTGTCTACGCGATATCGCGCCCCCGCCGCTAGCAGCAGTCACCTTCTCTCTTGGGCAAAAGACCGGTGGGCGTGTCGAAGCCAATATGAGCTTTGGATGCGGCGCTAGAGAGGTCCTTGCCCTCTCCTTCTCTCGCATGCATGCATGCAGCAAACAATTGATTGTAACCCCAGGACGAGCAAATCAAGGTCGTTACGCGAAGGGTGCAATGGGACTCGGGTAGTAGCGATGTCCGCCGCCCTTGCAGAGTCGATCTGCAGGTACAAGAAGGAGACGTGCGGTCGTCGCGTGTTTTTTGTTCGAGAAAAAGTGACATTGGCAGGTTTGTGACCTCTCGATTCGCGTTTTTGCCGTCTTTATTGCTTGTATAGGGCAATATGGCTTTCCTTCGTTTCGCCGCTTTGGCGGTTCTGGGAGCTGCTGCTAATGCGCTGCCTGCTTCCTCGTCCTCGTCCTCGCAGTATGCGGTCAAGGAGCGTCACTTTGTTCCTCGCGGTTGGAAGGCTACTGGAGCGGCGGCGAAGTCCAAGTTGATTAATTTGCAGATTGGGTTAAAGCAGAGGGAGCAGGGTGCTGTGGAAAGACATTTGGTGGAGATTTCGGACCCGAGCCATGCGCGCTATGGCCAGCATTTGAGTGCTGCTGAGGTGCGGGAGCTGGTATGTGATATTTCGAGATTGGCATTGGAGTAGTTCATCCTTGTCAGAGGGAGTCGCAAAGTTGTTGTAGAGGCATGCTAGTAGGCGGCAGCGTCTTTGTGGAAGGGGTTTGCCTACAGCTCGAGGGAGTGACTGACATGAAATCTCACGGGTAGATTGCTCCAGCAGACAACACCGTTGACCTCGTCCGCGAATGGCTCGCCGAGCATGAAATTAGCAATGCTGGATTCTCGCCATCGAACGACTGGGTGTCCATCGTGGTGCCAATCGAGAAGGCAGAGCAGCTTTTGCAGACGTCTTATTCGACATACAGGCATCACGATGGTTCCGAGATCGACCGTGCAGTAGAGTGGTCCCTGCCGGCGCATTTACACGAGCACGTCGATGTGATACAGCCCACGACTAGCTTTTTCAAGCCCAAGAAGGAAGCAGTAAAGTATTTTGATCTGGGCCCCAAGCACCCTCTGTCTTGGTGGGAATCGACTGGAAAGTACAAGTATGGCGGACACAATGTGGTAAGTATCGTCTTAAGATATGAGTGAGCTCGTTTGCATATGACGTGCTGGGTTCGACGGCTGACATCAATGCTCTTGACAGTCTGGCTCACACGAGGCACAAGTCGCAGCTGTATGCAATGCCTCGTTCGTAACGCCAACGTGCCTGCGAACGGTCTATGGTACCTTGAACTACACCGTCCAAGCCGCCGGGAAGAACAAGATGGGCTTGAACAACTACCTCAATGAGACCAACTACCGGGCCGACGTGTACGAATTCCTCAAGCTTTATCGTCCCGAAGCCGCTCAGGCTGCGTATGAGTTCAATATCACCACCATCGCCGATGCTCCGAACGATCAAGGTCCATACACTGAGGCTGAGCTCGAGGACGAAACGAATGTCGAGGCCAACTTGGATGCGCAGCAGATGCTGGGTATAGGCTACCCAACGCCGTTGATGGCCTTTTCCACCGGTGGCTCGCCTCCATTTGTTGCCGACATCAACACGCCGACTGACACGAATGAGCCGTATCTAACATGGTTGAACTACGCTCTGGCTCAGGACGACCTCCCGCAAGTCATTTCGTCCTCATACGGCGATGATGAGCAAACGGTCCCACAGTCCTACGCCGACCGAGCTTGTTCGCAATTCGCTCAGCTCGGTGCTCGCGGTATCACATTCCTGGTGTCGTCAGGCGATGCAGGTGTTGGCTCCGACGGTACCTGCTACACCAACGACAACTCCTCCACCTACCAATTCCTGCCCAACTTCCCTACCGGCTGTCCTTGGGTGACTTCCGTCGGCGCCACTGCCAACTTCAACCCAGAGACCGCCGTGACTCGCTTTGCCTCCGGAGCAGGTTTCAGCAACTACTTCGGCCAGCCATCCTACCAGTCCTCGGTCGTCGACGCGTACATCAAGAGCCTGAACGGCACATACGACGGTCTGTACAACAAGTCCGGCCGAGCCTATCCCGATATTTCCGCGCAAGGCAATGAAGATGCTCTCGTCTGGGATGGTGAGATTGCTACCGTCGGCGGCACATCTGCATCTTCGCCCACTGTTGCGGGCGTCGTGGCCCTGATCAACGACGCTCTCATTGCGGCGGGCAAGAGCCCGTTGGGTTTCATGAATCCGTGGCTGTATAGCAAGGGGTACAAGGGCCTCACGGATATCACGATTGGTTCGAGCTATGGATGCGACACTGATGGCTTTCCGGCTCAGGTTGGCTGGGATGCTGTGACGGGCTTTGGTACGCCGAATTTTGGGAAGCTGGTTGAGTTGGCTTTCGGAGGGGAGGAGAGTGGCAGGTGGTGAAGACGCTGGAGAAATCACGACAGATGTTGGGACGCCGAGAGGTAGCTTCACGATGACTAGAGGTACTGTGTATAGTTTGAGAATTCTATAGACCACTTGGGTGCTGGTGCGACTTTGAAGTCGTTTCAGTAGCTGTCTAGATGCGCTGTTTGGCGAATAAGTCGGGTGCGTTGCATTTCCGATCCGCGTCCTTCACTTCAATACCTCACTTGCACCAATAGGCACTGGAACGACTGTTCTGCTCATGGGTGCTGCCAGTGCGGATCAGCTCGGTGCTTGGTATCGCTATGTCGATCAGGCAAATGGAAGACCACATGCTGAGGGCATCAATTCCGGAATAGATTATGGTGCCGGCAGACGTCGGACTATACAAGGTGTCTCCATGGCGGCCATTGCGAGAGACCTCATGATAAAGCTGGACCTCACGTACAATGTCACTGACTGATTCGTCTGGGGCCAAGAAATAATGGCGGGCGGCTCTTGTCCGACAGAGATCTTGCCCGGATTTTTACTCGCGTCCATTAAAGCAACTGGGTTTTCGGTACTAGACTAGACAAGCGGACCACAAAGTCTACACCACCTGCACATCTTCTCCGCAAAGGATCCGTTTTCTGTGAAACTGTCATGACCGAGGCCTGGGGTCTCCACACGCTCTCCACAACTCATTGTGGACATCCTTGTTTTTATGGCTCTGTCGTGGACTTGTGACGACAGTACCCTCGCAGGTTCTGCCAATTAAACCAATAACGAGATGGATGCATTTGCGCTTGCAGCGGCACGCGTAAGCTTATTGTGACTACGTCTAGCGCGTGGCCTTCAACACTTACTCAATTTCTGGCGAACGATACCTGCTCTCGAACTGCCGTGCACGATCACCTCCACAGGTGGAGCACCGACATATCCTGGAGGAGCGATGAGCAGACTGTTAGGCAAATGACCCCAACTTCATCTTTGGTCTGTAAGTCTGCTTCTCTCACCAACGACCATCGGCTCAACTATCAACCGCAATGGCCGATTCTGCCACCACGACCGGCATGGACTCGCCCCAAAAGACGCACCAATACCCCGACTACGGCGGCAATCCGCTCGCCCATGTCCTTTCATCAACAGATTCCATCCGTCTTGCACCATTCGGCGGAGCGTTTCAACCAGGTCTCTACAAACCGCCTCCCTTCAAATTCGGCAACCCAGTCCCTCTAGGACTCGCCGGCTTCGCCCTCACCACATTCATACTCTCGTGCATCAACCTCGGAGTCGGGGACATCAAACAACCCTCAATAGTCATCGCACCATCGCTCGCGTATGGCGGCTTCATCCAAATCTTAGCCGGCATGTGGGACATTGCTTTGGGAAATGGTAAGACCCTTACCCGCCTCCATCACACCTGATACCCAAAACACTCGCTGATCCTCACAAAGTCTTCGGCGGCACAGCCCTGACCTCCTACGGCGGCTTTTGGATCTCCATCGGCATAATTCTCACCCCTGGCGGCTTCCACATTGAAACCTCCTACGCCAATGCCGGTGACTTCTATGCAGCCTTCGGCCTCTACCTCTTCGGCTGGTTCATCTTTACTTTCCTCCTCTGGCTCATGACTCTCAAATCTACCCTCGCATTCTCCTCCTTATTCGGCACGGTTTGCGTCGTTTTTCTCTGCCTAGGCATCGCATATCTGAATGCGCAGAATAGTGCCACCTACACGCCGACGGTCGCGTTGGTGAGGGTCGCAGGCGCGTTTGGCATTGTGGCGAGTTTCTTGGCGTGGTGGAATATGCTGGCGGGAATTGCGGATCCGGGTAATAGCTTGTTTTTGATTCCGGTCCTGCATTTTCCTTGGAGTGAGAAGGCAAGAGAGGGGAGGAGGAAGAAAAGGGAAAGGGAGGCTGCGGATAGTGATGAGGGTATGGTGTAATGTTTTCTGTATTTGATCGGGAGAAGTGTCGATGCTATCCGTTACCTTGCCGATCGTCCTCATCTTCCATCTTTTTGTACAGCTTAAGGCCACTTGATCTGCCATTCGGCCCAGATGGTCCTGGTTCTCAAGAGATCCTGCCATTCACGTAAAATCTGCTATCTTGTTCGTGACGACACCCATGACATGATCACCGCGTCTTACCAACGTTGCAGCAATATTTCGATTGGCCCGACCTATCGTCTTTCATCACCTATCCCGTCTTCGTCATCCGCGTCAAACACAGAGCCCAGTTCTAGCGCGTCGCACAGTTGGAATTCGCGGGCTGATGCGCGTGTGGCAGTTCGCCTTCCCGGCCCTGACCCAGTCGTGTGAACGAATCCTCGACGACCCAGACTGCGCCGTTCACGATGAACTCGTTGGTGATGTGTGTTGAGCGTCCGCCGTCTCCATGATCACAGAAATCGAGAGTCACATCAGTGGACTACCGTTTGGGCTTCAAAGCTCCATTTCGGGATGAACTTGGTTGTGGAAAGCAGCTTGGAAGCATGAATGATCCGCAGGCCACGTGAATTAAAGCTGCGACCCTTGCAACCTCGGATGCGCACGGCAGTCACCCGATTGAATTTCTGAGCGACACTCTCCATCATGATCCGACACAAAGGTCATCAGCAGGATCATTTAACTGCAGCATGGCAGGATGACTCCGTTCAGGCGGCCCGGCGACAGGTCTATATACTTAGGTACAAAGGTAAGCTTGATTTCGATGTCCTGTACATACTGTGCTCTCCACTACAAACCTACCCCAGTATTCCTATGCTAAGTATTGCTATCCAACATGCGCTCTCTGAACTGGACAGCATTATTTGCAGTGATTGCGGCGGCTGCTGGACCCGGGACTTCCTGGAGCCTCGTTGGCCCAGCTGATCCGGCATCACGTATCACGCTGCATCTCACACTCAACTTGCCAGAGACTGCCAAAAGGATAGAGCAAGAGGCTTCCTACATCTCAGATCCTAGTCATCCTCGTTTCAGGAAGTACCTCAGCCCTGGCGAGCTGCAAGAGGCTCTACAGCCGCCTGCCCAACATTTCAGCAAGATCGATGCTTGGCTCAAGCGATATGGCGTGGATGGCAGCCATCAAAGGGGCCATGTGGTTGAGGCTTCGATGAACATCAGCCAAGCCGATCAGTTGCTAGGCGCCGACTACTCGGTGTACACTGACGGTGCCAGGGAGGCAATCAGGACCAACGCATACTATGTACCTGAGCACTTGCGCAATCATGTTCTATCGATATCACCTACGACGACGTTTCCAGGGCCAACAAGGCGCAGAAGAGCAAGTACAGGCTTCAACGAGTCACCAAGCTTGTGGAAGAGAACACATTGTGGATCCGACGACAATACCACTCCAGGTTGCATCCGGCAGATTTACAACATCACGTATACACCCAAGCCAGATCGGACCACTTTTGGCGTATACGCAACCGAAGCTGCTTCCTACAGCGCCACTGACATGCACAAATACCTCCAGCAGTATAACCCAGATGCTGCTGCAGCCAATGCTGGATTTAAGGTCATTGGCTCTGGCGATTCCAGCGAAGGTTCGCTAGGCGTAGAAGGCGCTTTCGAAACGCATCTCGATACACAAGCATCACTTGGGCTTGCCTGGCCCGCCTGTGGTATTCTGTACAATCTCGGTGGTGTATTTGGGCCACATCCAGGCGTCACTTACGACCCCTTCGTCCGCTTCCTGCAAGACCTGATCCATAACGATACTGTACCAAGCGTCGTCTCTTTCTCGGAGAGTATGCCTGAAGATCAGATTGATCCAGCATACGCCAGAAGTCTGTGCAACATGATGGCTCAGGTCGGGACGCGAGGAGTGACTCTTGTGTTCAGCTCTGGCAATAATGGACCTCAAGGTGATCAGCCCACGGGGACTCACAAGGCCATCTTCGAGCCCGAGTTTCCAGCCTCTTGTCCTTATGTCTTGGCCGTTGGTGGTACAACTAATCTCGCAAAAGAGACTGCAGCTACACTGTCAACCATTACTGGTGCTATCGCCAAGCTTTCCTATACGGCGTCGGGGGGCGGTTTTTCCAACCTCTTCCCATTTCCAGACTACCAGCAGCCGTCTCAGCCGATCTATATGCGCGATCACGTTCCTGTTTCATACAGGAGTCTATCAGGATACAGCTCAAATGGGAGAGGGATACCAGATGTCTCAGCGTTCAGCACAAACTTTCCTGTCGTTTACAACGGGCTCACTGTACCTATCAGCGGCACCAGTGCTTCGGCACCGACTTGGGCTGCTGTCATTGCACTGTTGAACGACTATGAGGCTTCTAAAGGGCGCCCACCTCTGGGATTCATCAATCCATGGCTGTACAAGTACGCCTCGAGCGGCATATTGAAGGACATAACAACGGGCGGCAATAACGCTGGCAGCTGTGATCACCTCTCAGGATGCTCTCTGAGTCAGACGCCTGGCTATGACGTGACTCCTGGCTGGGACGCTGCGACTGGATTGGGATCACCGATCTTCTCTGCAATGCTTGAAGTCCTTGATAGCCAAGCTATACAAGCTCCACTGGCAATGTAGAGCGGTCATCAAAAGGGATAGAATTTTTCTGGTCGATCATCTTTGATAATCTCGCTGTCGTTAATGCTGCTGATGTGGGTACATAGGTGACTGAACAACCAAAGATATGTAGAAGCGAGTATATGTACAAGAGCAGAATTTGACATCCAGATATCCATCGATTGTATGAAGCAAACCCCGAAATGCTTTCGTTTCTCAGTCTCCGACGCCGCGCATTCCGAACGCGGACGGTTTATCATAGAATCTGGATGGCATTCAGATAAGTTTGCCCAGAGTGCGTCAGGGCACCACTACTGTCCGTCAAAGGCCAGACGTTGCCCAGACCATTGCCGTTGCTCGGACCGTAAGCTACCACATTTGGATTATTCTGAAGATATTCTACGACATCATTAATGTATGTGTCAATCTGAGTCTGGTCGGTGCAAGGACTCCAACTGGGCTGGTCATTGACACAGGCGAATTCGCTGACCCAAATTGGTTTGCCATAGGTGTTGTAATAATAGTCAACAACCTTCTGAGCCTCGGTGAGGTTGGGCTTGTTAACGTGGACGCTAGTGACGTCCCAGTCTACGGAGATGCCCTGCTTGAACGATTGAAAGAAGTGCTCGTCGTATTGCGTGCACAAGCTAGGAGATCCGAGGACGGTGCCCTTTTGTTTCAACGGTGCAATCAATGAATTCCAATCCGAAGCAGCAGACGAGATCGACATCTCGGCGGAGTCGGGGCATGAGCAGTCGGGCTCATAGAAGCCGAACATGATCTCTGGCACTGTGTTGGCAGAGATCATGGAGGTAAATGTGTCCAGGCGGGTTTTCTCAGTGCTGCCGCAAGCTGAGCCAGAGCCGCCCCAGAGCATACCAATGCCCTTGACACCTTGCGCATCTGGAGTGTTGGAAGTGTAGTCTGAGTACCAACCAATATGCGGCGCGAGTTGCGTGAATGCTGAGATCTCCTGGCATCCAACGAAGCCTGAGAAACCAGCTTTCTTGCCATTTGGAGTAAGCTTATTGGTGGTGATACCAGACGAGGTGCTGGAGCTGGACGCGTACGGCGCTAAAGATGTTGTAGTACTGCTGGAGTATGTACTGGGCGAGGAGGTTGAAGCAGCAGAGGCGACAGTGAACACAGTGGTATATGAGGTTGCAAATGTGGTGCTCTGGGTACTTGACGAGCTTGGACTGGTGTACGGGCTTGGGGCTGGAGTGCTGGAAGAAGTCGACGAGCAAGAGGTGGAAGTGCTGGAGGGTGCAGAGTAGGCAGTAGGCTCTACACCAGCTGTGACCGTGACAATATCCGTCACATAGTCGATGTCGTAGGCGGTTACGACCTGGATCTCGCGCCTGTAGAACCTGTGATGGTTGTGCGCATAGGCCTGCGCAAGCGCGGCAGCGGCGAGGACAAGGGTGTATTGAATTGGCATTGCGGGAATAGGATGAGTTCGTTGAGTGAGAGACTAGCTCTCTTGCGTTGACAAGGTTATGTAGGCGAGGGAACGACAGGATCGAATCAATCGATCAGAAAGGTCTGAAAAGGAGCGTATAGACGAAGCCAGGCTGAAGACCTGTCAAAAAGACGAGGGAATGAGGGGATGAGATACCATCAAGACAAGTGCAGGGGCATAGTCATAGTACAGAGCGAGGGGATCTGCACACCGCACCTTCGTTCTCCATTCAATGACCTATCCAGCTTGCATGTTGGTCGCTGCAGCTTACAACAGGCTAACAGCAGATATTTTACCTTAATGTGCATCAATTCGCAGTCTGGAGCAGGTGAGGCTGTATGGCCGATGGCAACTTTTGGATCGTCTGTCTAGAGCGAGCTTGTGATTGGTCTTTGATTGAAAGTGGAGGAGATTCAGGAGAGTATGGATTTTCCGTTTCATCTTCCGACCCATTTCATGTTTCAGATTTGGAGGCTGAACCTCGAGACCGCGGCCCTTTCGACATGTTTTCTACATGACTCTTATCGGTCCATTCTGACCGGCACACTGTTTTGTCCACCCGATTTGCGCTTGGTCAAGCACTTCTGGACGGCGCTAGTTGCCAAGCAGGATTAGTCCAGCCACTTGCTAGTACGGCGCTTGCGAGTAGTGGGTAGTACTCGACAAGAGCCACATACATATAAATGCTGCGTCGACTGCCTGACTTCTCAGACAAACACGCTAGTAGACTTCAGCTCGCGCTGCCGCCAACACACTGAACGAAATGCAGAACATAGGGTAGTACGGTACGTGTCGCACAGCATCTCGCAACGACGGTTCTGCTGCCCAATGCGGATGCGGCTCAGCTGGCGTGCATCCTGCCATACTATGAAACGCATCTGTGCATGCAGGTGTGCGGCGCTTACTGCGAGTGATGATATGGACTTTGAGCAGAAGTGCTCTGGCACTTGCATTCCTTCCCTCTCCGGCGCCTTTGCGTTCTGCATCCAACGAAGATGCAGAATTGAGTCTGGCGTTGTTGTGTTTGAAACATGCGGGCACTTGCGTGGACGCTGAGCGGTTGGGCATTCGTCGAAAGTAGTGCTTTTGGGATCAGGAATAGGACGAATGCAACTTCTGATATCTTGTCTACGAGCGCCTCATCCTTTGGCTGGTCCCTTTTCAAGCTTCAGCTTGTCGAAGATCGAATTCGATCCTAGCACCACTGCCGTCGGCGGCTATGTTGCTCAAGGCCTTGGCTTGCGCCGCCTTCAGGCAGACGTGGCGCAAGACTTCTCAACGAGCAACGGCCACGCACCATCATACCTGCTCAGCACATCTACCGTCACTCTTACTCTGGGGCTAGGGAAGGTTCAATAAACTAGCAAATCTGGCTTCTTTGAACTTCACAGACCTTCATGTGTCCCCAGTGCCTTACAGCGTCTCTACAAGTCTGGGATAGTGCTGTCGCAGCATTCTTTCGGCACAGGCACAAGCAGAGCTGACAGGCGACCCTTATAACATCACCTACGCCTGTCCGAATATGCCTTACACTCTACTGCGTCCATACCGCAAGACGTGCCAGCTTGTGATCCAGACTGGAACTCTTGTAACGGTGGCTTGACGGGCATCTACGAATCGCCTACAACGCTTACGGTGGGTACGGCAGAGGCCACAGCGAGTCTACCATCGTGAAAGAGCTCGATCAGCATGGCGCAGGCTGCAACAGGCCAAGGGCCATTATCGGCACCTACTCTGTTATCACCGACTCCATTACCCACGGCGAGCTCTCAGAGCCCACAGAGAGCAACGTCTTCACATGGTGCATCGCTGAGAAAGGCCAGTATTTCAGCATTCGAAGCTGGCGCCGCACAGTCGGTAGTAGGTAGTGGCGCTGCAGGCTTCTCCGCTGTAGAAGCTGCACCGAGTGGTCCAGGCGGGGTCATTGATTCAGCATTATCGAGCACTGCGGGAATTGCTCCAGCTGCCGAATCAGGGTCTACCGATAGCAGTAGCAGAGATCCCACAGAGGACGGTCGAATGGCGTCGTCCTTGGCAAGCACTGGTATTTTGGATTCAGGACAAAGCACCTATGTAGGTGGCATGGCTGAACCTGCGGTTGACCATTCAAGCTCCAGCACGCCAGCCGTCATCTTTGGCGGCTCCCAAATCCTGTCGGCAGTCGACGACGCTACCATCGGCAGCACCAAGGTCTCGGTGAATGGTCAAGGCTTGGGAGTCATCGCTCCAGCATCGACAAAACCTGTTGAGACAGCAAATGCTGTCGGAGTACTGTCGGCCGCTGCGGTCACTTTCCCAACGGGAAATGTTGACCTCGTAATCCAGCAGCAATCGCCGCTCAGCTTCAGCTACGATCCTGCAGGCTCTGCTATAACCGTCACAGCTGGCAGCACCGTCCTTACTGCATCACAGCTGTCAGGCGCCTCTGGTACAGTCGAGATCGAGGGCATGACCGTCTTTGTCGATGGTTCCGTGATTACACTCTACGGAGGCTAAGTTATTAGTGCAGTGTCGGGAAGTGTCTTTATAGAGACAGGCTCTGCAGTCTCCACTTTCGCCTTTGGCAACGATCCCCAGGCGGTAGCCGCAGTGCCGACCCACTCCACGGACAGCGATACTGGGGTATATCGCATAGGCACGGCTGTGGTCACTCAAGTCGCATCGTCGAGTCTTTGCCAGATTCTGGCGGAAGAAGGACGCACGTACACTGTCTCAGCGAGTGGTCAAGGTTCAATTATTGCTGGCCAAACTGTCAGCTACCCATCAGGAAGTCTTGTGGCAGGGACGCAGACCGTACCATTCTCGTTGATGCAAGATACAGACTCTGAAGCGCAAGCAACCATTACCGCATCGGGCACGACCCTGACAGCCGAGGAAGTCCTTCCAATCCTGGCGTGATTATGATTGGTGGTTCGACTCTGAGTGCAGACGGTGCAGCTGTGTCTTTGTTGAATGGAGAAGAGTTCAGTCTTGGATCTGCTGGTATCATAAAAGGAGGATCAACAATTGCTCTCGCGGCCGCCACTTTGCCAAGTGTCCAGACAGGTGTACGATTTTTTTGGAGGATCTGCGGAGCAGTGGTCACGGAGGTCAGTACAACTCCTACGCCGACGAGAGGGTCTGCTCTGTCCAATGTCGCCATCCTGAATGGCAAAACGTTGACTGAAGGCGGTGCGACGCTCAATTTATCTAACGTAAATATGTTGAGCCTTAGTTCGAAAGGCGTCGTAGTAGGGAGTTCGACAGTTACACTCTCAAGTCTGTCTGGCTTGAAAATCAGCAAGCGGAAGCTTTGCTTTCAGCCAGACTCGTCCTACAGAAAGCAGCAGCGAAGGGGCGACCGCCACGTCGAAAAGCAGTGACGGTGTCTCACAGAAAATGCGTTCTATCAGAGTCCTGCTTGTGGTGGCTCTCGGTATGGCGACCTCAAGACAGACTTGGTGAAAGGTCAGCATTGAATCGATTTATGCCAATGCAAATACGTCAAATCTCCTACTTGCTGATCATTCGAAGCTGTTTGAGCAGCATAGGGCCAAGGAGAGGAGAAGTTTTCAGACAGTGCAGTCTAGCGTCCGGCTTTACTATCGCTGGCATTTGGTGTGCTGTTGATTCTCGGTAGAGGTGCAAAATCGACCGTAAGTGAAGAGCACGAGGACATAGGGCCCTTGTAGTTCGATATCACAAATGGTAGTCGAGGTGTAAGTGCTGCCACGGCACGTTCCCTGCCTGCCCGGCTGTGCTGTTCCTTGACAAGAGCCTTCTCGCAAGATGAAGACTGGATTGAAGAATTTACTTTGGCCAGTATTTGCAATGTATAGAGGCGACAATGAAATATCAGTTAGCTATGGTATGCTCGTGAGGTTGTAACTAAATCGTGAAGCGTACGGTTGGCAGATTTCGGTCTTCATCATCTATCATATCCTAGTCTTCCAGATATCACATTTCGTTTCAAGCAGTGATAGCCTTGGTTGTTGATACTGGCTTGGCAGGTTGATAGCGGCCTTAGCAGGTCGATAGCGGCGTCGGCAGGTTGGTAGTAGCCTTAGCCGATGATGGCAGCATTATCGCGTTGATGGCGGTCTTCGACCGGGATGGAGGCCCCAGTAGTCTTGATAGTAGCTTTACTACATGATGACGGCATCATGGCTCTGAGATCTTACGCTTTAAATTACATGTATGATGTCTATGGGAAGGTACAGGAAAGAATACAGAAGAGATTGAAGCCCCAGATCTAACTCCGCAATTGCCGAGGTCGCGCATAACACGTCGACTTTACATAGCACCAGCGCGGCAAGCAGTTCAGTCATACTTTCAAGACGGCCGTCTTGATTTTCTCAACCTACGGGAGCGCAAGTCACACGGCATGGTACGGCGACGCATTGTTGCCTTGGGCTCGTCATTCGCCGCAGGACCGGATATCGAGCCCCAGGTTGACCTTGCCGCAAGACGATCAGGCAGAAACTATGCTCATCAGCTTGCCGAGTTACTGGACGCAGATCTCACTGACTTGACCGTCTCTAGAGCGACGTTGCTTAATGTGCTTCGCGAGCCACAAGAAGTCACCATGAGTCCTCGGGCACTCTTCCCGCCACAGCTGGATGGTGTGCCATCGGATGCGGACATCGTCACCCTTACGGGTGGAGGCAACGACCTTGGATACTCGGGGGGCATGATATTCGACTCCATGCCCGCGGTGATGCAACGGGTATACAAGATGTGGGCTCCGCATCCCGGTACGGAACTCACTCTGGATCAACTGGTCAGCAGGTTTGTTGAAGTGCTTGACGCAGTCCATCAACGAGCTCCGCAAGCGAAAATTTACCTAGTCCAATACCCGTGTGTCTTTGGACCACTGTCACGTCCACGATCCGACCTACCATTAAGTTGGGAATTGATCGGGTATTACCGCCGGCGCGGAATTGTTCTAGATCGCGCATATGAGACAGCAGCCAAGACCAGACCAGGTTTTGTAGAGCTACTTCCTGTGGCAGAGTGGAGTGAGGATCATGCATGCGGATCCGAGCAACCTTGGATGTCTGGTTTCTCATTATCGAGTATGCTGGTCAAGAAGCAGGCGCCATATCACCCGAACCTACACGCCCACACCGCAATTGCCGAAAGATTGGCAGCGAGAATCGAAGCTACCTGAAATGGTCTTTGCCTACACCTACACTTAGTGACTGCGGTATAGAATGATGCGATCTTTCTGGCAGGCCGGCATCCTCATTTGCATGTCAAAGAAGCGTTGTTCGCTAATACAACAAAACGTGCGAGCATGATTCGAAGCAGAGGAGGTGTTGCGATTGTCTGTACGATATTAGCCCGGTTGCCATATCCCAGTATAGTTGACAATGCGAGTGTGATCGACGGAGCTGCATTCGCCAGCTCTAGTATTTGTAGCACTTTTGAAACGTCGGATGCTGAGACATGCGCAAATATGACCGAACAACGACGTACTTGCTCTGGGGACGGCACCGCCAGTGAATCGATTGTGCACGACACGCCGTAGATGAAGACGATTCTGACCGATCTTGTACGAGCTACGGTGGTAAGGTTATCAAAAGCCGACATCAAGGCCATACCCTGAATCCTCATTCTACTGACGACAAACGATGAGGGGCGGGAAGAGAGCATTATATATGTCACCACTTCGTCGCAACGACAGCTATTGATTCAAAGCAGTACCTTCCTTTGAAGTCTCCGCTACGTCTTCAGCGTTGCACGATCCGCAGGCGGTCACCACTTTCTTGATACTTCGAGCATCCAAACAGTCAAGATGCAGTTCCCAAGCTCAATTGCTGTCGTAGTCACGCTGGCGTGCACGGCAACAGCCACTCTTAAGCCGGCTATATCCAACTCCAAGTACAAGAGGCCGGTTACCAACTGCCCGGTGATCCAGTCGGACAGCGACATACAGGCCGCGGAGTGCGCTTTCAACGTCCGCACGCACGACCTACAAACTTTCGCCGTCTTCACAGTGGACCCCAGCAAGAACGGCAACCACGGTGCTCCCTACGGTAAGTTTTCAACGCATTATCATGCCCAGAACGTCCAGAGCCAGTTTCACTGATAAGGGTGCGCTCGTACAGGCAAATGCGACGCATACACTTGCCCACCACCAACCAAGTTTGTATATGACCCGACCGCCTGGAGTTTTTTCTGGACCAACATAGGGGACAGCGGTGGTCCTGGTACTGGCTGCATCAGGGATCCGAAGACTGGCAGATGTGGTTGCGAGTACAGCACGGGACAGTTTGTGCCTGACAGCAACGCCTGTGTATAAGTGCTTCGTGCTGGACGTTGGTGGTTGAGGAATATGCTATCTGTCAAGCGGAGTACGGACAAGTTATAGGAAATCTGTCTTGAAGCAATACGCACCATTGCGTCTTGTGGCCGGACGAACCTCCCTTTCAAACCATTGTCTGCTTACTTCAACCTATAACGGCCATATATGGCACCCAAACTTTGAGAGGCTCTCAGATCATTTGATGACCGCTATCAGCCGACACCAGGTAGCTGTATATCAGTAAGGCTTCTCCTGAAGTTCGAAACCAGACGGCACCAGTCAGCTGTATTCAGTACGGCTTCTCCCCAATCACATTTCCCTGAGGCCAATAGCGTGCAACAACGAAGACCGACCCATCCTTCGCCCACGCCTTGCCCATACCCACATGGCTAGTGCTCACCCACATACACTGCGCTGCCAACCACATCAGCCTTGACCAAAACTGATATCGCACTCACTGCCCATACTATAATGAGCATAAGCAACCCAGTTGCCCGTGCCAATTGGCTCGCCATGATAGTCCTTCTCCTCAGCCAGCCAACAATCCACTGCTTCTTCGAAAGGCGCATCCTACGTCGCCCAGTATAGATTTTCTCCTTTGGCGTGCGCTCCGGAGTGCTGCATCCTCTCTTGCGACGCTAGCGTTTGGGCGTACTCTTCAGCTTCATTGGCGAGTTCGACGGACCACTCGAGATCTCGACAGCCTTTGGCTCGGCGGGATTGGTTGTGGCGGTCGAGGGCGGCTTGTTCCGGGCTGCCGGGGGTAGGAGCTGCAGAGTTTTGAGACATTCTTTAGGTGCTATTGATGCGTGGGTTAATTATCAGGTGCCTGTGCTAGGTCTGTACTGATGTTGCAGTATGTCAGGTTGACGAAATGTGACGCTGATATCCAACCAGCATTGTTGCAGCTACATAGTCTGCCGTGCCTGCAGATGTCCAGGATCAAGCCTTCCATTTGGTCACTGATATCTGTGTGCTGTTCCCTCTCGTGTGCAAGAGCTTGAAATCACGCTTCTGTTGACCGTGGCTGATCCACAACCCCGTCGCAATTGCCGACTTGACAAAAAGTGTTTCAAAGCTTCGTGGATGTGACCTGCTGCTGTAGCATCATTGATGACACAATCATGCTATTCCATGCGAAGAGCAAGCGTAGCATGGGAAGCAGCAGTCGCAAAATTACCCGTTACAGCTTTTGCACACACATGGATTGCCCAGGCACCAGCCGGGAACTTTCGTCTTAATTTGTGCTAGGCTGCTATACCACGTACTTCCGGCACAAAAGCGAGTACGTCAGGTCCGGCATTGCACAAAGCACTTTTGCGACCTTGTAGTTTTTCAAAAGCGAGGGATACAAGTCAATGGTCCAGGTGATGGTGTTTCGCAGACTAGTCTCGTTCTCTGGTGTTGTGGTGTACACGACTCGCACCGCTTCCGCAAACGATGGATGGTACCAGTGGAGTTTGACGGCACTTTCGAACCTGGGAGATGACGATTAGACGACCAGGCCATGCGTCAGCGTGCTGTTCTAACGTACCTTTGCGCTGCTATAGTCTTCAGTGCTTCAATTTGGTATTTGGTGGCTGCTGCGAAGACGCGGGCATGTGTGAGCATGTTCCCATCCCAAGCTAATGGCTGCGTCGAACTCCGCTCAAATGAGACCTTCTGTGCATCTTGTTTCTGAGCTGACTGGACGGCTATGCCAGCAGCTTCGGTAGTTGCTATTGTTGTTGTCGGTGTTCCTGTTGCTGGTGTAGTCCCACAATTCTCGGGCTCTGCCCTCATGATAGGCGATGGCAGATCCACGCCATAGTCGTGCGCATAGAAGAAGTGTATCATATGTTTGATGGCCTCAGGGTCGTCGCAAGCTGGGTCATCGTCGTTGTCGCTGTCAATGGTCTTCAGAACGATTCTGCTCGTTTGGCCTTCCTGGTCAAACATCAATTCCTTGTAACAAACAATGACTGGCTTGTTGAATTGGACCCACGGCAAAACTGGGCAGAGCAAGGAAGTATCTCGACTGAGCGCAGACCACCACCTTGTGCACCTTGAACGTTTGAGAACCGCATATGATCTCAAGATCTGTGAAGAGGCCAGAGTCGTAGAGTCTGACAAGTGGATCTGCAAGCATCTATGGACACTCCGACAGGAAATTACGTACTTTATGAGCTCTTGACGCATTTGAGAACGAGTTTTGTTTCCGAAAGAGCTGAAGAGTACTCCATTGGTGTTCGTCGGAGTTTCGGTGTCTTGACATGAGCCAAAGAGTGCTTTCTCAAGTTTGTTGGAGGCTTCCATATCTGCAGATGAGCGAATGACCTTTCCTCCAGCCTTGATCGAAGCTCCTAGTTCTGTAGGTGGGCCGAACAAGCCTCCCTGGACCTTGTTCGACGTTCCGGTGCCCCCAAATAAGCTGCTCATAGCTGAGGTCTTTGCTCGAGAGTGCTCGTAGAGTCAGTAGCCCGGCTACTTCTGAAAGACGACTTATGCTTCTGTCTTGATCGACACGACTGTTCAAGTCAGGCTGAGATTTCGCAAAGTGGTAGGGATAGATGTTGTTGAGATTGCGGGTTTCGAAGCCCATCTTAAAGAGGGCACGGCGAAGCTGGACAAGCGCCAACGGCGCTCGCTTAACAGCAAGCCCCATGAACGACGGCAATTCTTTGGCTGGGATGGCTCTTTCGTCTCCGTTGCTTCAGAAATGCATCTGTGAAACGTGAATGTCTTAACGTATGCACGTTAGCATTCGTTTGTAGAAGCGAACGCCAACCAGTGCCTGGTGCAACGCCGCAGCAGCGCGCAAGCAGCTGCACCTCAGGCACGTCGACAGTGCCCTGACCACCAAGGCTATGCGTAAAGCGCTCTTACACCTGTGATGCGTGGCAGGTTTGTGCGAATCTCTCTACCGATGCCACCTCCCCTCCTCATCCTGCACCCCAATCTCATACCCCAACAACACCTCCGTACACTGCCCCTCCCACCCGCGATTCCCCGCCGCCGACAACATAAACCGACACGTCGGATCCACAAACACCTCACTAATGACCCCACCCCGATGGCCCGGCACAATCGTAAAAGGCGTCGCACTCACATTCTTCCCCCTCGCCGAACTCGCCACCCCGTCTCCACCTCCCGCAGCACTATGCCTCAAATCATATATCCTCAAAATATCCTGCGAAGCACAAACCAAATGCCGTCCATTCGGCATTGGCCGGACCGCGTAAACCGCGCCGGAGCCAGCTTGGAATTTGAATTGCCGACTCGGTTCGTTGCGGGAAGAGGAAAGCTTATGGATGCTGAATTCCTCCACCGTGTTGTTGCGACGGCCGACGTAGAAGCTGTTGCCGTCTGGGCTCCAGCAGGCACCCGTGCACCAGGGTGGTGTGCTGCCGTAGGGCGTAAGGGTCGCGATGGGCGTGGCGATGCGTTTGTCCCAGATGCGGAGGGAGCCGTCGATGGCGGCGGAGAGGAAGGTGGATTCGGATTGTGGAGGGAGGTCGGAGGCGGAGAGGGAGGAGGTTTCGTTGGTGGGTGGGGCGGTGAGGGGCTCATCGGTGGCGTGGGGAAGGCCGTTGGCTGTGTTAGAAGTGTGGTCGGTGCCGTCGACGGTGGGCGCTGTGGCGTCGCCGTCGATTTCGAATTCGGGGATGGTTTCTACGCCGGCTGGTGGGCCGGGGTTCTCGTTGCTGCCGTCGGGTGGTTGGACAGGGCCACCTGTGCCCATGCCGCCCATGTCTGCATCTTCTTCGCCTGGCGCGTCTTGAGTATCGTCTTGGAGACCGTTGGCGAGGGCTTGTGTTAGCTCGTCGTCGTCACCAAAGGCATTTCCGCCACCAACGCCGGCATTGTCTTCACCGAACAGCGAGCCGTGGTCGTTCTCGCCGAACAGACTGCCATCTGGCGAGCCCACAGCATCTTGGTCAGTGCCAGAAGCTCTTCGTGCATCGAAGCCGTTGGTCAGTGAGCCATTGGCGCGTGGGCGAGCAGAGTTGTTGCTGAAGAAGGTATCGCTAAAGTCCGGGACCGTTTCACTGACTTCTGGCACTGGTATGTGAGACATGGGTCGTGTTTCCACAGCACTGATCTGACCTCCTGAGCCACGGAAGGAGCGCTTGACTTTGCCTGTATTGAGATCCCAGTCGTGGATATTCTTGTCCCAGCTTCCACTCAACACGGTTGTCTCGTCCTGGGCCAGATTCAGTACCGAGACTGCCGATGTGTGCTCCTTAAGCGTCGTGATGATGTGCCCGGCTGAATGTCGACATGTCTGCAAATTGATACCACCTCCTTCCGTGCCGCTCAGCAGCCACAGCGCCTCACGATGACACGCCAAGCTATACACTGGGCTTGTCCACTTCCCATCCTCGTCATTCTTGCTCGGTGTCCGCGGCGTACTTCTTTCCTCATTCTCCCAATATGTCGTCAAGCTACCGGCCTTCATAACCGAGTCTACGAATGGATGCTTCTGGGCAACGGTGAGTGGCACCTTCCCATTGGCCGTCTCCACCCAATTATACATCCGCACGTAGCCATCTGTGCCGCCCGAGAAGACCCAGCGCATGTCCAGCGTGGCGGCTATGGCATTGATGCTCGTACTCTGAGGTGCCGCCATGGTAGGCACAATGTCATATGCCTGTGCTGTGAGTGCTTCCTTCCGTACTGGCGGGATCCATGAAGCCACAATGCCAGTCACACCTGCTTGTTGTCGCGGTGATGGTGAAGTCAGGACGACTGAAGGATTCTCGGTCTGTCCATCTCTTGTCGGTGTGCGTCGAGCTACGGGGATGGTTGCTGGCTGTGACGGCGAGTCTGGCTGGTCCTTCTCCTCTCCTTCTTCGTCCTCATCGTCGTCATTATCATCGTTGTCTCCTTCGTCGTCTTCGTCATCCTCGTCTCCCTGATCGTCATCCTGGTCTTGTTCCTGATCTTGCTCTGCGTCTTGATCGGGCTCATTCGCATCCTCCATCTCCTCATCTTGATCTTCAAACTCATCTTCCGCTGTTGGGTCCGCGTCGTCGAAGTCGGCCATGTTGAAGGACGCGTCCTTGCTTTTGCGGATTGACGACCTATCTTGTGTTACGCAGGCTGTACTTGGTGGAGATTGCTCTGTCGAATATTTGCATGTGCTTCTGCATACAACCAGCTGGGATCTCAGCCAGGTCCAAGTGAGTCTGTCGCTATTTCTCTCCTTCGTCCTTTGAGGCTTCGCAGCAGCATCGGCGGCACAATTGAGCCAACCTGTCTGCTACAGTAGATACTTGTGACACCAGTCCGAGCTTCACCTGAATTTGACTGAGCCAGCAGCCTTTACAAATGCCATTGCGACGACGAATACATCTTGAATCTCTGTGGCTGAAACCCGGCCAATTGAGTTACGGCAATCGCCCGCAGAGCCGCATTGTGGATCTGTGGAGACAACCCTGGTCGAAGATCACATGCTACAAACGCGACTTCCCTCTTTGCTTCGACTACAATTAGCACTCATCTCTCTTCGAGTGCAGCGAATTAGCTTGCGCTTGATATCCGTCGCGGCTTATAATGCTGCGGCTGCAGTGTGCACCACGGTGGTTTGATCCCATGTGTAGAAGGGGCTGCACAAGACGAAGATATGCTAACATGCACAAACGCAAACGGAAGGCACGTCCAGTGATTGCCATGGCTTGGATGCGGCATCTACGTATGCACATCGCTGTGTTACGACAGAGATGAGTGCCTCTCTTGTTGGCGAACGGTAAGACCGAGCTCTGGTGGTATTCACGTTCCCAGACCGGGTTGCTTGTTGACCACGCCTAAGTCTGGAGCTTGCGCCTTCCATGCAAACAGTCGGTGAAGCACTCGCCGTCGCGAGATGCAAACTGCCTCCAGCGATTAGTAATATTCACGAAGCACCTACCCATATGCAAGACCCCGAGCAAGCTAACCCTCCTCCCTTTCTTTCTCCAAAACATCAACATCTGGATGCACGCACCTAAAACATGACCACCAACCCGCAGACGCGAGCAAACGTTATGAGATTCTAAGTCGTGTCCGTCGACACATGCCACATTGCACAGGAGAAGAATCGGTGAGCCGTTCCTTCCACCTCACATCACCTGCCATCACGTGCCAAACCAAAGCTCACACAAGATTGCAGATTCTTCCTTCTTTTGAAACCTTCTTCCCGATTCCTTCTTCACTGCAGCATCACAAGCTGCAATGAACGAAGACCTCCTGGAGCGCTTTTCGCGCGTTGGACGTAATCGTCGTCAGCAACACCAGCAACCAATACTGGATGTGTGGATCCAGCCGCAGCAGCTGAACTTGCGCGTGCGTCAATACTTCCAAGATGGTGGCCGGCCCGTGGACGGTGGCTCTTGGCTCCTCAGGCCTGAAATTCCGACAGCCGGTGAGGTCCTGGACACTGATGTCAGCTCTTCGACATCGTCGGATATCGTAGAGATTGCAGCCAATAAGCCCGTGGGCGCGTGGGCAAGCAAGGGCAAGCGACACGCGCGCTCATTCATGACATTGATCTGACTTCCTACAGATACGTACCTGGGCACTCATTATGAGCTGCTGCGGGAGGATGCGGTTCGGCCACTACGTGAGGCTGTATCCCACGTGCGGATCACACCTACTGGGAATGAAGACGCTTTCAACGGCACCATCGGGATATACGAGAAGGTGAGGGCAGCACCAACAGTGACTCGACACGTCATCGCTGTTTCCATCTATCAAGTCACCATTACTGACATCAGTCACAGGTTCACGTGTGTGCCATGACTTGCTCAAGCCGCGGCATAGCCCTCCGAGTCACATTCTCGCTTCACCGAACGG
Source organism: Teratosphaeria zuluensis (assembly GCA_007113905.1). Taxonomy (NCBI): domain Eukaryota; kingdom Fungi; phylum Ascomycota; class Dothideomycetes; order Mycosphaerellales; family Teratosphaeriaceae; genus Teratosphaeria; species Teratosphaeria zuluensis. The sequence continues at coordinate 73,196 of VCMQ01000028.1, forward strand.
GGAAGAAGATATTGTGGGAGCAGTCGAAGAGACTCATCACTGGCAGCTTGGTCGTGTTGACCCCAATAAGCGACATGTTCAAAACTACAGCAATTGTCGCCACCGTGGCCGCTCGCCCGCTCGAAGGCTTAGCGCAAAATCCTCCAGAGATCGACTTGTTCATCGCGCGGGCGGAGGAGTTGGAGATTGACCCTGCGACTGAGTTCGTTATGGTTGAAGAGCGGTCTGGTTTCTACGAGGCAGATAGACATACACTATTGGCTTTGCAACATATGATGAGAGAACCGTAAGTCTGACCCTGTCCTCTTTCGCCGATGAAAGCTTGCCATACTGACACCCGCCGACAGATTCCCGCTGGCCGAGCATCTTGTTAATGCTCGCAAGGACGTTCCACCTCCGCAATATGTTGTTGAGAACCCGGTCTACGACATGACATCGGTTCTCCGCAACAACAAGCATGAGACATACGAGAATGTCAACATCCTCAGCAAATGGCCGCCTCAACCCTCCAGCGACATGGACGCCTCGCAGCTCGCAGCGCTACGCCGCATCCTTGCCAAGAAGATGGCCATCGTGCAAGGCCCTCCCGGTACGGGCAAGACGTTCGTGTCCGTCCAAGCCATTAGGATCATGCTCGCCAACCGCAGATCTACTGATCCACCAATCATCATCGCTTGCCAGACTAATCACGCTGTGGATCAAATCTTGCGCCACATTGCTGAATTCGAGCCAGAGTTCGCTCGTCTCGGCGGCCGATCCAAGGATGTGGACATCATCAAGCCGCGTACTCTTCACAAGCTACGTGAGATGGCGGAGTCGCAGACACCGCTTGCCGGAAGTCTGTACCCAATATCGCGGAAGAAAATGAAAGACGTCGAGAAAGAGCTTGCAATCCTCCTCTCGCCGCTGAAGCCATCCAAGATTCCAATGGACTTCCGCATCCTTCAGAGCATGGGCATTCTCACTCCCAAACAAGCCGACTCGTTGGAGAATGGAGCCTCGAAATGGGTGCAAAATGAGCTCTCCGATGCCGCGGAGGCTCGTACATCGCCATTCACTGTCTGGCTTGGCAAGAATCTTGTCTCCGTCCCAGTGCGCCAGCAGGCAGAGGAATTTGGTTTCGAGTTCGAAGAGGCCGACCTTGCCTTCGAACAGCTGAGAGAGCTAGAAGCCGAGAACGTTACGAAGGACGATGAGGATTACGAAACGCTCTCGGGTGCCACCTACACTCTTGCCGACAACTTCACTGGCCGCAAGGTCCCAGGCGTTAGCAACGAAAAGGCACGGTCAGCCCTCAAAGAGCAAGATCTGTGGAAGATCCCAGAGCCGCTGCGCCCGGCAGTGTACCGCCACCTGCAACGTGAAATGAAGAGCCGCATCCTGGAGGAGGCACGGGAGAAGGTGCGCAAGTATAACAAGCTCGCCATCGATCGCCGTGCTGGCACATGGGAGCGAGACGAGACTATCCTCAAGAAGCAGAAGATCATCGGCATGACCACCACCGGTCTGAGCAAGTATCGAGGACTACTTGATGCACTGCAGCCAAAGATTGTTCTCATTGAAGAAGCGGCAGAGACCTTGGAGGCGCCAGTCACTGTGGCATGCCTGCCATCTGTTCAGCATCTGATCCTGGTCGGTGATCATAAGCAGTTACGGCCACACACCCACGTCAAGTCACACGAGGACAAGCCATACTACCTCAACATCTCACTTTTCGAGCGCATGGTCAACAACGACGTCGAGTTCGATTCTCTGGCGAAGCAGCGTCGCATGATCCCCGAGATCCGTCGCATCTTGCATCCGATCTATGGCGACCTCATCAAAGACCACCCATCCGTACTCAATTCAGCCAACCGTCCAAACGTTCCCGGCATGGGCGGCGTGAACTCGTTCTTCTTCACCCATCAATGGAACGAGGCGCGTGATGAGCACATGTCGGCATATAACCAGAGCGAGGCCGACATGATCGTTGGTTTTGTTGAGTATCTCTACTTCAACGGCACAGATACTAAAGACATCACGATTCTCACGTTCTACAACGGTCAGCGCAAGCGCATACTCTCCGCGTTGATGAGCAAGGAGCACCTGAGAGCCAGCGGCTGCCGATTCAACGTCGTCACTGTCGACAGCTATCAAGGCGAAGAGAACCAGGTTGTCCTCCTGTCGCTCGTTCGCAGCAATGAAAAAGGCCAGATCGGCTTCCTCGGAATCGACAATCGCGTCTGCGTTGCTCTATCCCGAGCAAAGTGTGGCTTCTACCTCTTTGGCAACGGTATGCTGCTGTATCAGAACAAGACATGGAAGAAAGTCATTGATATCATGGCTGGCTCGAGGCTGAAGCAGGAGCGGCCCCAGCTGGTGCCGATGCGTCTCGGGGAGAAGCTTCCACTCAAATGCCGTAACCACAACGAAACCGTTGTGATCAAGTCTGCTGATGACTTTGAGGGTCTGCATGGCGGATGTCAGCTCAAGTGCACGGACATGCTGCCTTGTGGACATACCTGTGAGCTGAACTGCCACCCCTTCAGCCACGAGATGTTTCAGTGTGGGCAGATTTGCGGCAAGCAACTGCCGTGTGGACATGGAGTGTGCGAGCAACGATGCGGCCAGCTTTGCATCTGTAAGACGTGCGTCAAATCCAGCCACAGCATGGTCAACACTGCCAGTCCGCCAAAGCCTCTCTCCTTCGACGGTCAAGAGCGCCTGTCGCAGCATTCACGCGGCACCAGCAACTCGGACAGCTGGAAGAGTTTCGCAAAGGAGGAGGCCGAGCGCTACGCTATGTCTGCTTCCACGCCCGCACCGCCACCCAGGCAGGTGGTGCACGATGGAACTGATCTGGTCGATATTACGAACGAGGCGCCGGTCATCGAGCAGATCAGCCAAATGACTGTCACGGACGTTAATGGCAAGGACGGTGGCAAAGCGAGAGCCAAGGACTTTCATTTTGGCCTTGATGGTAGTCGCAGCAAGACTCCGTCGGAAGCCAGCTCAGAGGAGGCAATGGTGACAGGTGACGGCTTGGGTGAGAGGAAGAAGTACAAGGAGAGGGTCACGGTGACTCCGAAGGGCGCTGCGCCGGTTCATAGCAAGTCGGAGAGGGAAGACTGGTCTCAGAGGGAGAGTCTGCTTGACTGAGACAGTCTGGGGTGGGTGATCGCATTGCTGGTCAGCATTGTAGTAGCGCACACCGCCGGCGCTGGGTTTGCAATGGTATGATAGACCACCCCAGCTAACACGAGATTGCGTGCTGCGGGATTGCGGGCTGAGAACACTCGTGTACCTGCATACCTATTCAATAGTCTGATTGCTTTAATGGTCCAATACCAACAGTTGGGAAGACAGCGTTCTCGGCCGCATGGTTGTTGCCGGACCCCATCGGAATGGGAAAGAACGGTCCAGGGAGGGAGCAGGGACGTGCATGACTCCACTTTCAGAGTCGCGACCTATCAAGCTTCCGTTTGATCGAACACCTCTGTCCCTCTCACATGTGCTCCGCAGCAACAAGAGCGACATTCCTTATATCGATCACCAGAACGACCGACTCGGAATACCATGGCGGCTCCGGTTGACGTGCTGCAGCAGGGACTCGTCAGGTAAGTACCGATCTCACTTACGCTATTAGTCCATCACGCGGTTGACTGCTTGTTGAGCGTGAACATCGTCCTTTGACTCGTCACTTGCAAAGATTCCACCAAGCGTTGAGAGCAAGCGATTGGTGGTTCCAACGAATGAACGCCTTCACACTTCAACTGCTCTAATTGGGTGACCGCCTCAACCAGTTAATCATTCGATAGATTGATTGGCGAGTCACGGGCGCCACATGCTGCATACTCTCGCGAGCACGAAGCTGATACCGTTGGTAGCCTTTTCAAGAGTAGTGACTTCTCAGACTTCAACATCATCTGCGGCAAGTACGACTTCCAGGTGCATAGAGCTGTTATCTCCGCGCAGTCCGAGTACTTCAAGGCGGCTTGCAAGGCCGACAGATTTGCGGTCAGTAGCGTCCAGCATGATTATGATCCATAAGGTGAGTCTGACAAGTGTGCAGGAGGGCGAGCGCAACAGCATCACCTTGCTTGCAATTGAGGAAGGACAGGAGGAAGATGAGGGCGCTGATGATCCTGAGGCTGTGATGCTGATGGTGCATTTCTTCTACTACCTGGATTACGATGCTGCGAACGAGCACGGCCGTCAAAATGAAAGCGAGCAGGCTGGCACCTCGTCATCCGGTGGCGATATGGTTATGCATGCGAAGGTTTTCGCATGCGCGGTTAAGTATGAGGTACCTGGGTCGAAGACGGTAAGCACCCAGAAGTGAGTATCTGAGAACTCCTGCTCAAATAGGTCAGTACTCACCAGATCAGGTTCGCGGCCGCAGTTTCAAAGCACTGGGATCACCACGACTTTGCCGAAGCGATCAAGATCGTGTACAGCACCACGCCAGCTGACGTCAGGGAGCTGAGGGATCTCGTGACCAAAGCTCTGCATGAACATAAGAGCGTCCTGGACAAACCGGAAATCGAGGAGGTGGTGGGCACCATCACTAGGCTGGCGTTTGAGTTGCTTCGTCTCACACGCCGAATCGGGGAGAGAAAAGTGGAGGCTGGTGACGAGAATCTTGCGAATTGTCACGGCTATCATGGAGTGGCGTATAGGGACATTTGTGGGGATTGCGAGCAGGCTTATTGCTATCATTGTTCTGTGAGGTGCCCCTTTTGCTATCTTGATTGATTGCCTAAGGAGGCGGCTTGGAGGCTGTCCCAACGGCTGCACGACGGCTGGGCTAAGCTATTCCAGAATTGATCGTGGTGGAAGTCGGTATGCAGCGGTAGAGCGAATGGCGTCCGAAGGCTCTGGGTGAGGGACAGGGAGCTCAGGTTCGTGGTTCGGAGCTGATCTTCATGACTGTGAGCTGCATCTTGACCTTCTCGCGAGAAGCTTCATGATGTGTTTTCGTCAAATAGGATGGGTCGGTTGGTAGCAGCAGCAGTAGCGTGGTGCGCCTATAGGGTCAAATAGTGCCGCAGTATTCCGATATTGTACTGAGAGTTGCGAGATCTTGATCCGCATATATTTGTTGGACTGGTCGAGGATCAGACTGATTCGTGTTGACCCGAGACTGCCGATATGCCTTGCCACTGCTTCTATATTGGATCTGTGCTAGGCTCATCCATGTGTCATCTCGCTCCGCCACTGGCAGCACCACAACCGGGACGTCTTTCCCAATAGGTCGTTGGGAATGGCTCAGGTCATGGAGGTTATGTATCGGTAGTCCGTAATATATGGGAGAGATGGCTCATCGAATTTAGAGCAATCATTTCACAAAGTCGTATCAATCCCGCGCTCTCAACCTTTCCCTCCGCTCCCTGTCCCGAGCCCACCACAACAGCCCCTCTCATCAAAGCTCACTCCCAACATACGCTCGCACACCCATTGCGCAGTCCTCGTATGGTCAGTAGGTTCCCTCCACACCCTCTCTCCATCCTCAAAGCTTCCTTCGCCGAACCCAGAAAACACTCTACACCTGCCCTCCGCCAAGGCGCGGAAGATGACAAGTTGATCGAACATATGCTCGTCGACTCTGCCTTCGGACTGCCACTCCTTGTGCAGCCCTTGGACGACGCTTTCAGTGATGGAAGTGACTGTGCTGTTACTGACTGCTGCCTTGCGTCCGTAGAGAAAATCTGTGGCGATGATGTGAGGCGATGATGAATTAGAGACTGGGAGCGAGGCGATGAGAATGAGGTAGAGGCGCTTTTTGTTATATCCGGATTCCTCGAATGTGATCTCGACGTTGTCGGAGACGACGCCGAAGTGGTGCTGCACAGCGGCGTGCAAGATTTTCTCGAAATGTCGATACGTCTCCACTGGTGCGATGAACGTCGCTGTCAGCCTCCTCGGCTTTAGTGGAGCATCAGGACTCAATTCCCGCACCATATCGAATGCCAACAGTCGCCTAGAGTCCTTTCGAGCAGGCACCTGAAGCTTAAAGCAACCAGCATCCCTCGAGCCGGTCGACCATCCACGCCGTATCAGCTTGACCTCCATCTCAGGCAATCCGATATTCCTCAGTGTCGGCAGCAGGACTTGCGAGATGTACTCGTAGCTGGGACTTCCACTCACATTCGTGCCTCCGCTTAGAGTAAGATGGATGGGCAGATCGACGGGCATGCGGTCGGAGAACAGGATGAAAGGCAGGACAGCTTGTAAGACTAGGCCTGTGCTGCCTGCTGTTCCGACTTCGATGCTGGCTTCGTAGATCTTGTTGCCTTCATCGTCTCGCTTGCGCTTGAAGATCTCATGATTTGCATGTTCCTTGTTGGGCTCGAAGAGGAGCTCCTTGCTACCGATTTCTGCGCCTGTCACGCGTGCACAACATGCTTGGGCGAGCCATTTGACGGAGGCTAAGTGCTGTGCTTTGAGGCCGCCTCCGCCTTTCCGCTTGCCACGAATGTCTGTGATGCGCACCGGTGTGCCGGTGAGTGCAGAAAGGCAGACGGCGGTGCGGAGGAGCTGGCCGCCGCCTTCGAGGTAAGTGCCATCGAACTCGACCACCCTCTGCGGTATACTGTGGCCATCTGAGTTGACGTCCAAAGCTTCAAGATTCGAGATTAGTGGGTCCATTTTCAGAGCGTAGGGATTGTTATGGGCGTTTGAGATACTCCTGCTATGGTGGCTAAGTATTCAAGATAAGAATGCCCGATGGGCAGATGTGCTTAGTCTGTCGCGAGTGCTACCTCTCCTTTGTGCGGAGAGTTGACCCATATTGGTCAAGATGCTTTTTTGTCTGGATGTTGTGACTCATTTGACGGTGATTCAGATAGGAATGGACTTGCCTACCTACTCTGCAAGGCTCAGTGAAATACTTGCAGCTCAATGACCGTTCCTTCGTCCGTATTGCAGGACCGTAGTGACGCAGGCAGTCATGTCGACTGGTGGCATTATTGACTGAGGCCGAGCTGGTCTGCTCTCTCCTTTTGCGTGTTCATGCACCGCCTCCTTGCTGCGCCGTGCAGTCACCACTTTTTGAGGAATGCGATATGCTCTCGAGTACAACATGTTCACTGATGACTCAAGTACACGATGTGCCTTGGCGATGGCCAGGCCAGGCATGTGATAGTTCCAGCTGCAACGGCGTGGCTTGTTGCAACGTCATTGTGCAGATCAAGACCTTCGCGTGCATGGGTTGCCTCGCCGGCTTCACCAGCCAACTCGTTTGCATGAGCACGATAATGCTCCATCGGGCTTCAAGACACACGACCGCGGGCCGGACCATGGAATCAGTGAGCCTTTTCAGATGATTCTACTAGTATTCATTATGTACCTGTGGAATGTTGATCCTCCTTCAAGCCCCGTTCCTCCTTGAATAACAGACTCTGGAGGCGCGGCAGTATGCGCTGGCCCTTATGCGCCTCACAGACTAATGGTTGTCTAACGACCTATAGCAAACAGCTGCAGGCCTCGCTTGAGCGACCACTGCAGGCCGGTCGTCACGACGAATCTGCTGTTTCGTGCAGAAGCCCAATCCGCAGGGTATGGAAACGACGCTGACGACACACTGCATCCTGGCTGCCCCACGCGGCTTTCTTCCAAGCCCACCAACCCTCCAGCTCACTTGCTGCTCAGTCGTGTATGCCTGCCCTGCTCACCGAACACCACCAGCCAGGTGAATTTCGCGCGGGCAGGAAGCTTCTGTGCGTTGTGTTGCTTTCTGCACTGCATCAGTGCATACATACATACATACAATACATCATCCTTACGTTCTTTCCAGTTGACATTGGGTGAGCTGATCTAGTTCAGGCTGAGCGTTTCAGAGCGTTTTGGAAGGAAGTTCTTGGCTGCGGAGAGAGGAAGGCAGAACTCAGCTGATACACAAGATTCGGAAGGTACACAGCACAGAGTACAGCAAGCACACTGCACACACGACTCAAGCGTCAAACGACGGGCAAGAGCGACGGTCTCGCCCTGCCCCTGCCGTGCTCCCTCCCGGAAGCGAGAGCTCCACGTTCTACTCGCCCAGTGTGAACCTTCCTGGCACCCGAACCTTCTGGCACTTCAGGTTCAATAAGAGCTCCGCGGGCCCGTCATTGGCGTGACGTGGAACACGGTATTGCTACCACAGCTCCTCGGTGAGCAGGGACCATGTCTCGCCGCGAGTATCCCGTCGCCGACCGCTACGATGAGCGTGAGAGCGACTTCTACCGCCGGCCCAGGCGGGAGCGCAACTACGATGAGCTCGACGTGGACATTGACATCAATCGAGCTCGCTATCCCGAGGAGTCACGATCACGTGTCTCGCGAGCTCCCAAGGCCGAGACGGTGGTGAAGGAGCGGGAGACTGTGGTTGACGAGAGAAGGAGTGAGCGCGGTCCGAGACAGCCCGATTTCTTGAGGGAGGACTACGGCAAGACCTCGGCTGGCCCGTTGGTGATCAGAGAGGAGAGGACGGAAATACGGGATGACGATGGGTACAGCCGGGCACCCACGAGACGGAGGAGCCGGGAGACGGTGAGGTCATCCCGCCCGCCAGAGAAGTTTGAGGAGGAGAAAATTACAATTCGGGAGAAGGACCGGGAACGAGGACCGCCGTATCCGAGGAGTGAGCGCGGTGAGGATGACGAGATCATTTTCCGAGAGAGGACGAAGTCACGCCCACCGCCTTCCAGACGTGGAGGCTCGGACGACGAGATCGACATCAAGATCAAGCGGAGAGAAGAGTCACGGCCACCACCACCGAAGAGCGAAGCACCTCCACGAAGTGAGGTTCGAGAGCGCGATGTGGAAGAAATCCGCTTCAGGAGAGGCGGTGGTGACAGGCCTGAGCCGCCAAAGCCGCCACGGACTGAGGTTGACGACATCGACATCCGCATCAGAGAGACCGAAGCACGATCGCCTCCTCCCCGCAGCGAGTACCGTGGCCGTGACCGTGTTTTCGACGAGGAGATCGACATTCGCGAAAGGAGTCGGCCCCCGCCACCACGTGAGCGATCCATCAGCATGAAGCCTCAGCTGGTCCAACGTGATCGTGAGGAGTGGATCGTACGTCGCAAGAGAGAGTCACCGCCTCCGCCACCTCGCGAATATGAGAAGGAGGAGATCATCATCCGTCGCAAGGAGCGCTCGCCCAGTCCCGAGCCTCCACCACCTCCTCCGCCTGAAACCTACAAGAAAGAAGAGATCATCATTCGCCGCAAAGAGCGAAGTCCTTCACCAGAACCTCCGCCACCACCGCGTGATTACGAAAGGGAGCAGATCATTATCCGCCGCAGAGAGCGCTCGCCCAGCCCGGAGCCACCACGCGAGCCCACCCCTCCGCCGCCACCACCAGCACCTATAATTAGACCACCTATCATCCAGGAGGTCATCACTCATCATCGTCACATCGATCATGGTGTTGAGCGTGCCCGCTCGCCAACCCCACCGCCACCGCCAGCACCACCGAGTCCGCCGCACGAAGAAGATCTAGAGATTGAGATCAGAAGACGGGGCACTCGCAATGGCAAGTACTACGACGAAGATATCATCTTTGAGAAGAATGAGGTCGAGCGCAAGTCTCGTGACGAGGTGCGTGAGGTGAGCAGGCGCAGGTCCATTAGTGCTGCAACCCGCCGTCGCTCTCCCAGCCCAGTTCGAAGGCTGTATGAGGACGACATCACGAATGAAGCCGAGTACTACAATCGAAAGGTTCGCGAGCGTGCCTATCCCGGCGAAGCATGGAACGGCGCGACCAAGGATTGGGGTCTAGTGGATGTGCCGCCAGGGACCGAAAAGGTTCGCATGGATGGCGTTGGCGGCGGCCGTCAGGAAATCTACTGGGATCGCTACCGAGGCGAGCGGAGAGGCAAGTTCTACACCGGCGACAGAGTCTACGAGCAGGAATACGGACTGCCTGAGGCTCCGCCGCCACCACCTGCACTCGAAGCGCCACCAGCTCCGCCACCTCCGCGTGAGGAGCGGTCGACCGAGATCAAGATCTCGGAGCGGAGAATTACTGAAGAGACCAGCAGAGGCAAGACGAAAGACAAGATGTGGACAGAGGTCACCAAAGATCTGGTTATCAAGGAGGCGATCGACGAGATGGGCTACGAATACGAGGAGACTGACGATTTCTTCTACATCATGGAGTACCTCAAATATGTGAGTTCTCCTGACATGCACCCTACCCTCGATCATAATACTAACACACCAATCAGGAGGACGTACTTCGCCTGGTCGAAGTCACAGAAGACATCCGCCGTCAGCGCCGTGAACGCATCCGAGAGATCCAGTGGGAGCGCGAAGAGATGGAGCGCAGGCCGAAGATGCTGCCTGCGCCTCCCATTGCTGGCAGGAGAGGTGGGTATGATGAGTGGGATCGGGAGTACATTTACGAGCGCGATAGGTATAGGCGTTAGGAGCCGCGAGTTGTGTATAGAGACGTGAGGGAGGTAAGGCTCGTGGAGGAGAGTTGGGACGGAGAGGAGGAGGCGTGGAGTGTGCGGGCGCAATCTGGTGGTGATGGTAGAGGTGGGAAGAGGGACTTTACGAGATGAGCATTGTCATGCAAGCAGAGGACGGACGTCTTGAGCGCGAGAGGAAGCGAGATGGAAATGACTAACAGAAGCATTGTTTAACGACCGACCACGACTCAAACAGCACCAGCAACAGTGTTTACAGTGCGGCAGCAAGCAAGCAAGCGACCAAGCATGTTGTTAGCATCAGGCGGCGGAGTTTATGAGTTGTTTTTCTCCTGGTCAGCATGAGTATATCATGTACGTACGTATCGTACCTAGATTACTTTTTCCTCATGAATCTGACGACGTAGCTTGTGAAAAGAGTGCACTGAGATCTGAAGCGGTCGAGATTTCCAGCTCTGTATTCTTGCCTCGCGGCCGGGCTCGCAGTATCATTTACCTCAACAGAATTGTACAGGAATCCCGGAGCGTGTCGAAGCAGTCAGCCCAAAGACGGCAATCTGAAAATGAGCAGTTCTGGTCCGATGGGAAGGCAGAGGAGATGCAGAAGTCGCAGACGAGAAGCATGCGCTGCTTTGTGGAATCGCTTGTGTCTTGCAATTCTTGCGGTCGCTTCACATGCTCACCGTCAATGTTCCCATGAAAGATTGGCTTGAGAATTGACAATTGCTGCTGCGTTGCGATCAATTCTTCGGAAATAAAACTTGCTCGTTCGTCAAAACGCAGATCTCCGTAACGGCTAACGCCTTACACCAGTTTTCTGCTCGGTGCTGGTGGCTCCGCGGCCTGATCCGGATGTGCGCATGCCCGGACCTGAGATTGATTGAGTCTATTGAAGCTTTCATGGCTGGAGATGTCGCAGCAGGACCAGCAACTCAATTGCGAATACAGAAGTCGCTTATTGAAGATGTCGACGTTGCCGGAGGCAGCCTGGACTCTCAGCATCGTCCTGGCGGGACATTAGCACTAGGTTCTTGGAGCTAAGGTAAGATACCTCCGCGCAATGAGGACTGGTGCCTCACATGAGGATCGAATGTATTGAAGAAAGTATGACGCAGGTACTGCCATTGAACACACATGCTTACCCAAAGAGGTCGCATCGTGCTCTGTCAGAAAAGCTTACCACGGATAGACTCGCTTTGAGTCGACGCTGTCAAACTCTGCTTTGCCTGGGGGAAGAACAAGCTCAGAACGATCATGCCGATCGGGCAAGCGTTTTTGTCAAACATTGCAACGGTCATTTGAAATGGGAGACGACCATAGAAGACTAGGAGGGTATTGCGTCAGGGGAGTATAAAGCATTGACGGTGCTTGCGCTATAGCCGGTTGATATAACATCCTACTACGCGACCCCGGCTTTGGACACCATTCGTCGTTGCTTCTTCGAACATCGTAGCTTTGGAATCTTGAAAGTCGACAACATGCGTACCACCACCGCTATCCTCCCCCTCGCTACTGGCGTAGCAGCAACGCTGAATGCCTCCCAACTGGCCGGCTTCACCAGCGATTTTGGCCAAGTCGGGTACAGCGACCTCTACCTCCAACCCAACCCGATTTCCACCAAGAACTTCGTCCAACCTGCCGCAGGCGCTTCCAGAGGTGGCTTGGCACAATGTATCTCCGGATATGTGCAGGTGCCGGCCAACACGACGAAGAACCTGAAGTTCAATTTCGATTTGCCGGCGAACCAGAGCCAGGTTACGGAGACGTTCTTGGAAATGGTGACGAGTGGGAGCCCGTTCACGAAGCAGATTATGGCGGGCATGCAGAGCGCCGGCGGGACTTTCACGTTGGGAGCAACGCTGTGTACGCCGAAGAATAATACTGCGCCCAAGGGTGTGCAGCTCCTGGTCAGTTTAAATAGAAGATACGATATCTCCTGAGTTCTCCACTGACCTTTAACCTATCAGACCCACGGCGTCGGTTTCGACCGATACTACTGGGACTTCGCCCCAGGCTACAGCTACGTCGACGTCGCCGCCGAATACGGCTACGCGACCTTCTTCTACGACCGCCTCGCCGTCGGGGTCAGCGAGAAAGCAGACCCTATCAACACGGTCCAAGCGCCCCTCGAAGTCGAGATCGCACACACCCTCGCGACCCAGCTGCGCGCAGGCATGTACGGCAACAGCGCCTTCGGTAAAGTCGTCGGCGTAGGCCACTCTTTCGGCTCTATCATCACGCAGGCCGTCACCGCCAACTACCCTACCGCTCTCGATGGTGCGATTTTGACTGGTTTCTCGACAAACTCGACGGGTCTGGGGCTGTTCACGCTGGGAAACGACTTCGCGCTCGCGAACATGAACCAGCCTTTCCGATACGATAACCTGAACAATGGATACTTGGTCGCGAACACCATAACCAACAACCAAATCGCCTTCTTCCGCGCCCCGGGCTTCGATCCCGCGATCCTCGCCCTCGCGGAGGCGACAAAGGGCACTGTGACGTTTGGGGAGTTCTTCACCACTACGGCTCCCACCACTGCGGCTCTCAACTACACTAACCCGTTGGCTGTCGTCGATGGAGCAGAGGACCTGCCGTTCTGCAGTGGCAACTGCTCGTACCCGATGGATCTGGCGGCGGCGGTGAAGCCGGCGTTGTATGCGAATCTGCCGGCGAGCAAGTTTGGAAGTTATTTGGCGCCGACAACCGGTCATGGTGTCAATTTGCATTACAGTGCCGTTGGAGCGTATATGTGGATTCAGAACTTCCTTACGAAGCAGGGTCTTGGCATGTAGAGGAGGGTATAGGAGATGTTCCTCTGTAACTGCGTGTAGGAACGAAATCCATATATGTGTATATGACGCCTTGGGACGAAAATAGATTTGCAGGACTTTTTGTCAGATCATTACAACATGAAGCTGCTCAGCTGATCCTGAGAGCGCTTACGCTCAACCCTTAAGTCTCAGGAAAGATAAGAGGCGCAAGCGGCACACCACCAAAAGCCACCACACTCCTCCTCCAATCCAAATCAATCGCCAAAACCGGCGGCGCAGCCTCCGGCAACGTCGCAGGATTCAGCTTCGCCCCAACCGCCAGACTCAACGTATCGTGATCAGACGAGATCTCGTTCAGAGTCGTCGCGGTTTCCTGGTCCAAACCCGCGGCTTCGATCAAAGGCTGCTTGCTGATAATAGTAGCGACGTAGTCGTTGATATCGGGCAAAATGGGGTTGCTGACGACAGCGATGATTTGGTCGCTTTCGTCTACAGTTTCTATTGAGACATTTTTCAGTCAGTTGTTTGTTGTTGGATTTGGGGGGAGATGAAGGGTGACGTTACGAGGAGCAATCGTCATAGCATCGTTGAATGCGACGCGGTTTCTACGAATCAGCTCTGCGTTGGCTGCGCGGATGGGCTCGTAAGCGGCTGCACCGCCTTGGTAGGCAGCGATGACATTCTTTGCGATGACGATTGATTGATCGAGGCTCTTGAGGTCGTTGACTAGGAGTGTGGTGCCTGCGTCGCGGGTGGCGAGGGGCGATGCAGAGGTGAGGACGACGGTGCTGGCGAGGACCAGGAGACTGGTGAGTGACAGCATGATTGCGGCGTCAGAGTAGCGAGGATGTCGTTGCTCAATGCAGATGGGGTCGGTCACGGCACGCCTTCATATAGATATTCATCAACAGACGATCAGCTATTCTGTGGTTTGTGGATCCCTGCCATCTGTCACAAAAGCCAAAATATGGCCGAGGCACAAAGACTAGCGTAGTACATGCTCGTACTTCCACATTATTTCCAGTCATGGCTGACAATAGCTTGCTTGACTGGATGACTGACGCATCAGGTCCAGCATTGTGATCTGACTATCGTCAAAATTCAAGCTTGATCTGTCTTTTGATACGAAAGAGTGCCTGAATGATAGGACTGACTTTAATCCCAGGCCTGGACAGTCATCGGATCGCCAAACAATCAGTCAGTCGTTGACTGAGTGTTGAGATCACCTGCACGCTATAACGCATCGCAACAGTCGTATACTCTGAATTTGGTCGACCTGTGACGAAACCTGCTCAAGCCCTCTTTTGAGTTGGCATAGCTGGCTTTCGGCTTCCACTGCGTTCCATGTCAGGTCCACGTGCCAGTAATGCACATGTTAATAATGACCAGCTGACAGATCGTAGCTCATGTCCATTAGTACAAGGCTACAAGTAGTCAACGCTTTCGATTACACGGCACAGTGACCAATCAAAGAGACCAATGAGCCACAAGTCTGGCATTGACCTATGCTTATTCGATAGCATGTGATGAATACTGTAGCCTAACCCACGTCTTTTCACCTTGGAGCAACTCTCACCACTACCCCAGAACCTCCAGCCTCTGGTGGAAGGCTGTTGGCGAATACGGAACAACTCCTTTTCTAGCTGCTGGACCGAGATGCCGTCGCCATTGTTCTCCTGGACTTTTGCGGCGAGCTTGACCAGCTTGTTCTTGGCCATACGCTTCTTCTTTTCGGACGACTTTCTCGGCTGGCACTGATAGCCAGGATGATCAAGCTCGTGCTGACGCTTCACGTCTTCGGCTAATATTTACACCATGAAGAAGCCGGGCCCGAGTCTGTGTGAGACAAGGCGATGTCCTCAAGCAACTTCGCGGAAGCTAGTCGCAGATGGAGAAAATCACGCCAGGAGCACATCGATCAAAGCTCGGCGCGTTGATCTGCCAGCTTATCGTCTCCGAATACCGGTCTGGTGGGATGACGCCGATGTGTGGAGCGCAAAGGCAGAAGAACTCGTCAAGAGATGCGCCTTCTTTCTCACGACTGCCTCGCAGGATGCTGTACGCCTTGGCGAGAACAGCCTTGCGCTTGTACTTCTCGCGGACTTCATCGCTCTCAGCTCTTCACTTGTCGCGAGTGATGACAACGGCATGCTGGATCTTGTAAGGAGATGCCGACGTTGACTTTCGCGTCAACGCTCAGGCCTTGACTGGCCAGACTTTACGGTCTTATACTCCGGAGGAAGCGTCCGCCGAGTACAGCGAACAGGGCTGGCGTTATTGTGCAGGCCCGGATCCTCTGCCACAGCCTCCTCCGCCGCATGGTGGACGCTACTGCACCCTCGGTAGCTGGTGGTGTGGACACGAGCGTGGTGACAGTTGCGGTTGGCTGCACAGCCATCATGAGACCTTCAGATGCTATTCATTCCTGTAGATGATGAGGGCGTTCGGTGGCCATGGTACCTCGAGCCAGGGTGCTGGCTCCTATGGCGTAGAGCCCAGTGGCATCAGAGGCGCTCGATCACTCCAGACCGATCGCGACTACTGCCTTCAAGCCAGCATCAGACTGCCACGAGCGGCATTGTGCTTACGGTGATTTGGCAGTCCCAGATGTCTTACATAATTGCCTGTGCCGCCATTGTTTGGGCATGGGCTGTTGTTCCAGTCGAGGTCGAAGAACTGGCGGAAGTCGAACACGAGGAGGGTTTGACGCGCAGCCTCCGCCATTGGGTCGTACACCATAGCGTCTGTGCTTGTGAGAGCCATGTCTCCGCGCAAAAACCACCTGGGGTTAGACCTCTGAGCCAGCATTCTTGTGAGCCAGGACTGCTGGCCTCTTTCGAGACCGCGAAGCGACTGCGGAATGAGTCCTCACACTCGTCATAGTGCACAGCAGCGCGGCGGAAGTGATTCTCCAACCATCATTCGATCCCTGTCATGCCCAGACCTTCCCGCATCTCCCACTGGCTCCACGTTCACGCACTTCTCCATCCAGATCCAGCTATACAGCACTACACTCATCAGTCATAGAACACATCACTAAGCCGTTCTATTGTGCTTAGCGGCTTGCTCGACTCAAGCTGTAATCTCGAGAAACATACTCTGCCCTCAAACACAGCCGTAGCACTTGGTCAATCTACAGCAGCAGCAGATTGTTGCCCGTGCTCGGCATCGCCAATCCAACTTGCCAGCGCAGACCCGCGCCGCAGGTGATATTGCCTATGCTTGTTGAATGCGTCGTTGTTCTGGACGATCTGGCAAGTCTTGCATTTATCCTTGGTGTCAATAATGTTTTGTCCCGAAGTGGAAAGAAGTCTGAGCGAGGAGTGCTGTTGTCGCCAATCCTGACGTAGCCGGGCTGTATGCAGTACTCGACCAGGTCGTCTGCGCTGAGGCATCAGAGTGACCGCCTTGGCGCTGGCGCCCACTGAGAGCGCGAAGCGGCTGTTGGTAGTCGTATGAGCGTCTAGATCGTCTGCGCTGAAGTTGGTGGTCATGAAATTCTCTGGGAGGTCGTCGAAGCTCGGAGTGAAGACAGGGAGACTGAAGATCACTGCTCGGGCATGTGCTGAGAAACGAAGCTGTCCAGCACCTGACCTAGCCACCACGCATGAATGCGATCATCGCCAGTGAGCTCTGGGTGGAAGGCTGTGGCAAAGACGTTGCCTTGCTTGACGGCAATGATGTCGCCATCCTCACCAAGTTCCTCCGCAGTGGTAGTTTGATCTTTGATCGCTTTAGCTCTGCCAGGCAAGCGACCCATGATCTCGACTTGGGCCTTGGTTGCCTGCTTTGGCGGCGCGGATACGGTGAGAGCGTCCTCGCCATTATGAGCAGTCTCCTCTGCAGTGCTTGGCAGCACCTTCTCAACCACAGGCGCTCTGATGAAGACACTGTGAAATGGTCGACCATCTTGCAGAAAAGGAAGGTCAAGATCTGCTTCGAAGCTTTCAACTTGCCTGCCAAAGTAATTGCGCTGGACTCTGACGTCCAGACCACCGATGAGTTCTTGACCGGTGGCTTTGCTCTTGTTGGCGCTTTCCGCCAGCAGAATTAGGCCGGCACACGTGCCCCATGTCGGCTTCCTGCTCACCTTGACAAAGTCACGTAGAGGCTCAAGCAGACCAGTGCGCTCCGCAATCAACGAGATTGCGGTGCTCTCACCGCCAGGGATGATTAGTGCATCGCATTGTTGAAGCTCGCTCGGTGTCCGCACTTCAATGAAGCTGAAGTGCGCCTGAGTCAAGTCATGCGGCGGAGCCCGATTGCTCGCATGTGATACAGATGTTTCACGGGCTTGACGCAGAAGTGTGACATGCTCCACAAAGGCGCCCTGTAAGGCAAGCACGCCAACGGTGATTTCCATCGTCGATAACGGTGCAGTGAAGAGCCAGGAAAATAGTAGCTGCGGCTGACTGTGAGTTGTGCGATGCGAGCTCGGCCGCTGATCAATATTGGACAAGAGGGTATAAGCGTATCAGGGTAAGTTGTGAGCTTGTGATAGGGTCATACATACTCCGTAGTGTACATGAAATTTTCTAGAAGCGGCGAACACGTCCCGACGGATGTCTGCAAATCCGACTTCGCCCGCGTTGGACTTGTCGCTTCACCCGATGAGTACGGTCCCCGTCAGCTCCCAATGGACAGCAACCAATTTCCGACGGTGTCTTGTTGGCTTGACACCTCTCTTGTACTCATTCAGCGTAGCTCGCATTTGCAATTGTACTAACAGATCGCGTAGTCTGCATTGCCGGTACAAAAGGGAGCGAATGGGCCAGGATGACTGTCCGATAAGAGCTTAATAATCTAGAACTAGAGTATTTCTGGATCAACCGTGGTTGTCGAGAGGCCCGCTGCTACACAACAGATGACAAGCCATTGTCGGCAGGGAGTAGACATGATTGCGACGAAGCGCTATCCGTCTTGTAAGCACATGCTAAACGACAGTGATCGCGCTGACATGCACTGCACATCAGAGTCATTCATGCGATGCGTTGTCATGTGCATATGTGCTGTTGTCAGCGATACCAGGCTGTGCGACAAGCGCGTATTCGAGAATGTCGATCACTTCCAGGGCCGAGTGATGGACCAAGCATTCCTGTAGATTCGACCTGTCACGATCGGAGTGACATCGTACACGGCACAATTTAGGCGGCTATTAAGTCTAGACGTCGTTTGCATGAAATGCAAGACAGTTGAAGAATGGGAGGATTCGCACGGTGAGGATGTTGGTCTTCTGATGAGCGCCCAGAATGCTGAGACGGGACTTGTCGCAAGGGCTACTCGTCGCATGTACATCGCAGAAACAAGTGCGCTGTGTTAGTGTAAGGCAGTAGTGTGTCATCGACCGCTAGCTCTCTAGGCTACTCCATGTTTCTATCTGTAGGTACGCCGGCCCCGCGGTATTCATGTTCGTAAACGCGGCAAGGCCGCTGGACTTGGAGGAGCGGCTCAGCCCTGCTCATGGGCGGGATTTCTCACAGCCACGCGCAGTAAATACAGTAGGCGGCTGTCGCAAGTCATGTATGCGGCGACAGCCCAGATCATCGGTATGTTCAATACCAGCAGTTGCAATTTCCTCGTCGTCAGCCTTCATCTAACAATGACAGTACAGCGAAACGGCCGTCTGCTTCAATACTAGCGCGCCAGAGTCTCGGCTCACCATTTCTCAATTGAGACCGTTTCGGCTGGTCTGAGTTCCGCTGATTAGCACGGAGATTGCGCTAGGATCCACAAGCGAGCCTAAGATAGCAACGCGTGCACGATCGCTTCGATCTTCGGCGGGAGTTTCGACATTAGACGAGAGCCTGTGCGCACCCGACGCCCGGACCGACTGCAAAGGAGTCTTATCAGCAATGACTTAGAAGAAGTCGTCCCACTCGTCCTTATATTGGGACAACCAAAAAGCACGGTGTTGACCTGCGGACTGCTAACATCACTCGTCCTCGAAAGCTTCTTGTGGCGCAAAAAAAGGCTATCGTGCCGTCCCTGGAATTGGTGCCGGAGGCACATGTAGCCAACCTAGCTCTCATTGACGACACCATTCCGCCAATCAACTCCACTCGAGCGCACTGTTGCGCCGGGAAGCGGCATCACTGCAGCACAACCAACCCTCACCGAGGAGCAACGGGACCTTGCGCGGGCTGTCCATATACATCATGGCAACAGCTACAGCGACTGTCACCGCTTCTGCGCGGAAATTGGAGACTGTCGTTGCGCCAGCCAGGGACAAAGTGGTCTCTCCAATCGTCGCGAAGATGAGGGAGCACTTCTTGAGCCTGGACATTCCTCTCCCGGCTATGCCTCTCATGAGCAAAGGCTCGACGCTGTTCCGCGACCACGAGCAGAGGCACCTGGCCCAGCTGGATGGAGAACCCGAGATTACATGTTGGCTGTTGGACACTAGGAATATGTGGAAGGGTGATAACATCCTCTCTGCAGAGGGAGCCGCACAATGCTTGTCCTTGATCAGTCTGCAGGAGCAAAACACCATCACCTCGAAGATGTTCATCGCCGATGCGAAGATGAGCTTGGGCTCTGCGTTGCTCAAGAGATTATTCATAAGTCAGACATTGGAGATACCTTGGAAAGAAGTCAAGCTGGGACGAAAAGGACATGAGAAGCACGGAAAGCCATGTGCGGTCGACGACGTTGGACGGCCAATCGATGGCATTGATTTCAATGTCTCACATCAGAACGGCCTCGTGTCGTTCATTGGCTGGAATGGCCGACGGCGGCATCGGTACTCACCGGGTGGTCACATCCAAGGTGTTCTGTCGCCTGGGATGAAGAAAGATGATGTGATGGTCGGCACAGACATTGTTTGCGTGAACGAGCGTGACAGTGCAGCTACCACAATCGATATGGAGGGCTTCGACGGCTGGGTGGACATCTATGAATCTGTCTTCTCGGACGAAGAACGATGGTGCATGAAGTACGACATCGACTATGTTACCCTACTGGATGGAACCATTCTCAAAGCTTCTGACATTGGACGTCACGACCGATGCATAAGTCGACACAAGGACATCTCCATTACAACATCGACTGGCCGCGACGTGACCTTCTCATCCGAGCTACTGATCGACGCCAAGCTTCGGAGGTTCTACACCTACTTCTGCTACAAGGAGGCATACATCAAGCTGGCCGGCGAGGCTCTCCTAGCACCTTGGTTGAAGCAACTGGAATTCTTCAACGTACGATCCCCAAAGCCCGGAGTCCCAGCACGCTGCTCCACCCATGGGGTCTGGGGTGAGGAGGTTGAGGACATCGAAGTAAAGATGCACCGAAAGGTCGTTGATGATGTGAAAATGAAGATCCAGGCATTCGAAGAAGACTTCATGATTTCTGTTGCCGTACAGGGTAACATCAAAGGGTTGAAGATCCCAGCATTCAAGACTCTGGATTTGGACAAGGATGTCCTTGCTTTCGCCAAGGATTTCTTGAGCGAACCTCCGAAGAAGACTGTTGCACCGGAGGTCAAAGCTCCGGAGGTCAAGGAGATTACATGTAGAAGCCCATTGAGCCCATGGGAATCAAGATACTGGAGCTGAACAATAACAGTGGCAAGGGTTTGCATAAACATTTGTCTATTATCCATGTGGGTCATGCTGCACCAACACAGCAGTGCGCTTGCCCACGGACGCGCTCGCCAAAAGATGAGTGAAGCACGAGGCAGCCAGTTGGCCCTCCACGCTTACGCACTGCTGAGCAGTGTAATCATTCATTCAGGGACGGTTCAGTGTCCCAAGATCAATGCGAGCGAGGCAGGGACCGACACTCCAGAAGAACATGTCTCAGCTAGCGTAACACTGCTTCACCGATTTCGCAAGGCGAAAGCCCTGCAAATCTATGGACGCCGCTATCGGCCGGCCAGGCAGTGGTGGAAGCACACAAGGATGGCAGTGACAGTAACGGGGGAGTTTTGACTAGATCTTGGAATGAACATTAGGTATGAATACAAGGGATACAGCGCAGGGACGGGAATGACAGGGGATACGATTAGATTGTACATATTGCAATACTCTCGAGATCACAACATAACCATTTTTGTAATGTGTACACGTGCGTCCAAGATGCAAATACATCTAGTCTGTACATCACGCTATTCTGTTTGATAAAGGCGCATTGAGCATGTTTGCGAACTGTTTGACAAATGGAGCGTTTCAGCATGCAGGTGAATCCCTTGCCTAAAAAAAACTATGGAAATGCTACGGCCTTGGTTCTGACCGGCGGTCCTTGGCTCTTTGACCTCACCCCATACTACCTTTGCTCCCACGGCCTCTTCTTGTGATTACACACTGCGTGAGAAGCAGTCGAAATGCTTGCACTTGCCTACAAAGCTATACTTGGTCCGGACCACCTGGCGATGCTGGGCTGTCGATCTGCGCATATATGTTATGCGGACAAGGCACTGCTGTGGCAAGCTCAAGCAAAGTGCTCAGGCTCCTGCTTCCTGCGATTGTCACCTTTCAATGAATCCGTCCCACAGCAAGACTAGGCCTGCTCGATAAATACTGCGGATACGAGCAAATCTATAATGAGGACGCTCCTGTCCAGCTACAGAGTCCGCGGAATCGGAGAGACCTGGGGAATTGGTCCGCAAAGCCCGGTGGCTTGACGCCTCAACACATCATCTCGCTTTCGCTTACGACACAACTTAATGTAGGTCGTACGCGAACACAATCCACCAGTGCTTTCCACTTGGCCGACGACTCATTGGTCTTACGGTCAGTCAATCAAGGATAGGGTTTGCGCGGCAGTCATGGCTATAGCAAAATGGCGATGGATGTGGCAACAGGATTCTAGCAGTGGGACCTTCATTGCTTGACTCAATATCTGCTTGCATTGGAGCGCGATAATGGAGCGGCATCTGTGATTCGGTGTCATGACACACAGTCCCTTCCTTTGGCCACGTGCAACCAAGATCTTCGCTCTTTCAGTAGTGACTTCGGCCTGTGTTGAATACTTCGTCCGAGATTAGAGCAATCTCATTGGTGCAGAGCTCGGATCCGATCTGGAATCGGAATGCGCGACCACCGCTTGCGCTGTGCCGTTCCTTCGACTCCTCGTACATATTGATCGCATTCCCCTCATTGCAATCATGGCCAGTGACTCACGATTAAACCAGTTGTTTAGCAGCTTTGGTGACTGCAGTTTCACAAGTACTTGGTACTGTGCTGTAATTGCAGCATTGACATCAGCACCATGGCGAAAGACAACTCGACAGTCTCGCCAGCGCATAACCCAGCGTTTGCAGCGGAAACAGACCCGGCGGTACTCATTGAGCCAGACGCAACGACATACGACCAGCGACCGACGAGCATGACATCCAACGAAACAGAGAAGCCGTCAACGGCTAATTCAGATGCAAAGCCAGAGGAAGTCGAAGCGAGAGCGGATAGTATCGCCTCGGGTAATTCTTTCAACGAAAAGCCTACAGCACAGGGAGATGCAAACGCACTCAAGAAAACGTCAACATCAGCATCAGAATTCGAATATCCGCCCACCCGACAACGCATCATCGTCATCATTGCCATTCTGCTGGCTGTCTTTCTCATTGCTCTGGACCGTACCATCATCGCTACCGCCATTCCAAAGATGACTGACGAGTTTCACTCGCTGGATGATATCGGCTGGTACGGATCAGCTTTCATGCTAACCAGCTCTTGCTTCCAACTTCTGATCGGACGCGTCTACACTTTTCACTCACCAAAATGGGTGTTTCTCATCATGATCTTCATCTTCGAGGTCGGCTCGGCGTTGTGCGGAGCTGCGCCTTCGTCGACTGCTGTAAGTCTACTGAGGATCATTCATCAGCAAGTGGCATAGATGCTGACTATACTGTGCAGTTCATTGTTGGACGAGCAATTGCAGGCATTGGATCGGCCGGGGTTATGGCAGGCGCCATTATACTTATGACCATGACCATCCCTCTTGCCAAGCGGCCGTTGTATATGGGCTTCTTCGGTGCTTGCTTCGGCCTCGCTTCAGTCATTGGGCCTCTACTCGGTGGTGCATTCACCAGTGATGTGTCATGGCGATGGTGCTTTTAGTAAGTGACGCTCGGAGAGTTTTCCATCATTTTACTTCGCTAACATCTATCCCTAGTATCAATCTCCCGATCGGAGCTGTATCGCTTGTAGCAATCTTCTTCATCCTGAAGCCGACTCCACAATCGGACCCTGGTCTTGCCTTGAAAGAAAAGCTCGCCAAACTCGATCTTCTTGGAGAGATCTGCCTTTTCCCGTGCGTGGTTTGTCTCCTGCTCGCATTGCAATGGGGCGGAACGACGTACGCTTGGAGCGATGGCCGGATCATTGCACTTTTCACGCTGTTTGGCGTCCTCCTCATTGGCTTCGTCCTAGTACAAGTTTTCATGCAAAAGACAGCAACCATTCAGAAGTCTGTCATTGCAAACCGCAGCATGATAGCGGGGATGTGGCTCACTTTCTGCGTGGCTTCCGCCATGATGGCACTGACTTACTACTTGCCGACCTGGTTCCAGGCCATCAAAGATGTATCGGCTGTAAAGTCCGGAATCGACACTATCCCAATGGTACTTTCACTGGTGCTCGGCAACATTTTCGCCGGTCAAATCACCGGTCGCATTGGCTACTACAACCCACAAGCCATCGCCGGTGTCATCTTGATGCCCATTGGCGCTGGTTTGATCACGACGTTCAATGAAGAGACCAAGTCTGGCAAATGGATTGGCTACCAGATCCTCTTCGGATTCGGGCTCGGCATGGCTATGCAGCAAGGTTCTATGGCTGCTCAGACCGTCTTATCACGCAAGGATGTGCCCGTTGGTGTCTCCTTGATGATGTTCATGCAGCAGCTCGGCGGAGCGATCTTTGTGTCAGTTGGCCAAAATGTCTTCGACACAAAGCTGGTCAGTGGGCTAGTCAAGGCAGTACCTAGTCTCAGCGCGGAGGAGATTGTAGACACTGGTGCGACAGACCTTCGGGGCATTGTTCCTGCATCCGAGCTGCCGACTGTGCTATCAGTCTACAATTCTGCTCTGAGGCAGGTATTTGTCGTGGGTGTCGTACTGACCTGTCTTGCTGCCTTCGGCGCGGCTGGTTTGGAGTGGAGGAGTGTCAAAGCTAAGGAGGGACAGGGTGGCAAGGCACCGACGAAGCAGGAGAAAACAGCAGCCGAAAGTAAGCCTGAGGAGCAGGTATGATCAACGGAGCAGTCATTGCTCTTGGCGGTCTCCTCCATTAATGTATGCGTTCAAGCGGCGATACCCAGCTCTGGTCACTATAGATTGTGTGAGCAACAGATTCATGTTACGGATCATTCTCCCACCTCGCTTTCATATATCCGCCTGAGCTCAGCAAGGCAACGTCGCTGTGATCAACGTCAGACTGCCAGCTAAGTCTCGTGGTGGCCGAAATGGCGTATGATTGCCTATGCCGACTTCAGCTTGCCATGACATCCGAGATATCTATCCAATGTGAGCACTCAGCCCGGCGACAGCTTAGACGAGCATGATGACCACATGCGAACCAGTGCGAGTTCCAAGAAGCCCTGTTTGATCAGACCTTAAAGGATCTAAGCAGCGAAGACTCCAAATCGAAGCCTTGGTTCACTCCATCGTAGTGTTCTTGAGGCAGCGGGATCGAGGACTGTGCATCGCCGCCATTCGAATCATATGCTTATCCCATGTCTGAGGTCTACACCACTTGCATATCATGGCAATATGACCGGAAAATCCGAGGTCGTACCACAGACGTCATCAGGAGCAGGGATTCCAAGGTCATGCCATGGCCTGCAACGACTCCATCCTGTTTTCTCTGATCTAATACTTCACGACTTCACACAATCTAGGAGAATTCACGCGGAGTGGAAGAGAGTCAACTAAATGTCAAAGCTCGTCTCGTCTTCGCATTGACTTAGATCAGTTTAGCACCCGCACCGCCGAACCTTATTAGATCCTTCAGGTTCACCGTACCTTCTTAATTAGGATCTGTCCAGGACCAGGACCGAGTACAGCTATGACAACTCTGCCCATGCGTTCGGGCAAGGAAGCAACCGAGATGGCCGGTCTGCACGAGTTCCCGGCGCTCTTCACGATCGATGGGACTAATAGACACGAGAGTGAGTTGAGCCCCAGATACGGTACCTATGGAAGCCAGTGATTAATGCCTGTGCGGTGACAGTCATCCTTGTCAACCCTGGACACGAACTCGATGAGCTCAAAACTTCCATGGAGGCTTTAGTTGCTTCTTCGCCAAATTGCGCGGAGTTCATGGGAAAGTATAGGAGTAAGGAGAGTAAGGATGCCGTCAAGCAGATCAAAGTGAGGTGGTCGTCCGAGGGCCGCGATAGACAGGTCAGTATAATGGCTATGGCCCCGCATGCTTCGTGGGCGCGATATTTGGAGCCTAACTGATAATATGATCCATCAGCTGTTTCCGAAGGAGACGCTTCTGACCGAAGACAACTGTGAGCCTGTCCTGCGAATGGTATGCTGACCCTTACAACCATATGCGAGTCACTCACGATTTCTGACTGTCTTCCTCAGATGGCCGTTGGGGTCGGCAAGGACGTCTTTGATGTCAAGCTTGAGGCACAGCCAGCGGCGGAAGGAGCGAAGAAATAGAATTCCTGATTCACATGGCGTTAGCTCTAGGGCGCGTTCGCTTCGCGCGCGAGCTCGTATGCTATGGCCGACTTCTGCTGGCGTCTGCGCGTTCTGATTAAGTTAGGAGCATTGATGATGCGTCAACAGCTGCGCCGGCGTTAGTTCCCTCTTTGTCGCGACAACCACGATCAATCTGAGAGAATGTATGTAAGTGAGGATGTCGGCGGACGGCGCTGCTCAACTCTCAGCACCACAAACGCCATTGCTGATGATGCTGCATCAGCATTTGACTATCTTGGCGGTGACAATGGATGTCGAGCTTTGTGGGTGTCAACGAGCCATGTCAACGACCAGGACAGCGGACGAAAGGCGGCATCGACTCACTAAGGTATTGATGCCATCCATGCAATTCGAACCCATGCAACCTGGTCGCGAGACCCGGAGCTGGTATTTCCTCTTTCCTTTTCTTCTCTGCTGCAGTCATCCACCTTTTCCTGCCTGGCCCAAGCGTTGCGCCATCTGCATTATTGTTCACTTCATAGCTCACGCAATCTACGATCTGCTCAGTTGTACAGCCTTGACAGTGCGAGCGGCAATTTTCGAGAGCATCGCAGCCATGCAGTCGCCAACACGAGGGTCCACTTACGACTGTGACATTGAGTTGCACGCCTTCTGAGAAGTGCAGCGCGCGTAGCTGGCGGACCCAGGCCGAGACATGGAAGCAATACAACGGAATCTCGCTTCCAGTGGTGCGATGGAATGGTGTCTTTTCTGGCGCCTGGTAGTGGCTATGTTTCATGGCTTGGTAAGCTCATTCCTCCACGACTTGGACATCAGATGGTTGGGCTAGATAAAGGGTCCTAGTAGTGGCTGTTGAGTCAGCGAAGACGTCGCCAATGTCAAGCTCTGGCGATACAGCCTGCTGTATCAGGCTCGCAGAGCTGATACGCCCGCTTCAACCGGATAGCTGTTGTCTCGCATTCAGTGTCAAAGTCTTACCCACTTCCGGCTCTGGCGTTGTTTGAGGTTACGGTTTCGGTTTCAAGTTGTTTCGTAAGTCAGCGTTGACTAAGCGGCACCCGCTGCTTGTGGCCTCAGCATAGGTCGTGAGTTCACCATCCTGCGTCTTTGTTATGTTGTCAACTTGATTTGCAAGAAATGTTGCAGGAAGTCGGTATGCGCCAAGCTGTATGTGTTGTCGTTGCAGCTGTTGCCTCTGAACGGTCCTAGCCAACGCCGCATCTACGGATATCATTCGCGATCTGGAAGGACTGCTGGGCAAATCTAATGATCACATATCACAGCGTGCCCATGCATGACTGCCAATGGACGACTTCGAAGCACTGCCATCAGCAGGTTCAGTCCTTAGTGTCACAGGCATGACTTTCTCTCCCGCTCGTCCGCAGCTTTGTGCTGCTGGCCAGATCTTGCTATCGACACGGATGTTCCTGTCACACCCAGCATTTGGCTGAAAGCGGAGCTTCCCAGCTCGGCACTGCCTAGTAGAAATGTGTACATAACTCTTCCATGTATGCTTCCCGTGTGCTCCGTAGTAATGAGGACGGAGCTCCACCCGGAGCTTGTCCTGGCTCCGACTGACGGGAATGCTCTGCGAATCCTGTCACAGCTTGAGTCACCCATGCGACACGTTCCATAAGCCGCGCTGCTGTGTAACTCGGTACCTAAGCCGTCGCCGTTCGGCTCCCAACGTGTCTGGTTGCGCAAACCACACGGTCCACACCGCGAGTGTGGAAGAACCACCACACGTGAGGCGGGTGTGCTACATAGCTCAATATGAATGTGCTGGCCGGACTTGTGTCCGGTATTGAGGTTGCCAGTGTTCCCAGTTTGACTTGGAGATTCACCGTTCTTGAAAGCGGACCTTACCAAGAGATGAAGCAAGCTCCGTGTCATCACTTGACCCGGGTACGATGCGCAGAGCTGTGTCGCGTGCTAGGATCGTCCTTGCTGGGAAGGGCCTGGTGCTTCTTGAATTCTAATAAAGGTAAGCATCAGAGGTCGCGCAACTCGGGTGTCTTGTGGGCCATCAGTCGTTGCAAGCTGTTTGCAGCTACACCATTGGCAAAGCTGTGTAATGATGGATTCGTGAATGGCGTGCGCTGTGCCCCAGTGCTCCAGTGGGCCAAAATGCTTCTGTTGGACGAGTAGGAGCTCAAGTCGCAGCTTGCAAAGCACTCGGCAGGGATAAGCATCGCGGGGAACGTCTTGCCGGGCCCTGACTACCGAACTCCGCCGCAGAGGTTCCTTGCATTGCAGCTCAGATCAACCTCTGATTCGTCCCACTGGCAGGCTGGCATTAACCCACAGCTCTGGAGTGGCTTTGTAGGTTTTGCCGGCTTTGAACGGACGGACATCTCCTTCATCAAGATATCACGTTGTGTGCCAGGCTCGCCCTTCTGCTGCAGTGCGGCACACGGAATGCAGCGACTGCAGTCTCGTTGTTGACAGTTGAGCTGCGGCTGTCTTGGCCAATGGTCGCAGATGCTGGTCGGAATAGAGTTTACTGAGGGGCATAGTCGGAAAGCTTTGGGACCAGTGAGGACAGCTTCTGGCACTTGCGCTTTTTGCGACGAGAGCTGGAGCACAAGCGAAAGGGTGCGCCGGCATGGGTGCCGGCAGGCTCAAAATTGCAAGGACTCGACGGCAGCACGCTGCATGCATATGGCGGGCGCATGAGGCCCAGCGGTCGGGAAGGCTGCCTTGCCAGTCTTGCTTTCAACGCTTGTGCTGCCCAGCGTGCCGAGTGCTCGCAAGAGTGGGAACATTCCGTGTTGTTCACGTCTGCCTTTGCTCGCTCACTTTCCTTCTGCTCTCTCCGACCGAAGCGTGAGCCCGAGTCGTTTCTGGTCAAGACGCTTGCTTTTATGTGTGCCGCTAGTGAGGTGGTGTCGCCGTCTTCTCGCTGTCCAACCCGAGCGACCCCACGACCGACCAATTGTTTGGTGTCGAACTAGTGCCAGGCACTAAAGTGTCTCCTCCCAGCCTCGACCTGTAGGTCTACACCCACCTCGAGTCTCTCGCATGCGATTCGACAGCCTTACCGAGACCTCTGCCCAGCAGTACCGAGTACTTCTCGACCACCGCCGTGACAGCGCATCTGCTCTATTGGAATCCGAGCACACCACACAAACATACCGCGCGCATTTAATTGCGGCCCCGGATTCGGCCGCCCATCGCGTTCGCGCAGCTCCAGTCTCCATCGCAGCCCGATAAGAAGCAACGCAGAGCCTCGGTGAGGACGACCGCGCCGGCGAGTCCATGACATTGGCAACACTCCAGGTCACAGCGTCATCGCGTAACGAGCACGAGCTTCTGCACGCGACAATCGCCAGTGCGCAGTTGGTGGTACTTGCGCGACCTGGCGCATCACCCACTGCTCGGGTGGACACCAAGCTGATCGCAACGGTGAAATAGCAGCACCAAGGCTGCAGAGTCCCGAGCCTGGCGCGCAAGATGGGAGAACCAGGCGTCGCTCACAGCACTCGCTCATATCCTCACACGAGCAACTACTCGCGGAGCGCATACTCTCCGTCTTCACAATTTTATGCGCTGGGATTCAACAGCGACAGAAGCATGGGCGATCGTCACGGCGTGCCGTCTTTATCAGCCAGCACATCAGATCCGGCAGGCTTCGAAATGGATAGCAGGTCTCCACCTTCGATTCTCATCAGGCGGCTTCCGCGCAACATCAATGAGGATATATTGGGAAGCATGCTGATCTTCGCCGGGGACCTCCTCGAGACCGACTTTGTACGGTCTCCATATCCCGAGGACGGTGGGTTCGCGACAGCCGTGGCACATTTTCGAACACACAATGGCGCATTGGAGGCATTGCAGAAGCTCAATGGGAAGCCAAACACCACCAAAGATGCTCTCTTGATCGTCGAACTACATAGCAGAGGCATGGGCAGCTCGCTTGAGCGACGGGCTACAATTGATGGAGTCGCGTCACGATCTCAGGCCAGTTCAGCGTCTTCCGGGGGTTCTGTCAGTGGCCCGCCTGCCAGGTCTCGCTTCGGTAGCACCTTCCAGTCTAGCGAAAAGACCTCGCCCCCTCTCCCGACACCGAGTTCTGGAGGCAGTGCTGAATTTCCAGTGCCCGAGTCAAGCGCACATTTCCAGAATTTGTTCTCGCCACGGTCGCCTTTGACGAATGGCATGAACGGCATGCATCGTGTCTCTGGCAAGTCCATGATCAACGATGACTCTGCCGATGACGAAACGGGAGACATACTCAAAGACCCGAGAGCATACGCCGAGAACGGCCGCAGAGCGCTGAGCTCGCAGATACCTGTCTCTCGGTTCGCGAGCCTGTCTTTGAGTACAACATCGCCAAGCTCTGGATTCACCTCAACGGCGCCCACCTCGCTGCAGTCGCCGACGCTGGCCACTTCGCCCGTGTCATTGAATCATGCGAGTCCCAACGGCGCTGGCCAGGGCTTCGTAAGGCCGACCTTGCCTCCGATCAATCCTGCTGACCAACACCCACCATGCAATACCCTCTATGTCGGCAACCTGCCCCTCGACACATCAGAAGATGAGCTGAAGGCAATTTTCTCTAAGCAGCGCGGCTACAAAAGGTTGTGCTTTCGCACGAAGAACAACGGGCCAATGTGCTTCGTCGAGTTCGAAGATATTGCATATGCTACAAAGGCTTTGAACGAGCTATATGGCCACCCGCTGCACAATAGCGTGAAAGGCGGCATTCGACTCAGCTTTTCCAAGAATCCTCTGGGTGTGCGCAACAATTTGGTCAACGGTTTTGGCCCAAACGGAGTCATGTCACCTCAAGCAATGGCCCCAGGGTACGGCAATATGGTCAGCGGCGCCACCTTTAGTTCTGTGTCCGGGCCACCGCCAGGTCTTGCGATGCCGCCAGGTCTTCCCACTAACGGTGGGTACCGCTCTGCGGCACCGGCCGTTGGAGTCGACAGCATGTTTTCGAACCCTTTCGGCCTCCAGACAGCAGCGTTATCTCCCACTTCAGATTTTGCCAACCAACTGAGCCCAAGGACATCTGGAGGCGTGCCGTCGCAACTTGGCACAGCCACGTATGGGCGGGACACAAGGATAGGCTTCTCCGATCGCATGATGGGTCGTTAGCAAGCAATCCATCCAGGTCTACGACCCGCTCTGCCTCTCTGAACTATTCCAAGAGTGTTGCCGACCTCCTCGATCGGCGCCTTTGGCGACGCTGGATCCTTTGGAACTTATCAAGAAACGATGTGACATGACCTCCATCGTTGTGAAACATGAACATCTCCCACATAATTGGCGTCTTTATTGTGGCGTCCGACGCTGCATTGGCTCAATCATTCTTACTGGGGGTCATCTGCTTTCTCTGCCTCATACTGCGAGATTCCCCATTCTGCGACGGAGCACAACACGGCGACGCATTTAGATACGGATTGGACGCATGGCGTTAGTTACAATTGCGAATTGTTTCAAATATGGCGTTATTCGGTATTAGGTTGCATCCAGCGGCATCTGTCGGAATTTTGGGCTCTGGGCTGCTCTTTTCTGGACAGCGGATGTTTCACGACTCGAGTCCGAGATTTGACTTGGCGTAGTATGTACCATGGAGCGAGTTAACATTATCAAGCGAAGGGCGGCTTGATTGGCCTTTGAAAGCATTACTTCTTCCTGTTTCACACGCAGCTCAGGAGGATCGATACACATTCGCCAAGGGCATGGGAAGGTGCACAATGGACTCAATGCGGAGTCCGAGATACATGATCGAGCACCACGGGGTCAATGTGTGGTGAATGCAATGTTTTTGGCCTGGCTGCTGAGACAGGCTGTTGAGGGACAGGATTTATCTGATATCATGATCAGCATATAGCGAGCTGTGCATCGCTGGATTTTTTGGCTTCATGAATGGGCGGCAAACGATGTTTAATGGGCTATTGATTGGTGGTCTGCGTGATACCCTACTTGCAACTTTTCTTTCATTACCGGTAGAGATATGCTCGGAGCGAAACTAGAGCGGCGTGTGCGCATAGCAATAAAAGCGAGGAGAACGTCGTTTCTGCCAGTGGCCATCGTGCCTTCTTGCATTGTCCATCATGAGAAGGGAGTCGCGGCTCTTGCAAGGTAAAGTATCGGGGCGCCATTGCTCTTCGTTCGAGGCAGCTGAGGTGCACGAGGCCCTCCAACAATCGCTCTTCAGCTACCAGCACTTCGACTGACTTGTCCAGCTATCATCGATACATTCTTCTTGTACATCGCTGCCAAGTATCTAGACGCATGAAACGACAACAGCGCTTTGATCCGAAGCTTGGCCCTCTTTATAGCCACTTCGAGGCGCTCTTCCCAGAACACGTCAATGGGCTCCTCCCGACACCCTCTGATAGCTCTCAGGAAGACAGCGAAGGAGACGCAACCACCATGGTGCTCGGCAGCAGCTTCAGATCTGAGCCAGACGCGCCCATACAGCTGCTCGACAATGATGTGGCGGCTCAGGCTGACCCATCACGAGACATGGACGTCAGTAAGAGGGACGTTAGCGACCAGGCTGACATCGTACCGCAAGCCGGACACGCAATACACGAATTTGATGTGGAAGAGGTCAACATTGGAGATCTGCCGCAAGCTGATGTGGGCGAAGACGATGCTGCGACTGACGAGCAGGACGAACCACCGCCAAAGGATGACAACGTCAAAGAGCAAGAGGAACCTTTGCCAGAGCAGGCTCACGGCCCGGACGCACACGCCCCCTCAGGCGCAACTGCCGAGCTATCGGGTGAGCGCAGCAGATACCTTGACCTGGCCTTTCAAAGATACCAAGCTGACGCTTGGCTTATCGCAGAAGCCGGTCGCCAGGCTCAGGCTGCGAGGCAGGACTCGATGAAGCCAAGGCTCAGTCGATTGCAGACAGTCAGATCTTTCGCGACGCTGCAATCGAAGAAGTCGATCGATGTCTTGAGGAAAGTGCACAGTGTGGCGACATTCAAGAGTGGCATCACGGCTAAGACTGGCACCACGTCCGCAACTGACACTACGCTCGACAGTGACGTTTCAGGTGGGTCGCCCATTGTCGCGGTGCTTATGTCGATGCTGACCATGTATAGGATCTACTCGACGCAGTCGTAGAGAAGACCGTCGCATAGGACGTCAACGTCGCCGGGATGCCAAAACTCCGCCAACATTTTAGAAGAGTGGGCTCAAGAACAACCCTCGTCAACGCTGTGATGCAGTCGAACTCCTACTGGCTCCTCTTCGCATCACCTTTCCGCTTGCACCAATTCAGGCATCGCTTGCTACCCAGTACAAATGCGCAAGCTACGACGATGAGTCTCCCACCGTCATCAATACGAAGGTGCATCTCATGCCTTGGTACACAACCACACAAGTCAAGTCCGCAATGTGCAGGCACGTGGCCGGTTACGACATCGAAAGGAGTCCTGTCCCAGCGAAGCGCTTCGTAGCGCAATCCGAGTACGAGCTGCAAGACATGGGCATGATGCTCGCGCATCCATACACAGGAGACATGCATAAGGCGCCGTCCATCACATTCGCGTATGTGATCAGCCAGTATGCCTACCAAGAGAATCGTCTCAATCTGTACCGCACAGCGACAAACAATGGCCAAGTTTGGGCGCCGTTGGTGAATGAGAACGTTTACAGCATCCTGTCGCAGCTTGCACAAGGTCGAGGCATGCTCGTTGTGCGCCTGTAGTATGGTATCAACAACTGGGATCACATTGAGACAAGTGTCCGTCGCGGACTGGAGCGCCAGGCTGCGAAGGAGAAACGTGCACGCAAAGAAGCGAGACGCAAATGCTCCGTCGAGAACGACCAACTCAGGCGGCGGAGCACGGATGAGCAGCAAGCAGCGTGGGATCGCAAGATGGAAATTCGCAGGCTGCGCAAGGCAGAGAAGGTTCAGAAGCGAGAGGAAGAAAAGGAAATTGAGGTAAGAAGGCGGGAGCGATAGGCCGCTGCCGGCGGCGGAACGATGAAAGGGTCTTGGGGCCTGCCGCCAGGCTCTTCCGGTTCAGGCGGCGGGTGTGTCGGTTCCTTCGGTGGCGGGTGTTCGTCCTTTGGCGGCTGTGCTGGAGGGTGCGGTGGAGGATGTGGAGGGGGATGCGGTGGAGGCTGCGGTGGCGGGTGTGGAGGATAGTGATGTTCTGACGATGCAAGACCTGAGCGACGACGTTAGCCTGATTGTTCCGAAGGCATATTGGACTGTTATAGTGACCTAATGGTATTTCGTTTCCTGTGCATTTGGTGGCTTCTTGTAAGAGAGGAGCGCTTTTGCTTCTTTCCCCAAGCGCATGAGGACTAGGCCGGGTGAATACGACCAACTCTTCGTGAGTAACGCGCTGTCCGGAATGATGACCAGGATCGAAAGAGACGCTTGCATAGAACAATGTGAATGTATACATCTATCACGTCACGGCCAAAGTCTTCAAGATAAACCCAAACACCATCCCATGACCCTCCAATATGCAATCTACGCCACCCGCCATGTACAAACAACGCACATCAAACAAACGTCACGCGCACCATCTATGCCTTCTGCAACCACTTAAGCACCTCCTCCTTCTCACCCACAGGCAGCATACTAAGCACCTGTGCCACACCCTTCAGACCACCCTGCTTGTTCGACCTCATAAGCGCAGCAACATCATACGCCACAGTCTCAGCCTTTAGTGCTTCGATCTTGTCCGAAACCGTCTTCCTGTTCTCCTCATACCAGACCGCAACAGCCATGTCGTCCGTGGTAAACTTGGGCAGACCGCTCCATGCCTCGAGGGTCTTCAGGTTGGCAGCGCGGCTAACCAGCTCCTTCGATTGCGAAGCAGCCATGCGCTTGAGGACGTATTCCTCGTTCAAACGCCTGCGCAGACGCCAGTAGAAGAATCGCCTGGCCTGAGCCCACTGCAGCGGCGCGCGGATGACATCCTTGGCCTTCATGCGACCAGCCCTGTCGTGCAGGTCGGAGTACTGCAGAGCAATCTGTAGGTAGACTGGGAGCAGGAGGTTCTCGCGCTCAGTCATCTTGCTCTTGATCTCCGTGGCTTGCTCCGCAGAAAGACCCTTCTCGGCAGACTTGCGCTTGAGCTCGCCGTAGATCGGGTCGAGACGCGCCATGGTCTCGAGCTGGCGCTCCTTCCTGTACTTGATACCAACGATACCCTCCGGCTCGAGGACACCACCACGAGCGTCTTCGTCAGCGTACATCTCCATCATTTGTGGGTTGATGGTCGGGTCGACGACGACCTGTTAGACTGTCAGTAAAGGCAAGTGAAAATAGGACAGGGATCAAGCTTACCCATGAGCCACCACGCAGCTCACCAAATGGCGGGATGTACACGAAGATGGGCTGCTCGTACTTGACGAGCGCATCGACGATGTACGAACCGTACTTCAACACTTCGTTGTACATGTCACGCTGACCACCAGAGAAACCACGCCAGTTGGCCAAGATCATCAATGGCAATTGCTCACCATTGTTGAAGTCGCGGATCGCCTGAGCAGTCTTGAAAGCGCTGTTGGGGTACCACACACCACCCGCCTCGTTAGTGACCTGCTCAATCGAATCAGGGTTGGCAGGGTCTGCAGGCGAGACGTTCTCAACGGAGCGGGTCTCAACACCAATGACACCGACTGGAATGCCGCCAAGACGAGCACGACCAACAACGACAGTGCGAGCCCAGCCGCCAAGAGCTTCCTCGAAAGAGCCCTTGTCGAAGAGACCAGACAAGAAGCCCTCCTCGGTCTGCTGACCAGCAATCAGATGCCTGACATCATACGGCTGCTTCTGCGGTGGGAAGAAGGTGATCTCGCGATCCCAGACATCGACAGACGGCGAGATCGGAACCGGGTTACCCTTCTTGTCCGGCACGAACGACATCCATTGCACAATCTTGGAGACACCCGCAAAGTCATCATTCGCAACCATGTGCGATACACCGTTCTTGTACATGATTTGAGTGCCACCAAGCTGCAAGTTCGAAGTGTAGACCTCGCGACCAAGGAGCTTGTTAATGGCGGGTGCACCAGTAAGGATGATCGGCTGGCCCTCGATTTGGATGGCACGCTGGCCGAGGCGGACAAGGTAGGCACCAATACCGACCGAGCGGCAAGTGACGAGAGTGACGGTGAAGATATCCTCGTAAGCGCGAGAAGTCTCACCGGCAATGAGACCAGAGCCCTTCAGACACTCGACACCCAGGCCATCCTCAGCACCGACAATGGTGGTAATGACGTGGCGGGTCTCGCCATCAACCTTGACCTCCTTGGTGATGACATGCTTGAGCGCGCCATCCTCGAAACGTGCCTTCTTCTCGGGTGTGAGGTAGAGGTAGTCAAAGCCAGCCTCTGGGCGGCTGGCGTCCTTCCACGCAACAGAGAAGTGAGGAATCAACTCCTCGGCCATACCAATGCGGGCTCCAGAGTTAGCAGAAAGATAGATGCGAGGAATGCCAAGAGTTCGCGCGAGCTGAGAGCACTTGTGGAAGAACTTGTCTTCTTGTGGGCCGAAAGAGCCGATCTTGAAAGTGATGTCGTTGGCAATGATGATGAAGCGACGACCACGTGGGTACTCTGGTGTCTTGGCCGTGATGATCCAGCCGACCATACCGATGGTGTTGGTGCCGGGCTCGCGGTTGACTTCCTGCAAAGCATCGGTCTCGTCCAGGACCAACTCGCTGTACTCTATGCACTCACCCTGCTGGGGCTGCTTGTCTTTCAGAGCTGGGTGCTGGGCAACAATGGCCTTCCAGCTGTTCTCGATGGCCTGGCGGAAGAGCTCTGGGAAGTCATAGACATACTGGGTGCCCATGATATGAGCCTTGTACCTCTTGGGCTGCAGCGCACCCTTGGTCTCGTACGGTGTGCTGACCTGACGCAAGTGCATGGCGCCGATCCTCGTAGTGCCCCCGATGCTGTGGAAGTACCAGTCATTGCCCTTGTCTGACTTACGCTCCTCGTACAGTTCCACATTGATGATGTAACCAGAAGTGTTGGTAATGATGACACGGATGGGGTATGGGTTGCCACTAGCATCGGTGCAGACAATGCGGATCTCAGCGCCAGTGACACGGAGTCTCCAGGCACGACGGCCGAAGCGGTCGAGGAAGCCAGCAAGCGCTTCTTCAATCTCGTTGTGCTGCATCGGGAAGACAGTCGAGAAGTTGATGAAGATGTGGTTCAGGTCAGACCCGTTGTTGCCAATGATCTCCATAGCATCCAAGATGTCAGTCATCAGCCTGTCGGCCTCGCTGATCATGTACTCAGCAGTCGGGATCTCCTCCCGGATGCGACCAGAGCGGACAGCAACGCGAGTGAAGTAGCGCTTGTCGTTCTCGGCATTCTTGCCGACAGCCTCGTACACATGTATGTTGCGGTTCTCCGTGAAGACTGGCTTGATGTTGAACTTGGAGAGACGTCCAAGCTCAAGCTGGAAGGCAAGGGCGGGCTCGATGTGACGGATCGAGCTGTCTTCCTCGTACGTGGGACCACGGAACGTGTAGTAGCCTGGGTAAGTACCGTCCTTGTGGCCGCAGATGAATGTGAGGCGACGCACGCGGCGAGCGAGGAGTTCCTCCTTGTACTCGTTGACGATCGGTGTGAGGCGCGCAAGAATCTCCTTGTCATCCAAACTCTCTGCATCGCGGACTGCAACGTTGCAGACAGCAGTCAACTCATCGGTAGACGCTGGCTTGCTGACTTGAGGACCGCCCGCTCTTCTCTTCGACAAGTCAATGGAAAGCGTGCTTGCGCCCTCTGCCTTGTTGCTCTCACCACCGACCGGGAAAGCCTCAAGAGCCTTCATGATGTACTCATCGGCCTCATCAATGAATGGCACAGGCACGACAGCGCCACGCCTCGTCGGCTCGCCACTGCCAGTCGTTTGGCGAGACAGATAACTCATATCGCTGATGGAGTGGACACGAGTGAAGTTCTCAGCTGGTGTGCCTGGTGCGGAAGGCTGAGAAGACTGAATTGGCAGACCAAACTCAGACTCTCCAACCTTCCTAAGGGCAAAGTCCCATGCCAACACGTATGGCGTGTCGTTCTCGTGAATGTAGTCGATCTGCTTCAGCTGGTAAGCACGGTAGGCGCGGCGAACGTACACCTCCAGAGCAGCCAGTGACACCCATGGGTCAGGGTGGACGAAGAAGTGTGGGAGCACGTCGAAGACTGTGTACTTCGAGTCGACAACCTCCTTGATAATGTCAAAGTTCGGCTCACGGTGATCCCAGCCGCTCTCACCGTACTTCGACTCAAGCACAGCAGAGCGTAGGATGTGCTCCATCTGAGAGGTGCGCTCTTCCAGAGATGGCATGGCGCACTGGATCAGAACCTCACGAGCCTTGAGCGCGACCTTGGCGGTCGGGCGACCCTCCAGATCAGCCAGCTTCTGCAGCGACGGGCGGAAGTACTTGGCGACATTGCCAACACCAGGCTTGTTCGGCCTGTAAGCCTCCAGGATGGCGACAAGGAGATTGTTCTTGGCAGTGACCCTAGTGTGAGAGAGCACAGTCTGTACCACGTTCAAGACCTTATCCTTGTTGGCGTCACGGAGTGCAAGAATGACCTCCTCGTCGCGACTCTGGCGGCCAGAGAATATGCTCTCGACCGCGTAGTACTGGTCGAAAAGTGAAATGAAGACAGCGTACTCGTGGGCCTTGAGACCATCTGTGTACTTCAGCATGACGGCAGAGAGCGGTGTCAATTGAGTGCGCAGAAGCTCTGCGTCGCCAGCGGGCATCTCGGCAAGGAAGCGGTCGAAGGCCTTCTGGAGCTGTTTAGCTGGGAATTCTGCTTGGCGGCTGTGCGCGCGCTCCACGATCTGCTCCAAGGCAGAGTCCAACTTTTGCGGCATACGAGAGTGAAGAGCAGATGCCTGGGCATTCCACTCTCCGTAGGGCAACTCCGGGTTCCGCAGCACCTCGATGAGCTCTTTGAGCGTCTGAGCCATGATTGACTGGTTGTCGTAACCCTGCAGAATGTGCTGGAGAATACTGTACAAGTAGATGAACTTCTGGGGTGGCTTGTTACCGAGCACAATCGGGTTACCAAAGTCAGGCAGCTGGCCCAAGAACGGCTGAGCAGACTTGACTTTGGTCGGGTCATCCAGAGCGAGTATACCGAGGATGTCACCGGCCTCCAAAGTGGCGCCAGGCTGCTTGATGAGGTTGACCAGACCATCCTCCTGTGCAAGGAGCGGCATGTACATCTTCATGACCTCAACCTCAGCGAAGGCTTGGCCCTTCTTGACGTGCTCGCCGTTCTCGACAGAGTACTTGACGAGTTTACCCGGAGATGGAGTACGCAGCTGAGTTGGGTCGTTTTCCTGCTCCAACATGCAGGTCTTGCTGTCCACGGACATGCGGATAGCACCAACCTCTTCCTTCCAGTAGACATTGTGCGAGCGACCGCCGAGCAACACAAGAAGACCACCGTCGGACAGAGACCTGACACCAACGAAAGCCTTGCTGCCGTTGATGAAGAGGGTAAAGCTGTCGACGCTGGAACGAGTAGCCGTGAATTTGTACTTCATGCCCTCATAAATGAACTCGATCGGGAAGACCGTCTTGAGGATCTCTTTGCTGGGAGTTTGACCCTTCTCAAGGCCCATTCGGTACTCGGTCATGCAAATGTCGCTTGCGATGTGTGCCTTGGTCACAGCACCACAGATGACTGCAACGATCGGGTCTGGCCGCTCAGCCGTCAACCTCTTGCTGATCAGCTCATCGAGCCAGCTGGTTGTGATTGTGTTGTCCTCGAACGCTGGCGTCTCCAACAGCTTGATCAAGTATTCCACAGTTGTCCTGAAGTCACCACGAATGCTCAGCTCTTTCAATGCCACGACCATGTGCTTTCTCGATGCCTGTCTGTTCTCGCCGTAAGCGAAAATGTGACCGAACTGCGAGTCGGAGAAGTTGTGGATAGACGAGGCGGCACCGACAGAGAAGTAGCCCCAAACGTTTGAGGAAGACCTAAAGTTCAGCTCGTGCATGGTACCAGAAGATGGCTTGAAGCCCTCACCCGGGTCTTCAGAAGTGATACGGCAAGCCGTGCAATGACCCTTTGGCTGCGGTCGGCGCTGCTTGAGCGCAGTGTCTTCCTTCGAGAAGCTGAAGTCGATCTCGCCAGTGGTGTGCGGGTCCGCGCCGTAGAGCAAGCGAATGTCACGGACGCGGTGCAGAGGAATACCCATGGCCACCATGAGCTGGGCGGCTGGAATATTGACGCCCGACACCATCTCGGTTGTTGGGTGCTCGACCTGAAGACGTGGGTTGAGCTCCAAGAAGTAGAACTTGTCGTCAGCGTGAGAGTACAGGTATTCCACTGTACCGGCAGAGACGTAGCCCACCAGTCGGCCGAGTGACACAGCGGCATCGGCCATGTGTTGGAAAGTCTTTTGGCTTGCAATCGTCACCGGAGCCTCCTCAATGATCTTCTGGTGTCTTCGCTGGACAGAGCAGTCGCGTCCGAAAATGGAGATGTTGTTTCCGTACTGGTCGGCGAGTAATTGGACTTCCAGATGTCTCGCGCTCTCACCCAACTTCATGATGAAGATTGGCGAACCAGGAATCTCGCTAGCAGCTGCCTTGTATAGTGCCTCGAAGTTCTCCTCGTCGACAACCTTGCGGATACCCTTACCACCACCACCTTCTGACGCCTTCACCATGACTGGGAAGCCAATCTTTCGTGCAGCCTCCAGACCTTCTTGAACTGAGTGAACGCAGCCCTTGTCGTAGACGTCGTCGGCGACTGTGACGATGCCATTTGAATCAACCTCGACTTCCTCGACGCCGGTTCCAGACCATGGGATACACGGCACCTTGGCGTGCTGTGCGACGATAGTAGACGAGATCTTGTCACCAAGTGATCGCATGGCCGAGCCTGGAGGGCCAATGAAGACGATCTTCTTCGGCGATGCCGCCAAAGATTCTGGGAGCTTTGGGTTCTCGGATGCGTGACCCCTGGAAGCCATTCAGTCAGCTGCCGGATCGTGCCTTCCCAGGCCATACAAGCTTACCATCCTGCCCAAACAGCGTGTACGTCCATTCGCTCAGCAACATCGACGATTAATTCCACATTTGCGTAGTTGTTGTTGTTGGTTCCTCCCGGCACTTCAACGTATTGATCAGCCAAGCGGATGTAGTCTGCGTTTGCAGCCAAATCTTCTGGCGTAGCCATCACAGTGAATTGAATAGCCCGCTCGTCGCCGAACGTCTCGTATGCCCATTTTCGTACTGATCGGATTTCCTTGACTGCTGCAATACCGTTGTTGGCGATCAGGACCTGATTCCAGTCAGTTTCTCATCGCCAATGCCCAACACTCCCAAATGCAGCCACAAGCTCTCTAGTCAGAGAACGCCCAGTAGAGCATCTCAAGGCGAAGCTGCTGTTTCACTGCAAAGTCGCCGTGGCTTATGGAAGCTGCTCTCACGCTTCAGGTCTCCACCAAAAGCTGCTCACCCGAGAAGCTCAGGTCTGCTCAATGCCGGATTCTTGCTCGATACTCACATTCGTGATTACAGTGTGGCCGTCGTGCGCAGCCACGAAGTCCTTCACGGCACTCGGAGGCGCTCTCGACAGGTTATTGCCTCCAATGAAATGCGGCGCGAGATTGTATTTCGCCGCCATCTCGCTCGGGTAGCCATTCGCGTGGCCATTGACCACGCCATTGGTCTTCGCACCTGCCACCACGTTCGCCATGATTGCCTCCCTCAAATTGCTCAAAAGACGGCGAATGCTATATGGACCCAGAAAACGAAGTCCCCGACGCCGCGCTTGATGTCGCAGAAAGTGCTCAGGAGAATGAAACGTTTAAGGCGGTAATCGATCGTCAGCTGAGGGGTACTCCCGAAGTCAATGAGCTTCTTGCGGGCTCAGCTTTTGCGCCTCTGGATTAGGTAGATGATGTATTGGTGCTGCGCACCCGAGCAAATAGTAGAGAGGATGAAGGAGAGAATGAGGATTCAGCCGGGCTGAAACTGAAGGGGGCAGCTGATCGGTATATGTGTCTGCAGCGTCCACGATATTTTTCTCACCAAGCTCCCGGACGAGCACTGAGCACGGATCCCAACAGGCGCCCTAAATCGGAACTAGCTGAACGGCGGATGTGGTAAATTGTATACCGTCAGCACTCGGTTTAATGACGAGCACTTCGATGATACTATGGTAGCTTCACGCAATAGAGCATAGACCACAACAGCTATCGACTGTCTCGCGATCCATAGCCATTCCGACTGAACCGATGAGATTCTTGAGCTGCTGGTGAGCTCGTGGTTGACTCCCAAAAGATGCGGAGCGCAGCCGCGAAACCCTTGCCCTCGACACCGTAGCGCCCTAAATTTTGGCGGAGAGAGCTGTTGGCTACCTTACCCGCGTGGTATTCCGTTGAGCGCGCATCATCTTGCATGGGCCCCGTAAACAAATGGCCGAGCTACATATCTTGACCTGCAGGTACCGGGCACAGTATCTCTCAATGCCTCCAACGCCTTCCTCAACAGCATTGACGAGCAATTGGCGATCTGAACGCCAACTCTTGGCTTGGCCGCGAGACAAGCAAGCGATTCTGTCTGATCATGCAAGCAGTTTTATGAAGCACTCCACTACCCGGAAGATCGTCATTATCGCTGGGCTGACCCGACGGGATTCCCACATGGGTGGTGTCCGTCGGCGCTCGGGAAAGGGCAATGGACGCAAGTCAGACGCACGGGCGCTGAAACCTGCATGCGACCACTAGTATGCACTTTCTGCAGACAGCTTCCAAACATAGCACAAAGCACATCCGCAACCTATCTATGCATCGTCGGTTGCGCCATCACGCTCACAGCCCTCTTCGAGAGATCACTATCACGGACCTCGAGAGATCCGAACCACAGATTCCGCCCTGCTGTTACCGTGCCGCAGTCTGCAGCGCAAACAGGAGTCCGGCTTATCTGCTTGGGGAGCCGATCATCAAGGTACTGGTATCATAGACGTTGATCTAATATTGATAGGGGCATCAAGTGTGGGTGTCAAGGACGATGCCAACGGCGTGCTTTGCACGGGACATTCTGCCGTCGTGCTTGCCGGTCCGCCCTGCATACGACGAAAGGAGATGTCGTGCCCGCCAGGTACCCGTTGCGGGATGGACCAATATGGATGGCGACACGCTCTCCGAAGCTTGAAGGTTAGCACACTGTCATGATAAGACCGACCCAAAGCGGACAAAGATCAAATGCTCGTTGCGCACGTAAGAAAGCTACGAGCAGAAGCTCCATCACGCCGTGAAACGCGCCAAAGACGAGTAATGACAAGTAAGCCGTGCTCTACAAATCTCCTAAGCTGAACACAACGACTCCTTAAGCCATTCCACCAATGAATTCTGTGTCAAGCGACATATAGTCACAAGTGCTAAACATGCCAAAGTACGTACCAAAACAGGAAGGCACGAAAAGTGGTCGGTGCCCGAGCCCCCGGCTTGCAAACTACCACACCGCCGCAGCCTGGGCGCCGCGCTGCGGAGAGACACTGGGGTACAGCTACACAAGAACGCCAGATCGCAGATGCACATCACGATCGCAACCCAAGACAATGTCTCAAACATCGGCTCCTGGCGCCCGAGCCCGGACGCAGACTTGGACCGAGACATACAACTTGCTCGTAGCAGTTCTAAACAGCTGTACACAGAGAGTATAGCGTTGACAACCTTCTATTCATCAGTCTGCAGATAGTCAAGCGTCGAGGCTATATACAAAGCCCATCAGACCTTAGAACCTGCACCTGAGCACCGCCCGCTAAAATCCGTAGTCGTAAACTCTTCATCATAAAAGACCTCCTCAAATCCCCATCATCCCTGCCCCAAAACAAAAGAGCCCGGAGGCGACTAATACGTCTCACCCAAATCCTCCGCCTCCGTCGTTGTCCGCTGCCTAGGCGGCGGTGGCGGCTTCATCGCACCCTTCCCACTCTCACCCACCTGCGTGCTCATCCTCCTCAAACCCCTCACCGTTCCCGGCGTAGTTGCTTGCGCCTGGTGCCCCTGATTCGACTGCCTCCTAGTAGGCAACGCACTCGGCGTCCCCGTCCCAGCACCAGCACCAGCACCTTTCTCCACCGTCATCCGCCTCGTCGGCGTCGCAGCCGGGACATCCTCCAGAACCTGCTGCGACGATTGCTCCCACGCTGCGCGTTTGCGGATATCCGTGACGCTGTTGCTCGGTCTATGCATAGATCTTGGCGTCTGAGTCTGGGATGTCGAGCTATGCATGCTGGAGTACGATGATCCACCGAACGATGAGCGCGGGCGACTGAGCCCTGCGCCCATGCTCATG
The DNA here is from genome assembly GCA_007113905.1 of Teratosphaeria zuluensis. Lineage (NCBI taxonomy): Eukaryota > Fungi > Ascomycota > Dothideomycetes > Mycosphaerellales > Teratosphaeriaceae > Teratosphaeria > Teratosphaeria zuluensis. The sequence goes on from VCMQ01000028.1 coordinate 117,267, forward strand.
CCTGGTCCAACGGATGCTGAGAAGTTCGCCGATGGAGCAGCGGGGCCGCGACTTGGTGGACGGCCGGGATTGGTAAGGGAGGCCATGGAGGCACGGGAGGAAGGGCGGCCGCCATGTGATGAGGGTGGGCGAACGCCGTGAGAGGAGGGGGGCCGGCTGTGCGAGGAGGTAGGTCGCGTGGCTGAGGCGGCGGAAGGTGGGCGTTCGAGAGTGGGAGCTGGGCGGTCGGCGAGGGAGGAGGTGGGTCGGGGGATGCCAAAGGAGAGGCGTTTACTGATTTGGCTTTCTCTTCGCCCAACGGGCTTCGGTGGTTCCGTGGAGGAAGGGTCGGCTGTTTCGCTGATGATCATTGAAGATCTGGGCGTGATCTTCTTGCTGCTTCGTCGTACGGTCACTGATGGAGGGATGTAGGGCTCGACGATGTGTCCCAGCGCCGACTTGGTCCGCGGAGACCCTGTTGGAGTGCGGCCAGGCGCCGGCAGTTTTGATCGTGCAGAGTGCACACGCTCCTCGATTTTCTGCATCCGGCCGCGCAGGGCTTTGATCTGGTATAGAGAGTCTGACCGTGGCAAACTTCCGTTCGTGCTCTGTCTCATCGATGATCGTTTATCACTGCTTGGTATCCTTCTTGCGCGAATCTCCGAGGCTGCGGTTGAAGTACTACTTGCTGCAGTCGAAGGGTAGCGGTTGTGCCTCGGTCCTGTTCGTGGACCATAAAGTGCTGGTCGAGGAGTGATCGATGCATCTGGTATCATGGACACTTTCCTCGTTTGCGAAGGCGTTATGGGAGCGCGCTGTTTCGCATGTATATGCGCAGAGTCTGAAAGTGGTGGTGAAGGAGGCGTAGGCGCATCGGACGTGGTGTCGCTCTTCGGAGGCGGTGTGGATGCTGTTGGTGAGCTTGGCGTAACACCACTCGCCTCGCTGCCCGGACTTCTCGTCCGGAGATTCTCCACTGCCAACGGGCTTGGTTTCCTGCTCCGTAGCCTCTCGATAGTCTCGTCGGCCAACCTTAGCTTCTCCAGGGTGATCTCGTTCTCCACCTTCAAATCTCCCAACTCATCTCGCAGCCTTTGCGTCTCAATTCTCAGCGCCTCTCTTTCCTTCTCGCCCAGCTTCACCTCCTCTTCCAACATGACGCTCCTCTCGATCGCCACGTTGTACTTGCTCTCCAGATCCTCCAGACTGCTCTCCGTGTGCCGCGCCTGCCTCTCGTAATCATCGTTCACAACCTCAGTGTCTCTCAACCGCATCTCCACCTTCCTCTTGGCCTCTCGCAACTCCGTGACTTCCTTCTGCAGCGCATTCTGCGCACCGTTTGCCTCGACCTTTGCCTGCTTATGCTTGCCTTTCCATTCATCCACCTCGAACTTCAGCTTCTCCACCTGTTCCTTCAATTTGCGCTCGTTCTTCTCTGCATTCTCGATGTCGCGCTCGAGCTGGTCTTCAATGTCCTTGCTGGTGGTCTGGAAATCGGCGAGGTCGCTCTCGAGCTGTTCGTACTGTTTCTTGTAGTAGTCGAGCTCCTCTTCCAGGGATGCGCCGGGACGCAATGGCGAGGAGGTCATGACGGAGAGCGATGGGCGTTTCTAGCGACACATGACTCTCTTGTCCTTGGAGACAGTGATCTAGATCCGTGAGGTCGTAGGGTACCGTAATGTCCAGACCGTTGTCGATCGTGGGGTCTCCTGAGCGGTCGTCGCGGAGCGTATTTGCGCGTCTGCGATTCTTGTTTGCAGAAAGCGATTGCGCCAAGTAGAAACAATACGTACACCAGATCCAGTGATCCAGTGATCCAGTAATCCAGTGGGCGTCGACGGTGCAGTCCAGCAAGTCGTCCTGGGCGTGTTGTGTTGTGTGTTCGGCGCTCAGTCGGATCGCAGGGTATTATGACGCTGGCGTTGACCAGGCAAGACAGAAGACGCGCTAGATCAACTGTGCTCAACGCTGATTGGTTGAGGACGATGCGGGTCTGGTTTTGCATGTGAACGCGGGACATCTCCTACTTGCCTACAACGCATGTTGTATTGCTTGAATCTGGATCATTGCTCGCGTGACTCCGACAGTCAATCAGTCGGATGACTGACCTGTTGACCTTTGCTCGCGGCCATTGAACAATCAACTCATGATGTTTACACCCAATCAATTAATCGAAGTAGTTATTCGCATCACGCAGGCAATAGTTGTTATGTACACCTCAACAGTGTCAAGCGCATCATCAGTCTACTTGTCGATTAATTGACGAGAATCGTGTACCATCTTCCCGACACACGAAGTACATCGCTGTCTGTCCTCACTGCCTTTGTTTATTGCTGCACGACCGAGGATCTTCCGGAGCAGTCTCCCTGACTCCCGCGCTTCTTGGGTCTAGTCCTTCTTTCTTGGCCAGAAGTGTAACATAGTACTGGCTCTAGGGCACTGCGTGGCACAATATAACGGCTGGATGGAATAGGAACACAGACACGACTAACGACTTACGACTGTATGCAACGAACACGAAAGATACTCTTCTTACAAGCAATCCTTTATACCAACAATGGCCGACTTTGCCTTCACCCGCCAGGACGAATCGCACGTCTCCTCGACCACCACCAAGACGGTCCCATTGACCTGCCATGGCCACAGCAGACCCATCACGCACCTCTCCTTCTCCGCCCTGCTCACCTCCCCCTCCAACCCCTCCCCACACGCATCGACGCAAGATGGACAATACTACATGATCTCCGCCTGCAAAGACAACAATCCTATGCTCCGAGACGGTCTCACCGGCGATTGGATAGGAACCTTCATCGGCCACAAGGGCGCCGTCTGGAGCAGCAGGGTGTCCTCTGACGCGGGCTTAGCAGCAACAGGCAGCGCAGACTTTACCGCAAAAGTATGGGATACATTTACAGGAGAGTGTTTAGGGAGCTTGGAACATAATCATATCGTCAGGGCTGTGGCATTCCCAGGTCTGGAAGGTCGGCCAGGCGTCCTCGCGACAGGAGGCATGGAGAAGCGACTACGAGTCTGGGACCTGTCACGCATCACGAATTCAGGCTCCACAAGCAATGGCACAAACGGTACCACAAACGGCGCTACTGCCGCAGACACTCCAAGCTACGAAATAGGCTCCGGCGAGCACCAAGGGGCCATCAAATCCATCGTCTGGTCCCGCGACCCCAACATCCTCACCACCGCCGCCGACGACAAGAAAATCCGCTGGTGGGACCTCCGCACCCGCTCCTCCATTGCCTCCCACACCATCGACGCCCTCCCCACCTCCTGCGAACTCAACTCCGGCCTCAACGGCGATCCCTCTGGCACACTCAGCGTCGCCGCAGGCAAAAATATCTATTTCTTTTCTGGCACGCAGTTGGTCAAGCAGATCAAGACGGAGAGGGAAGTTAGTGCTGTGGCATTGAATGGGGAGGCGAAGAGGTTTGTGACGGGGAGTCCGGCGGATACGTGGGTGCATGTTTGGGATTTCGAGACGGAGGTGCAGTTGGAGACGGGGAAGGGGCATCATGGGCCGGTGTGGACGTGTGGGTTTAGTCCGGATGGGAAGTTGTATGCGACGGGGAGTGAGGATGGGACGGTCAAGTTGTGGAAGTTTGGGGAGGGAGGGTATGGGCTTTGGCGGTGAGAACTTGGAAAGTACCTTGGACGCGACGTCACGCAATGAAGGACTCAAAAGGCCGCATGAATGACTCGCAGAGGAGACGTATCTCGCATGTGTCGTAGGAATCTGGGCACTGATGCAAGATGCAAATCAGTATCATGTGTCGCGCCGGGTGATGTCTGGATATTTGCCAGGTGCTAGGACAATGCAGTACATGGCGATCGGTCTTCAAGCAAGACAAGGGCTGCTTGAAGCAAATTGTCTCAACTCTGGCTATCGCTTATGTCCAAGGAGTTCATTGGAAACATCAAATTGCACGGATCCTTCTCACACAGCTACCCAGGACTGGTGACTGTGCGTTCGAGTGTTGGCCCGGCGAGTGAGTGGCCCCACTTCACGTGTCAGCTCTGATTGCACCTTCCCTCGTTCTGATATGGACATCGTCGGCACCCTCCGCTTAATCGCACATCTCTCATTTGCACTCCGGCTCTTTCACTTCCTCGATCACCACAACATGATCAACTGCCAACATGGCCTATGCAGGCGTGTTCAAGGGGTAAGGCTACATCCGAGTCATTTATCCCTCTCATTGCTGACCGAAGCTTTCTAGTCTGCTAAAGTCCGGCGACTACTCCGATCTCACCATCCGCTGCGGCGATAGAGAGTGGAAGGTGCACAAGAACATACTGTGTACACAATGCGACTTCTTCAAGACCGCTTGCAATGGCAAATTCAAGGTAGTTGAACAGACTCTCGAGCAGGCTTCAGTTGCTGACAATGATACAGGAAGGCACTACAAGTGTTCTTGAGATGCACGACGATGATCCTGAAGCTCTCGACTTGATGCTGCACTCATTCTACGGCTATGACTACGCAGAAGAATGCATTGCGGATGAGACCTCAGCGCTTCACCATCACACGCGCATCATTCCGGTCGCCAACAAATACATGCTGTCGCAGCTTAAGCAAACTGCAGTCGAAAAGTTCATCAATACTATCAAGCAGGTGTGGGCTACTGATGACTTTGCCGATGCTGTTGACGCGGTGTATGCTCAAGGCGAGGGGGCTGAAGACCAGCTCAAGACCACAATCATCGAGGTTGTCATTGATCACGCGAAGGTGCTACTGCACGACGAGGCCCATAGCCGCTTTCAAAAGGTCCTTGAGACGCATGCAGCCCTGGCGGTCGACTTGGTGAAGGCCCTCACCAAAGAGCCTTTGGGAAATATGGAATGGTATCAATGTACCGGCGAAGATTGCCAAAACTTCGGAATGGTTTTTGGACATGCGGCTGGTCGGGCACAACCTGAGTACTCCTGTCCGAGTCTTTGCAGCTGGATACCCAAGCAGACTTTGGACGTGTGGAAAAAGCGTCGGCCCTGTGAAGAGGTCATGAAGGTCTTGTCGACGAGCACGGCGGAGCGACTGCCACTCGGTTATAGATGGTTCAAATGTCCAAAGACTACCTGCCAAAAGATCGACATGGCTTTTGGGTTCCCAGCAGGCACAACGGGACCTTATGCTTTCATATGCCCATGCGATTGCGGGACAACGATTGAGACGAACGACCGGGGGCAATACCAAGTTAAGGGCAGCTTCTAAGCTCTGACCAAGTCCTTTCTTCCATGTTCTCCAGGCTTGGGATGGAATGGAAGCTTGTGAAGCAGGTGCTGAAGAAGTGGATGCTGGCAATAGTGGCATGAGGCACCTCGCAGCGCCCATAGGCACTCAGTATGGATACATTCCACCATCAATCGTAATAACCTTGTTCGTCACATACCCCGTGTTCACCATCCACATCACTGTACTCGCAATCTCCGCCGGCATCCCCAATCTCCCAACCGGCAACTCTACAACAAACACAACAAAGTCAGCACACCGACCCTCTCCAACCCAACACCTAAGCAAAAATCAACAAAAAAAAAAAACGAAAAAAGAAAAACAAGAAGAAACTCACTATCAGCCACCCTCCTCAACCCCTCCTCACTATCCCCCATCATCGCCGTCCCCTGGATCACGGCAGGCGCGAGAGCATTCACCGTAACCCCCTTCCTCGCCACACTCCCCGCCAACCAATGCACGAACCCGTGGATCGCACTCTTACTACTCGCATAATGGGGTCCCACGAACCCACCCGTGAACGCCGCAACTGAAGAGTCGAAAATTATGCGGCCCCAATTTTGGGACTCCATTTGGGGAAGGCAGAGTTGGGTCAGCAGGATGTGGGAGCCCGTGTTGATGCGCCAGGTGGTTTCAAAGAGGGAGATGGGGGTTTCTGAGAGGGATTGGGGACCGGTGACGCCTGCGAGGGTTAGTGGGATGGAGATGGGAGGAGGCGAGGTGGAGAGGGAGGGATGTATACCGCCTGTGGTTCCGGCGTTGTTGAAGAGGACGTCGACTTTTTTGAACTTTTGCACGACTTCTTTGTGTAATTCCCTCACTTCGTCGAAGTTTCCTAGATCGGCTTGGAAAAAGTGCACTTCAGGCTTATTATCTGAGGAGGAGGGAAATGCGTTGGAAATGTCTTTCTCCAGCTGCGTGACTACATCGTTCTTAGCAGAATTATAATGCAACGCCAGGTTGTAAGAACCCGTCTTCGCAAACGCAATTGCCGTGGCTCGTCCAATACCTCCGGTCGCGCCGGTGATGAGGACGGTTCGGGTGGGCGCAGAATCTGCCATTCTGCTTTGTCGAGGGGGCTGGTAGGCGCGTGGAAGGAGAGTCGGGTATTGTTTTGTCTGCTCAGACTCTAGACACAAGAGGATCTTGTGTGCTTGAGCAGTGATGTCATACCATAGAGCTTCACGGTGCAGCTATATTCTGGATCTTCGAGGCGGGCGGACGTGCGTGCTAGCAGTGCTTGCATTGAAGCCAACAAGGGAGGAGCCTGCTGCCTCATCCAGAGTGGTTGAAAGCATGACTGCCTTGTCTGCGGAGCACAAGACAGCCATAGTCACAACTACGTCCTCCTCTCTGTCCAAATCAGGGCGATTTCGAGTGCTTGGGCCAAAGTCGACCGCGGTGCTTCAAAAATTTATCCATCTATACCTAATTCCTATCATCACATAATCAACGCCGAATCGCTATGCAGCCATCTGGGGTATCTTGTATCGCTCAAACTGCATCTAGCTTTTTCGATTCCACTCAACATTCATTCCACATGCCACACGTCCTCCCATCCAGCTCTCCCTTCCCTCCCTTGACAACCTCTCCCATGCCCTCCCGTTTATAGCTGCCCTCAGGCCACCTTCGCGGCAGCATTATACTTCTCATCCACTCCACTAACCTTCGCAACCCCGTTCGACGCCTCCCCCTCTTGCAACGCAATTCCCTCCTCCCTCGCATGCACCGTCAGCTTCTTCAGCTCCGCCAGCATCTTCTCCCTGACTTCCTCCAAAAGTGCATCCACGTCCTCCTTGCTCTTTCCCTTCGTACTGATAGGTTCTAGAACCTTGACTGGAATTGTGCCTGCTCGGAAGATTTTCCGCTTCACGTTCAGGATGTTGCTGTAGTTTGCGACCACTATGGGCACAATAGGTACCTGTGCCTGCACGGCGAGATGGAATGCTCCTTTCTTGAACGGGAGGAGGTCCGGGTGATCGTAGTAGGAGCGCGTGCCTTCCGGGAAGATGTAGACGCTCTGTTTCGCCGAGTGCATTTGCTCAGCAGCTTTGGCGAATGCGGCGACGGCTTGGTCGCGAGAAGATCTCTCAATGAACACAGTCTTGCTCAATGCCACTAGAAGAACTTGTCAGCTCATGGCCATCCCTCCTCCAATATCCTCCCGAGGAGAGGAAGCAAGACTCACTAAACCACCCCAAAAACGGCACCAACCTCAAACTCCTCTTCGCCGTCACAGAACAATACTTCGGAAACATATGCCCCAAAAACGCCACATCCAACTCCGTCTGATGATTGCCCACAAACACCGCCGGCCGCGTCCTTCCCAGCCAATCCTCCGGATCCTCAATCTCGAACCACACGCCCGTGAACAGCAGCATCGTGTACTTGAAAGCCCGCGCGGTGGTCCATTGGCCCAGGCCGCCGTAGCCGGCGAGATTTAGGACCGCGGAGGCGATGGTGCCGTAGGTGGCGCAGAGGAGGAGCGCGGCGAAGGAGGCGATGGCGCGGCCGTAGTAGGATAGGGTTGGGTTGGGTAGGAAGTGACCGAGAGTGAGGAGGGTGAGGACGAGGGTGGTGGTAAGGGCGGTGAGGGCGAGGAGGGCGAGGAGGATGGTGTTCATGGTGGGTTTGTGGATTTGTAGATGGTGGTAGTTGTGGTGGTGGATTTTATCGAGGCCGATGCATTGATTCCTTCCGTTCCTTCTATATAGGTGGTGTTAAGGCGGACGGCGGAAGCACCGTGGCGGCGACACCGGCGACGATCGTTCGTCGGATCGCGTGGGAAAGGGTTCTGTGGAACAGCTTGGCGAACGCGCTGCGGATAGTCGAGTTCCAGGTTGAAGCCGGTCGGGTCGCAATGACTGCAGAATACTGTACAGCTTGTGCCTGAGGTCTGAAACGTTGGAGGGGCTTCTCGAGGCTCTGAGGGATGTGAGACAATAAGGTAAGCTTGTGATCTAGTGGGGCAGGGCACCGCCGAATTTTGCTTAGTCGTGCCGAGGATCACATGCGAGGCGAAATAAGACATGAGGCATGAATGGGTATATTCTGTACAGTAATGCTACATAACACAGCCTCAGAGGAAGAAGATTCACTCCACCTTCGTAGGGATCTTGACCATCCCTCTCTTCCGATCCTCATGCGGCATACCATATCTGAGCCCGACAGCACCCCTAGCTCTGCCGTCCTTACCCACCTTCTCCGCCGAGAAGTCCTCGAACTTGAAATCCCACCGTCTCCCCTGCACGACTCTAATAGACTCCGCTTCCCACTCCGCCTTCTTCTTCTCCTTCCTCTTCTGCTCCTCCCGCATCTTCGCATCCATTTGCTGCTGCAGTTCTGTACGCTCTTCTCGCGTCTTGCCCTCAACCTTCCATCGCTCAAGATCTATGAGCATAGGTAGTGGAATGCGTTTATCTGCTGGTAGAAGAGTGCCAGAGAAGGCTTTGGCAGCGTCGTCGCGTGTGAATTGGCGAGACTCTGAGGTGGGGTAGAAGAGTTGAGTGCGTGTGTGAGGGTGGACAGGGAGGTCGTTGACGGGCTCGTGGGTGCTGATTGGTTTGGTAGTGCCTGGGCGGAAGTGTGTTTGTGGAAGCATCGAAAGGACGGCTTTGGAGTATGGTGTGGCTAACTTCTTGCCCTGCAATACGGTATTCGTATCAGCTGCTATTCCAGGAACGTCTGGTCGAATATGAGTGTAATGTGATGTAGCTGTAATATCAGAGAGGCTCGCAAAGCAAATTTTGTAACCATGTCGGTGTCTTAAAGACTAATCGATTTTGAATTGGAATCATCATGAAGGCACGCAAACGTAGCACGACGTAAACGAAAGTGGTAAAACTCACCTGAGCTTCCCATTGCTTCTCAATGGTCTTCAGTCTTACGACCGCAGCCACTCTCCGCACATCAATACCAAAAGCGCCGGCCAAGCTGGACAAATCGTGCCCGACTTCCACTGCCACTGATAGATTTGTTCTCTCAGCTCTTCTGACAACACGGCCTCTGATCGGAAGTTGTGATTCAGCGGGTACGGTCGTAGATCGCCAAGTCGTTCTCGCGGTATACCGCCGCGGTCCTCCTTTTCTTGATCTTCCACCTTCTTTGTAGCGCGTCTAAGCTCACGCTCGGCAGCTCTTTCTTCCCGCTGCTCCTCAGTCAGATTTGGATCTTCCTGATCACGCTTGGCAGCTGCTTCTTCGTCCTCGATAAGATCACCCTCTTGATCCCTTTTGTTCCTGTCCTGGCGACTTGTCCGGATCAAATTACCCTGCTTATCGTATGCTGATAGATAGTTTGTCGATCCAGCCAAAGGATCACGAAGTGCTTTGCCAGGCCCATTGAGCCATGCATACATGTCTCGTCGCTGACGTGATCGTCTTGCGTGGGAAGGTGAGGCGTGGAACTGGCGTTGTTGGTGCCATTGCTGTGCTTGCTCCGGTCTTGTGCGGAAGCATTGGCATGACTGTGGGCGAGGAAGGTGTTTGGGCGATATTCGAGGAGGCATTGTGTGATGTGTGATGGGAATCAACAAGATTGTTTAGCTGGCAGGAGAATCGCCCAAAATGTCGACTTCCCAAACAGGCAATGCCGCGACTTCGCCGCAAGGCCACACCGATGAACCGCACCAACTTCTGCCTTCCTGCCTACAACACACGGTGGTAGATCTCGTCAATTCAATGTTTGCGCAGCATCATAGCAGAGGGATGTCGCGTGTCACGATCATGCGACTGCCGCTCACCGAGTGTCTGCGTGGCACAGTCCTTCACGTCATAACCACAAGAATCTCAAGCTCCTACCATCCTCTGCTCTGAAAGGACGGAGTCAGAGCAACATGTTACGATCTTTGGGAGGTTCAGACTTGGTCTCTCAACAGCATTCGCGCTCACTGGCTGCCTTAGATCACTAATGCATGCAGGCAGCACCATTGCAGGAGATCTTACTTTGTGGCTTGCTCAGGTGAGGTGGGCTGTGCCCTTTGGTGCCACACCTCAGGCATGGTCCTGATGTTACATGGATGTCTCAATGATATTCAGGCATATCAGCCTTGTTGGTTCAGGCGGTTGTCCATTGTCAGCAGCATATTGCGGTAAATGCAATCGCATTACTCGATCTTGATCTCGCTCATTACTTCAATCTGCTGATAAGATAAATTCGTACCCGTCGGCATGCGTCTCCTGCATCGCGATACGGACGGCGTGATCACGCTCACCTCGCATTTTGGGAAGGACAAGCTCCCGCACTACGCAGTGCTCTCTCACACATGGTTGCGAGACGAGGATGAAGCTGGTTTCGAGGACTTTCGTTATGGCACATGGGAGCAGAAAACCCTTGGAGCTAGGAAGATTCGATTATGTGGTGACCAGGCGGCGAAGGATGGGCTGAACTACTTCTGGGTCGACACTTGCTGCATTGACAAGTCTAGTAGCGCCGAATTGTCAGAGGCTATTACGTCCATGTTTCGGTGGTACCAGAACGCCACTAAATGCTACGCTTATCTCTGGGACGTTTCGAGTGAACAAGACGACTTACAGGATCAACTCACGAACGCCAGATACTTTACCCGTGGCTGGACGCTGCAAGAGCTGCTGGCGCCACCGTCCGTGGACTTCTACACCATTGAATGGGAGCTAATAGGTACAAGAAGGTCGCTGGAGGCATCTCTTAGCCGCATAACGGGCATTCCAACACGTGCGCTTCGGCAAATGCCGCTCTCGCAGTTTAGCGTGGAGGAAAGGATGAGGTGGAGCCAGTCTCGGGCGACCAAAAGACCGGAGGATTCAGCATACTGTCTGTTTGGAGTCTTTGATATTCAATTGCCTCTTCTGTATGGCGAAGGAAGGAATAGAGCGCTGCGTCGACTCAAGGACGAAATCACGAGGTCCGCTCAATACTTGCCTTCATCCTTGTCGTCAAATGGCATGTGGAAAGTCGAAATCCCACGCGACCAAGAATCCCCGACACCGCAATGTTCAATACAGCGCTCCGCGCCTCTTCAGACATATAAAAGGTCCGCCAAGGTCACTCCTCCTCTACGACCACGTACACCAGAGGTAAAAGGTAGGTCTCTTTTGCTTCTGCTCACTCACACATGACGGTCCACGACGATCCTACCAGCATCTGCTTATTATGTCCTCCCAGGGCCCAAGCGAAAGTCTCGGAGAGACGGGAATGAAGCGGAAGCTCCCTGTACTCCTACACGAGCTCGATTTAATGCTTTTCGAGAAGTGCTCGTATCTTGCGATCTCAACGCCTCAGGTAAGTTTCGATGGTCCGAAAGAGCTGGGCAAATGTCTGACGCATCCACAGAGCTCAGTATTGATCTCGAAAAGGGCACGCAGACTTTAAGGCCTCCGCAGCCGTTGCTCGCCGGGCATGGTAATCCTCTCGCTACAGCTAGAGCTGTGAAAAGCTTCATAGAACAGCATTTTGGCACCGAGAAGTCTCTTGGAAAAGAGATGGCTTTGCACTGGACGGTGCCGCTGATGATGACCGACAAAGAGAAGATCGAGATGCGTGATGCTGCCATGACTGCCGGCTTTTCGCCTAATTCGAGGGTGGTGTCCCAGATCGAAGCCGTATCGAGTCCAATGGTGCGCCGACACCGCGACAAGCGGGCACGGCGGTCCTCGTCCTCGACTCTGTCGATGTCTGATGACGACTGTTGCTCTGTAAGGCATCCAAAGATCCGAAAGCGGAATCCTCAGGTGGAAAAGCATGCCTGCCCATCCTCAGACAAAAACATGCTTGTGCTTTTGTGCAACGATAATGCATGTGAGATGGCTGTATATACGCTACGGGGCCTCTCTGGCACACACCAAGAGCTGGTCCCATCACAGACTGTGACGGCCGGTTGGGCTGCGGCAAGGGAAGAGCTGAGGAAGTGGATTTTGCTGCAAAGCGGCGCGAGAATCTGCGAGCTTAACGCCAAGGTCGCGGCCAGCAACGGTACTCTCATGGTGGCCTTTGAGCAGTATCTCGCCAACATCAGTGGCCTAAGTACGACATGGGAGCCTTGCAGGCTGCCACTTGAGCTGCCAGGCCTTCAGATGCCGGTCTACAATGCTGTCGAGAAGTGCGTTGTGTTGGACAGGTATGTGACCTAATGATGCGAAACCCATTCCGCTCAAGCTAATTAAGACTGAGAAGAGGAGTGTTGCTGTCCTTACTTACGCCATCACTCGACGCCATGAAGCTTTGTATAAGCCAGATGATCGCCCAGATGAGCGGTGAACATAAGCTCGCGGTATGTCCTTACAGTCTGTTCGTTGAATACGGACTAATTGTGACCAGGAGATCTCGATCATGGGCAGCTTCGTCGACATACCCTACGTGAGGGCCATACTGGAGGAACATGCACGCTTTGTCACCAAGGGATTGGTCCCAGTAGTGTACCGGATGTAAGATCAAATGAGCGTAGCTGCATACAGCAGGAAAGATGTGTCTGCTGACGAACACGCAGGAACGTCTCCGTGACGAGCGGCGCGATCATGCGTGAAGTTCAGAATGTCAAGCCCACATCCACGAAAGCTTTGCGCCACTACGGGTGCATATGCGATGCGCCATTTCGCGAGGGCATCGATCCTCCCAGCAAAGCCAGCTGGAGTGTTTACTTCAACGCCAAGATCTGTCGGCACCGCGTCATCTGGCTGATCCAAAAGGGCCAGGACATCACAACGAGCACTGTCGCATCTTCGCAATTGGTACTTATGTGCAATATCAATGCAGCGCAGCTGGAGACGGAGGTTCGCTTTGCATCAGCGGAGCTAGACGTGCCACCGGATTGGGCAGATGGCTCAGGTGTCGATGCAGATACTGGGGTGATTGTTACTGCATTTACGCTTGAAGAGGTCAAGGCCAATTTCACGTTCAATAATGGTGTCTACGGATTGGATGCAGAGATTAGGTTGCGCGTTGGGTCTGAGGCAGGTGTGCTGGAAGGCGAGTCGATTGATGAGAAAAGTGGGAAGATTTTGGGAAAGACTGCCATTCGATTTGACTGAGACACAGCACTGCTGTTGTAATAAGGTATTGCTGGGTGCGTCATTTTGCGATGATAAGTACATCCGCATCTCCGGTCTGGGTGGAAAGAAAATGACAGTAATGACTGTGAATAAGAAGCATAATACACCAGCCACTGCATCGGTTGCGCAACTTCAGCGTGCGTCCAAAGTCTTACGCACCACTGCCCTCAAGGCACCGCGTTCAGTTCAACTTAGTCGCCACCTTCCACCCCGGCTTCGCCACCAACTGGCTCTCATACCCATTCTGCCCCTTCAAGTAGCACCGGCCGGGGATCAGCACATTCGGATCGTTCGGGGCCCCTTCAAACACCACCCGCTTGCAGCGATCCGGATGCTGGCCGCATGTCAGGATGCACGTCTGGAAATCGACCTTGTAATCCGGGCTAATGTCGCCCAGGTAATCGGACACTGCGGTGTCGTAGCCGCAGCGGATGCGCCATTGCCCGCCCTTCGGGCCCGTGAAGATGTCGTTGTCGTCGCGTGGGCATGCAGATTTGTCGCGGCCGAAGTTCCAGGGTTGGTCGGCGCGTGAGGAGAGATGGGGGCCTGCTGCGGCGAGGGAGGAGAGGGCGAGAGTGGTGAGCGTGAAGAGCGTGGTGAGGGAGTGCATGGTGTCTGGGGTTCGCTTGTCAGAGGAGTACTGGGGAGGAACGAGGTCTGGCTGATGTACCTTGAAGTGGGTTGAGCTTGTGCGGAAATGAGAATTGTGCACTGCTGGGGACTTTCTGTCGTCTGCTTTGATCAAGGATTTGCGCCTCAGTCCAGGCGACACCTGGGACCTTTATACCATTCGGCGGACGAGCGCGGGAGCCTCGTATCATGGGATTGACCTATTTCCTGCCCTCGCAAAAGCCGGCAGCATAAAGTCAATCTGCTCGCGAAGCGCAGGGATGTATCTGGGGGAAATGTTACAAGCAATTTCTATGGTTGGTATCAGCCACTCCGCGACGTCCCGACGGCAATGTGCCAAGGTGCACATGGCTGGTTTTGTTGCCAAATTGAACAGGAACATGACCGAAACGCGCTCGTGAACTGGTCGAAAGCGTTCCGTATCGACGTAAGTCAAACAGGCTCTCGAGGTTGTTCGGACTCGACCTAGAGGTTGTTTGGGCTGGATCTTGGAGCAGGTCCTGATATGGAGAGGCATTGAAACTTGGCAGTCTGACGTCGTCGTCGTTGTCAAGGATGCCAAGGCTTTGCCTGCAATATCCTTTAAACGACATGCGGCTCAAGAACATGGAAGGGCCTGAACCAAAGGCTTCAGTGCGTCTGTAGGTCTTCATCGGCGGTGATTCAGTCTTGCGATGGTGGCGATGCAAGCAGGCTCATGTTGATTAGACAGACCTGATTCCGGGAGGTGTAAGGCTAATATTCCTTTGATACTCATCAGGCTCATCTGGTGTGGGCGTGGTTCCAAGGAAGTTGTTCATGTCAGCGGAGACCAAGAGCTGTGGAGAATATTGCCACAGGTGTCAGTCTTTGCTTGGCCACCTTTGCTTGGCCACCTGTCTCATGCTCAGACGTTCATCATCTACTTGCCAACATTACTCCCCTCCACCTGTAGAAATCTTGGCCCCAAGCGCCTGCAAAGCTGAGGTGATCGTGATTGCTGGCTGATGGCGAACGGCCATTGGACTCCATCATGTTGCACACTTGTGCTCATCACAAACGACGGACGAGCAGGCAAATCTGTTATGGATGGTGAAGGTCGTCCCGTGGCTCCGGCAGAAGGTGTGCGATTAAGGTTGTGATTTGAGCCTCCGCCGCACCTTCCTCTTTCGCAAGCTCGGGGCTCTTTCTCCCGTCTCAACTTCACTGATCTTCGCAGCTAACTCACCCAACCCCACCACATGTCCTGCAAATGCTCGGGTACCATGTGAGCTCTCAGTAAAGCAAGTGTGGCTATCGTGTTGACGTTGCTTGCAGGTGGATGAGCTCGAGCATATAAGCTCATTTCGAACACATGGTAGGTCTCGGCAAAATCTCTTAGGAACATCGTAGCACAATGGCTGCAGTCACGGAATCCGTTCCCTTTGATGTTCAAGACAAGACCGCTATAATCACAGGCGCCGGGTCTGGTAAGCTCCTGAACGATGTCAAAGGCCCGAGATGAATATTAACCACGTCCAGGGATCGGGTACTGTTTTGCTCGTCTTCTACTTGAGAAGGGCTGCAACGTCCTGATCGCCGACCTCTCTTTGCGCCCAGAAGCGCAAAAGCTTGTGGACGAGCACTCTTCAACAGACGGCGATAAACCAGGATGTGCCTTCGTGAAGACTGATGTTGTTCAATGGCGAGACCTGGACAACATGTTCGAGGTCGCAGACAGTAAATTTGGAGGCGCAGACATCCTGTGTCCATGTGCAGGGATCTATGAGCCGCATTGGCAAGTAAGCAATGCGTGAGGATCTGGAAGACGATCGCTTAACACAACGTCACCTCAGGAGCAACTTCTGGATCCCCCCATCGACCGGGGTGTCGAAGGATAAAGCCAACCCAACAGATACGAGCGGCATCGGCCATTACGCGACCCTGGACATCAATGTCACACATCCCATCCGAGTGACACAAATAGCAATTTCTCGCTTCTTGGCCCCGCCCGAAGGTAGCAAAGTCGGCAAAGCCTCTCCGAACAACCCGAAACGCATCGTCCATGTCTCGAGCATAGCAGGCCAGAAACCGGGCTTCACCACGCCTCTGTACCAAGCAAGCAAGCATGCCATATCGGGCTTCGTCCGCTCTCTAGCTCCGCTCGATGCACTGGGTATTCGTGTCAATGGAGTCGCTCCTGGTGTCATCAAGACACCACTTTGGACCGAGCACCCGGAGAAGCTGAAGATGCTCGACGTCAATGTTGATGAGTGGGTCGAGCCGGAGGAAGTTGCTGAAGGTATGCTTCGTTGCTGCATTGATGACGAGGTTGACGGTGGGTATATCATGGAGGTGTGCAAAGGGCGTACGAGAAAGGTCGATTGGAGGAATGATCCCGGGCCTGAAGGACCAGGCGCTACGGTTGCTCATGTGGCGACGAATGAAGCTGAGACTTTTGAGTGGTTGGCGGAGCCGGGTTGGGGCATTGTTAAGAAGGATGAGAAAGCAGTGGTCAATGGCAAGCGGTCGAAGAAGGGTGAGGAGGGCCTCAAAGTGCCAAGTGCTAAGAAAAGGAAGACGAGATCGGGGTGAGCCGGAAATTGATTTGCATCTGACATCAACATGGTGTTTGTCAAACACTCGTTTGAGGAATTGATGCCGTCGGTGAGCTGGCGAGGATAATCCCTTGGAGTACTTGATTGAGGTATCTGAGTAATGCGCTCGACTGCTGAGAACGGCTGATCCGATACAACATGACTTGATCATTGGAAGAACGTGAGAACAAGTCAGCCGCTCCCTGCGTCTCCAGGCGCACAAGCTGGGTGCGAGCCCTGAATACCGGCTTCAGGATCAAAGCCTAGTCAGTATCACATCACTACTCAATAAGGCAAGCTAAGGTATAGTTGGTTAGAATATTAGATTGGTATAAGCTGTGTGAAGATTTTGCATGTGATCGCGCGCGGGTCGGAAAGTTTCCGGAATTTTCTCGAGTGATAACCTTCCCTTTCTTGCACGCTCCTTTTCTTTTAGACAACACTCCACTTCAACTCAATCAGAGTTCAGTCGCATACAGTCGATCGGCGTTGGAATCGTGGCGTATCCTACCAGTACAGCAGCGGAGCAGGGAATCACGACCTTTCCGCGACCTCAATCTCTTAAGGACCACTTAATCACTGCCCTCACCATGGCACAGAACCGCACCCGCGATGTAGCCAGGGACGTCTTCAGATTCCAGGACTTGCCGCCAGAACTCCGGAACAGCATCTATGAGTGCTACCTTGCTGCCAGCCATGCCCATGAGAGCCACACCTCAGTCGCGAGTGCCACGAGTGCCCATCAAATTCAGCACACGGAAGTCGCCAGCACCTTGCGAGCGCCCGACCATCCACCACCTCAGCCAGCTTTGGCGTGCGTGAACCAGCAGATCCGCGGCGAGTTGCTACCTCTTTACTACGCCAGCACATGCTTCAGCTTCGACGTCAGCAGCCATCAACGTCAAAGACGTGCACGAGCCTGGATGTCCGCCAATATGCATCACTTCAAGCACCTCCGCACATTGTGCGCGCGTGGCAACATCGACGGAGGTCCTGCGACTCTAGCTATCCGCTGGAAGAACGACAATGTGACAGAGTTCGAGGTGGACACGCATCTCCTACCCAGCGATCATGATTTCTGGAATGGGATCCTCCATTATATGCGCGAGTCCTGGCTCTTGCGCATGAAAGCCGAGATCATTTCCATGGGTCTACGGTTTGCAAGAAGTAATGGATGTCTTGGTTTCAAGCCAGACGAGTGGGTGGCGTTGTTTGAGCAGATCTGCGGCGCGTTTGATGGCTGTTCCGAATGATGGTCTACATGGGATCTCCCAGGCTTTTGGAGAAGAAGGGCTGAGCAGCAAGAGGGCAAGCACGGCTTTAAGGCTGGAGACGTCGTCGGTGGGCTGCGGCAGCCGACACGAGTCGAAGGCGAAACGTCTGTCTGGGTGAGGAGACCGAGCTGTCTTGTGCTCTGGCTGTGAAGGCGCGTTCGAAGAGTTCGATCAACGGTTGTACAAAAGCACCCTGGCAAGAGCGGCGGCTCAACGGTATAAGACTAGATGACGATTTAAGTTCGCTTATAGTGAGCACAAGACGTACACAATGTAATGAGGTCGGCATGTCTAGAGATTTGATCAAGCAGTGCTCATGTCTCAGTGCAGTTGAAAGGCAAAGGCGCTGAGGTTTTTGACGGTAGACTGACACGAGTGATCGATTGATTGTGGACTCGGTCCAGCTGACAGCCACGTCAATCGCTCAGCTGATCCATGACCGTCACTGAGCATGCGCCTAGGTGTGATGTTTATATATACATTCAGCGTCATCAAGTGGTAAGGTAGTAGGCAGAGTAATAGCCTATGTGCATGAATAGATGACCGTAATTCATGGACCCTTGCTCGTCATAAGCTTGGCGAAAGCCGTCGCGTAACCCAGAATAAGGAGCGCGGATTGGGAACATGACACGCAGTGGTCTACACCACGATGACCCGATAGCACACGCAGCCACGCCTCCCGGTCGACCACAGGAGGCCGGAGCCGAGCATGCGATTGCTACCAGAAGCCGCTTTGCACATTCACTAGAATATCCCCAATAAAGGAGGACGCACGCGCCTGGGGACAAGATGCCTCTCGTCTCTGCTCCTTCGCTCAACAGCCGCTTCACGCAGCTGGCCATCTCAGCCATCCTGCTGATCGGCGTCGCATTGTTCCTGATCCCCACGGACACGGTGCGACATCTGCGCGTGCCAGGCCTCAACGCTCCTTCCCCACAGCCCAAAGGGATCAGCAAACCCAACAATCTGCCACCCAAGCCAGATCACCCGATCGATCATCTCGTTGCGCGCGCAGATGCTGAGTTTGAGCGACTACTGGCAGAGGAGACGCCCACGTTACATGGAGCGGCGGAGGCATACAGGAAGAGGAGAGGGAGGCAACCACCACCTGGCTTTGATGTGTGGTATCACTTCGCCGTCAACAACAGCGCGGTGATTGTGGAGGAGTTTTGGGATCAGATTTACGACGACCTCAACCCGTTCTGGGGTGTGCCCGCCAAGCAGCTGCGGGAAGAGTCGAACAAGTTTGAGCACAGGGTGAGCGTGAGGAATGGCAATGCGACGGGTTATACAGATGTGGAGGAGAGGGCGTGGATCAATATCTGGGGCGACATGATTCAGTCGGTCGCGAGCATGTTGCCGGATGTGGATGTGCCGATTAATGTCATGGATGAGAGTCGGGTGGTGGTGCCGTGGGAGGAGATTAATGCGGCGATGATGGAGGAGAAGAAGACGAGGCGGGTGGTGCCAGAGCATGAGCTGAAGACGACGTTTGGGAGCTTGCAGAAGCTGGACAATAATCCGCCCAAGGAAGGCGAGGTGCAGGATCCGCCGTTCGAGATTATGGGACCGTACTGGCCATTGGCTGTGGTCGGATGTCCACCTGATAGCCCAGCTCGAAAGGCATATATCGATACAGATTTCAAGAACCCACCACCGCTCACCGGACAATGGCCTGCAGGCAGCTACGAAGGCTACGTGCAGAATTGGACACTTGCGAAATCGCCCTGCGACAATGCCGATCTTCAGGGTCTGCACGGCACCTTCGTCGAGCCCATTTCCATCTCCACCACCAAACGCCTGTTCCCGCTCTTCGGCGGCTCGAAGCTCCCCATGAACAACGAGATCTTACTCCCACCCGCCATGTACTGGACCGACGATCCCTTCTACTCCGGCGGACCCTCCCACGGCAAAGCATGGGAACAAAAGCACAACGGCATGATCTGGCGAGGCGCCGCATCTGGTGGCCGCAACCGCGAAGAAAACTGGACGCGCTTCCAACGCCACCGATTCGTCGCCATGGTCAACGCCACCGCCGTCAAACTCGCAGAGACCGGCGCGGAAGAACCACGAAACTTCGCCCTCCCCCCAAACAACACCTACGACCTCGCCGCGCACCCGCAAACCCTCACCGAATCCCACAACCACGGCCACGGCACCGCTCTCTCCGACTGGCTCAGCACCTGGAGCGACGCCGCCTTCGTCCACCTCCTCTGCTTCCCCGGCACCGCCTCCCCCCACGACCGCGACTGCCCTTACACCTCGCACTACTTCTCCGTCTTCTCCACCATGTCCATGACCGAGCAATACCCCTACAAATACCTCCCAGACATCGACGGCAACTCCTTCTCCGGCCGCTACCGCGCCTTCCTGTACTCCACTTCCCTTCCCATCAAAGCGACCATCTACAACGAATGGCACGACTCGCGTCTCGTGCCCTGGCGCCATTTCGTACCCATGGATAATACGTTTGCGGATTTCTATGGGATTATGGAATACTTCCTGGGAAATAATGTGCATGTGAGTTCGGATGTGAAGGGAGAGGGGGGCGTGGGAGGGCATGAGCGGGTGGCGAAGAAGATTGCGATGGGGGGGAAGGAGTGGGCGGAGAAGGTGCTGAGGAAGGTGGATATGCAGGTTTATGTGTTGAGGTTGTTGTTGGAGTTTGCGAGGTTGTGTGATGATGGGAGGGAGAGGATGGGGTGGAGGGAGGGGAGTGGTGGGGGGTATGGGTTCGGGTAGTGGTGGGGAAAAGGGAAGGAAGTATGTGGTATACATGATAGAGGCTGGATAGAGGTATGTTTTTGCATCTTATTGGCACGTCGCGCGTCTGCTTCACTTCTGGTTCTAGTTTGAGGTTTGAGGAGCTGGAGCTGGAGCGGGATTTGTTCGAGCCAATGTTTTTTCGTGCTCTTGTCAGGTCCTGGGTGAGAAAAGAGGGGTGGAAGAGGTTGACTAGCTCCCAATCTAAGGGATCTCACACGGGGCAAGTGCTGTTCACCACACATATCATCATAAGAATGCTCCCGAAACCCGCGGTCAAAGAACTCTCTAGCGCGCCTTTCGACCCGCGCAGGCAAGGAAGGGGGGAGTACACATGCCCAGGTGTTCGTGCGCGCCGCGTTGTGTATCCCTTCCTTCCTCCCAGCAGCTCGGAGGTACTCGTCTAGCGTCAAAAAGGTATGTCGATATCACTAATCAATATCACCATATCTCTCAATATCACTATCACTGGATTCAGCCGCATCCTGAGAATGAAGCTTATGGGCCTGGTGGGGTGTTTAAGCCGGAGTGCAGCTGGACGCACGCGGTGCTTTCGGATGTGGATCAGATGGCGGAAGTTGGGGGGGCTGTTGGGGCTGGGTGGGGTGGAGGAGGTTTTCGGGTAGGGGTTTTGGAGGGTTGAGAGGAGGTGGGGAAATTGGTGTGGATGGGTCTTGGGCGATTTGGAGGGGGGAGGGAGGGTCGGGTGGGGTGTGAAGTTTGTTTTTCTGAGGGAGCTGAGATGGTGGGACTGGCGGGGGGTTTGAGGCTGTCGGAAGTTCTGGACGTGAAGGCGTCATGAATGCGCTTGAAGAAGTCGCGCAAGAAGAGCGTGATACCTTGTGCTCTGGAACTTTGCGGAAACGCTCTTCGGAAACGCTTCTTCGCATGGAACACAAAGCTCGCGGTCTGACCAAAGCTGTTCCGACGAGCCTCCGTGGCAGCGGCAATTTGATTGAGCCTTGCCTTGCTGCCTTTCTCGTTCAGACGATCTCTGGAATATCGAGGGATAAAGCCTACACTATCGGCCAATGAACTTCAGCTCCAACCACCTTAGCGGTGGAAACGTCAACGCAGCAAGCGGACACCCAATATAAAGCCCAATATCCGCGCCAGCATCTCCTATCGTCTTCGCAACAGGGCCAACAAAATACACTTGATCCATACCCACAACAGCTCCCACCCAACCAACAGCAAAAGCCGTGAGCGCAGCCAAACCCACCGGCAATTTCGTCCGGTCATTCCAATCATCCCAATTATACTTCCCCTTTCTGAAGATCAACTGCTCCTCAAGCGTCAAGCAAACCCAGATGCAACACCAGTAGCCCATCAGCGCCAGGAAATCCTCGAAGATCTCGTAGAGGTGGTTCTTGCCCAGGCAGGCACAGATGGTGTAGACGACGACGGCGAAGCTGTTCCAGAACATCCGCGGGATTCTGTGCGCGTAGGAACCGAGGCATTGGAAGCTGAGGCCGCAGCTGTAGGTGCCAGGGACGTTGTTGGCGGCGACTGTGTTGTGCGTTAGCATGGGGGATGGTCGAGTTGTACTTGCTGGGGCTGCATACCTCCAAGCATGAGTATGACTGCGCAGAACTCGCCGAATGCGCCTAGGTCGCCGAATCCAGCAACGAGGAGAGCTCCGGGGCTGACTTCGTGCGCTTCTGCCCAGGATGCTTTGTTGGCTAGTCCTGTTGAACAAGATCACGTCAGCTTCAAGGAATCACAGACGCCATGGTCACACCGTTGCAATACTAACCCGAGGCAAGACCAGACCCCATCAATATCGCGAAGATATTCCCAATCGCCTCACCCAACCAGGTGAAAAGGAACAACGACCACTTCGGTGTCTCGGCATTGAAGTAGACATACTGCGAATTCAATCAATAACCCACTACACTCCCACCACACTGTGGCCAACTCACATAGTCTGCCCCCGCAGGCGCCCACCCACTCGTCGCACTCAGGCAGAGCGAGAACATGGAGATCCGGTCCGCCATTCGTGTGCTCCTGTTGCCCGCGGTGGGACTGCTAACATCGAAGTATGGACCTGCGACGCCCGCTAGCACGAGGAGAACCGCGACTTGTGGGATGAAGGCCCAACGCTCGTAGACGTGGAACAGGGGGGAACCGAACTCTGTGACGACCCAGCAAAGAATCTGCTCAAAAAATCAGCACAAACCATAGACCGGTCGTTTTTTTCTTTCTTTTTTTCGGTCCTCTTACAGCAATCACCAAAATCCCCGCCACAACCGACACCTCCCCGCCCGCAACATACGACAGCATCTGCCCTCCGACCACCGTATCGATCATTCCGTAGCCGAGCAGGATCACGAGATTCAGAAGCACGCAGATGCGACTCGGCCACCAGCCCATGGTGTAGCGCGCGAGAATCATGGTTCGGCAACCGGATTGCGGGCCGAATGTCGCGATGTACCCGGTTGTTAGGGAGCCGATTAAGACGCCGAAGGTGGCGCAGAGAGCGGCGTCGAGGAAGGAGAGGTTGTAGGTTGCGGGGCCGAGGAAGCCGAGGGCGACGTTGTTGGCGGTGAGGTTGGCGCTGATCCAGAGGAGGAGCATTTGGGTGTAGCGGCGGGGGAGTGGCTGCTCTCTCATATGTTATTCATTATGCGATGGTTTGGCGGCACGGGGAGGTGTGGTTGGGAGGGAGGGGTGAGGCGTACGGGGAGTTGCTCGTCTGGGGATACGCGTTCGATGCCTCTGGTTTCGGCGAGCTTGGAGTGGGCTAGTGAGAGGCACCATTGTAGCAGCAGGTTTCGGGGCTTTGTGGTGCCTTCTTGGACGGAGGGCTGGGTGCCATCGGAGGAGCGGGCATCTACGGCTTTTAGTTCCTGCGTAGAGGTGCCCTTTTCGATGTCCATTTTTTGGTTCTATATATATATATGAGCGGGACTTGATCGAGTAGGAAGCAGGACTGCTCAAGCTGCAAGCACAGTCGACTACTTGAAGTTTTGTCGCGCAAAGACTTGATGACTTGCTCAGACGTATGCAGCACTAATATCTGCAGCACCGGAATCAATAACGGGCTTTTGACAGCCCCATGTCCGGAGATCAGCTCAGCTTCAGCTTCAGCTTGAAGATAGCACACAGCTTTATCAGCACCGTTGTGTTGAGATGTTGTTGGTTCCTGCCACTCTTGCTTGATTGGATTGGATTCGAGTTCCTGGTGATTGTTTTTGCGGATCCTGGTATGATTTTCAACCAGGAAGCACCCCACTCTTGCGATTGTCGTTGATACTGTCAGTGCTGCAAAGCGTGATAGGGTTAGCTTATCGGATAGCTGGAGGGATGCATGTAATGAAAGTCGCTGGGTTATAGATAGATGGCTGGCATGCACTTTCCGGACGGATTGTGTTCTGCAGGACAGGAGTCGCGGCTGTTTTAAGCCATTCGACAGTATTTCGTCAGTCGATTAAACAATGGACTGCTTGATGCGTGTAATTCGCTCGGGCGATGGACTGGGGAATGATCGCGCGAGCTGTTGACTTTCTGATGCTGATCCAATAATTTGACGCCTTGAGTGTCTGTTCGAGGCTTCAAGTGTCTGATCGAGGCTTCAAATGTCTGAGCGAGACTTCACCGTCTTGATACAGCACTCACAAGCGTCAATCAGTCGACCTGTGAACGGTACCACTGCGCCGTAATGGTTCCATGTTACCGTTACGCAAGCCGCATATAAACCGGTAGCATGTACAGGTACTCTGCAGTGGAACGCACAAAGGTCATGAGTTCAGTGATGCTCACTTCAGCCTTTCCATGACCTGGTCGGCGGTTGCTGGCATAAGAGCGCCTTGTGGCGGTGTATTCCTCCGTTTAAAGTCATCGCACATTTCGCCCATTGTCATCCATTCAACGCCCTCGTGCTTGTTGATATACTCAATTATGCGCTCGTGCATCAGCAGCACGTGAGGTCTGCCGGAGACGTCTGGGTGTATCGTCATTGGGAAGATGAACTGAACGGGTGTCAACGTTAGCGTCATGCCTGTCTGTCCGTATCGATCTGGAGAGAAGCGTGAAGGTAATGGCTTACCTCGTCGTACTCGCGGTAATAGTAGTCGAAGTGATCCATCCAGATTGCCTCGACATCACGTGGATTGACCCAACCGTGACTGTTAGCGCTGTTTTTGATGAACCTGCGTAGACACTCATCAGCTGGAGCCGAGATCGGGCAAAGCTTTCATGGATGGTCATGCGTACATCATCGGAGGCAGATCCTGCGTTCGTCAACAATGGCCAACAAGCATTGAGCATATAGAGACTCACATCAATATACCAGCTGCCAGGAATCTCGACCAGACCCGTCGTCTCACCTCTGACCAAGGGTTTCATCCACGTCGCTGCGTCTTTAGTGTAATCGATTTTCGTCCATGAATCGCCTGTCCGCAGCCAGTACATCTGGCAATCTTCGTGGCTCATGGAGTGATCGTACTCGATCCCATATGACAGCAGCAGGTCCGTGCCCTCCTTACTTGTCTCCCACCTGCAGGAGAAGACTCATCATTAGCAAACAGTCTATGCACATGGACAAAAGGACGCCGCGCAGGTTGTTTACTTGCCAGGGTGCAACACTCCCTCGAGGAGGTTTCCCGCCACAGAAGTCCGTCAGTAGTCTGTAAGTCTTGTCGAGAACGTCCTTTTGCTGCTCGAAAGTCATGTCCGCAGGGTTCTCGTGCGAGTAGCCGTGCAATCCAATCTCATGCCCCGCGTCACGCACAGCGGCGCAGTCGTCGGGAAACGATTCCAACGTATGGCCGGGAATAAACCATGTCGATTTGATACCATATTTGTTGAACAGCTTTAGCAGCCTCTGCGTGCCATGAGTACCTGCCCATATGCCTGACTTTGTTTCAGCGCAGATTCTGGGCTGGATGACTGGCGTCTCCGAATACCTCTTGAGATGTCAGACGTGCTGTCTTCGCCGCCATAAGAACCTAGCCACCCAGCCACCTTACTCAATAAGCATTCGCCGTCAGCTCTGGTCTCTATCACTACTCACAGCATCAATGTCAACTCCATAAGCGACAAGCACTCTTTTCTTTCCCATGGTGAAGATGCTTCAAGTTGCCAACACACGAAAGTCGGCGTCAATAATCCCGAAAGTCAACACAACCTAAATATCATTGTTCTGGGCGCCAATGTTGCTGCTGCAAAGTGGGGAATAGACTGGATAGGCCAACAGCACTCTTGGGCAATGTCCGGGCTACGCAAGCTCGTCACGCTTGTGTTGCTCCATCGAGCCCAAGGACCTGAATCACGAGAGCCGGAAGTGGGCTTTGGAAGCTGCCACATTGGAGTATGAATCTTCTGTTGCAATTGGGAGCATTCAGAAGCGCCTCATGTAGCTCTACTGAGTGGAGATTTGTAAAGAGAGCGCAGGTAGGTGTGACATGAGGATTCTCACACGTAGCACGAACTAGCGCGTTCCTGACTAATACGATAGCCTATAGTTCTACCCAAGATCTCGTTCTTGCATCTACTCATACCACGCCACTCTGGACCGCGTCCAACGTATTTCACAAGTATAATACTCAGCTACAACGTGCAATGACTTGCATTCATGATTCACTTATCTGTGATGCGCTTCTCACGAGGCTTCAATCGAGATCACATCCAGAACCAGGCTGATCATGAGGATATCATCTATCAAACCCAAGGCTTCGGCAACGCTATCAGATGATTAGGACTCGGGGATCTTACTCTGAGTGCATGAGTCTCGTGCGGCATCGAGGAAGGCATCAGTGGCGGCCGAAACGGATGGGACCCCCACTCTCCGTGGTCTTCTTGCAGTCCTTCAGGCTAGCCAAGGTGCCAGCGGCGCGATCGGGGACATGGATCCATTGTTGCGCTAGACGTGCCTCTCATGTCGTCTTCTGAGATCGACAGCCTTAAAATGGCCTGCTTTAGAACTCTTGTCTGGACGTCGACCACCAGTTTCCCTCGCATCGTTCAGGCCGGGACATTCAAGCTAGGACACACACATTCAAAATGCCTGCCGCCATCTCGCCGCCACCATTCCGCCCCTTGAGGGACACCACTCTTTTCAAGCCTCTTCAGCTTGGACGCGTCTTGCTTGAACATCGTATAGTCCAAGCTCCTTTGACTCGAATGCGGGCTGTAAAGGAGGGCGATGGCATCTACATCCCCGGCGACCTGAGTGTCCAATATTACTCGCAAAGAGCCAGCAAGGGCGGGTTGCAGTTGACTGAGGCAACAGACATCAGCCATTACGCCAGTGGCTATCCTGGCACACCTGGTATATTTACACCCTCTCAGATTGCAGGCTGGCGGCAGATTACGGGTGCTGTGCACGCGAAAGGAGGCTTCATTTTCGCCCAATTGTGGCACACGGGCAGAGCTTCCCCGTCGAGCTTTCGTGGCGGGATCCCTCCAATCAGTGCTTCCGATATTCCAATCTCTGGCAATGCCCTGGATGGCACCGAATACTCTGCGGCACCGCCGACGCCAATGACTATCGAGCAAATCCGTGAGGTTGTCAAGGAATTTGCAGACGCCTCTAGCAGAGCTATAGAGGCCGGGTTTGATGGAGTGGAAATCCATGGTCCGCCTTTTCGCTACATTACTTCTGTGCATCCCGCTGACCACTAGATCAGGCGCCAACGGATATCTGCTCGATCAATTCCTACACGACAACGTAAACAAGAGGACTGATTGCTATGGTGGCTCGGTCCAAAATCGCTGCCGCTTCGTCTTGGAGGTGATTGAGGCTGTCACGGAGGCTATTGGTGCAGAGCGCGTGGGCATCCGGTTGTCCCCTTACAACTTCTTCCAAGACACGCGAGACTCTGATCCTACCGCTCACTGGCTCTACCTTTGTGAGCGCATTGCAGCCTTACCGGACAAGCACCGACCCGCATACGTGCATAGCGTTGAACCACGCTTCGACGAAGTCCTTGACGAGCAGGCTAAAATGGACGCTCTGTCTGCTAATGGCGCCAACAATGTTGTAGAGCCTAACAATGGGCATAAGAGCGCCAATTCGCTGGTACCATTCCGTCGCGTCTTGAAGGAGAGTGGTATAAAATTCCTGGCTGCTGGGAACTATAATCGAGACAACGCTGTGCCGAAGCTGGACAACGACGATGCTGATGCAATTGTCATGGGCAGATGGTTCATCTCCAATCCGGATCTGCCACGAAGGCTCGCAGATGGATTGTCGCTCAACACATACGATCGGACTACATTCTATGGCGCAGACCCACCTCAGAAGGGTTACACGGACTACCCATTCGTCGAGTGTCAGACTGTGTAGACCCAATTGCATCTGGATCCAAGCGGTTTCACCAGTAGCAATAGGTTTGAGGCTCGACCTCTTCATCGGTTATCGTGACCCCACTTTTGGGCGATAGCAATCGGCGACTGCTGCATCGCCTATCTATGTCGGCCTCAGCATTTCGGCCAAACCATGTACGAGAGAGGCAGACAACGTCCATTGGGAGCTGTACGACCTATCAGATGTGACTGTTCAAGCCTTGATCTCGCCACGCCTCACAGCTTCTCATAGTCGATTGATTCTTAGTAGCCTCTAACCAAACGTCAGCGAGGACTGTCATTCCGCTATGCCGTCTCAGAGATATACAGATAAACGTCATCCTTGTACACATGCAGGTTGCGACAAGACCTTCACTAGGAATGAGCATCTACAAAGGCACCTGCTAAACCACATGGACAGCGATTTCACATGTGAAAGATGCCGAGCTCACTTCAAACGTCAAGATCTCCTCGAGCGTCATCTAGCACGACACAAGGCGAAGGATGCCGAGGGTGGCTCTCTAATGACGCGAAAGCGCTCTTGGAAGAATGCGAACGGTGACATTGTTACGCAAAGACCGGAACCCAACCCTGCGCTAAACCCGGCGACAGAGACTATCAGCGGTAGCGACCTTGCGCTCATATCGCCCCCAACCTCAATGAAAAGCTGCAACGGCAATTCAGTATCGCAAGACGTCAGCCCGAGCAACGTTGATTTTGACTTCGCTGTTCCAAATTTGGAGCTGACGAACTTTGCTGCGCTGGACATCCCATCTTCCGACATATTTTGGGACACTCCACTGGACGCAGCGCAGTCTCTGCAGGCAAAAAGTACTGCGTATGAAGATGTCTTCAACCCTGACACTGGTAGGCTTTCACTTCAAGGCGCAACGAAGGTTTTGCTAACGATACGCAGCGAACTCTTTTAACATGCCGTTCACGACCATGAACAACTACAATTGGTTGTTCGACTTGGATTCTCATGTTGCGCAGCAGAACGAGCAGACTTACAGGCCTGGTGGCGCTCCCTTCGCCCGAATTGGAGGCTCTTACTCTCAACCATGTCCCGTGCCTGATATTGCAAGGACTGCACCGACAACTCCTGGGTGCCGTATGACGGCGCCTTCAGATTCTGATCGCATTACGTCGCACAACCGATCGGGACCGATTCAGCAAGACGCTTCTCACAACTCGACGAAGTCGCAAATTCCTGTCAATGGATCGGAAACTGCCGCCAGAAAACGTCAAAAGCCGAATACGAGCGAGGCAAATATTGAGGCGCAATCCGAGCGGCCACTGGGCCTTCTATGCGAAGGCTCTGTCCTCCCTCAGATCGATCAAGTAGCAAGATCGCAGGTACTCGACCTGATACAGACAGCACGCGCTGTCACTCCAGACGGTTCCCTGATCTCCATGGATGATCCACTACTTTCCATGATGTGTCTTCAGCGGTATTGTGACCTGTTCTTCACTAAGTTCAACACGGCTTATCCACTCGTCCACCAAGCCACCTTCGAGCCCTCGACAACGGACACGCTATTGTTGGTCGCAATCCTGTCGCTTGGTGCTACCTACTGTGAAAAGGATGCCCATCAGCTGGCCGTCTGCATACACGATGTTCTTCGACCTCGTATCTTCTCACACGCAGCTTTCAGCGCCCGACCGACGTTGTGGATGCTGCAGACCATCTTGCTGGTTGAGTGTTTTGGCAAGTCGCGCGCGGGACAGAAGCAGCACGACATGAGCCACTTATTCCATGGTTTACTGATCAACCTCATCAGGCGAAGTGACTGTCAGCTGGCCACTCCTGAGCTTAATGAAAGCACTCAAGATGACTTAGAAGATCAATGGCGGGCGTGGGCCGACGCCGAACAGAGAAAAAGGTACTGACGCCAACAACACATATCATAGGGCAGGGCTAATTCGTATCAGGCTCGCGCAGCTGTGTTTCCTCTGGGACGTCCAACATGCAGTGCTCTTCTGCCAATCTTTGTGCATGTCGGCATTCGAATTGCGTTCCACCCTACCTTGTGATCAGTCTGTATGGGAGGCTTCATCGGCACAACAGTGGGCCCGGCTGCGAGAGAAGCATGATTCACCACCGCTGCTACTTGCTATCTTGAAATCCTACCTGACTGGGCAGATTCTACCAACCTCAGGGAGCCTAAACGGTCTCTCTAGGGTCATCGTGCTACACGGCTTGATGAGTATCAGCTGGGATATGAGTCGTCGAGATGCTACATCCCTTGGTCTCATTGGGAACGATATTCTGCTTGGTAATTGGAAAGACCGCCTTGCGGATGCGTATGCTGCTTGGAAGGCCGACTTTGACGCATACAGCAAGTCAAAGGAATTCGAACTCAACGTTGCCTTCATAGGAGCAACGGTGCAGCAGCAAGCTTGCCGGGAGCTGATGGTCTTCAGCACTGCTTACACAGCCATATACCATTGCGCCTGCATCATGTTGTACGCCGACTTCCTTGATCTGCAAATATATGCAGGTGCCCGCCATATTCTTGGACGTCCTGTTGGACGGCAAGACTACATCCGGTCTCGAAAAGTCGTCAAACAATGGGCGAGCAGCCCTGTGGCTGCCAAGGCTGCATGGCATGCTGCGCATTTGCTGAAGCACGCGACCTACCAGCAAAGGGACTTTGATTTCAGCAGCCTATTCCACTATCCGTGGTGCTTGTACATTGCCACTGCTACCATATGGTGTTTCTCCAATGCTCGACCTTCCATCGGGAGTGCGTCTGATTTCGACGACGAGCATGAGCCGATTTGGGATGTCAAGGCAGAAACCGATGCTCTGTTGAGCTCGATGACGAGTATGACCCCGAAGGAGTTGGCATCACCATCAACTAGCAGCGAGAGACGAGGAGCAATTGCTTTGACTGCAATGATTTCCAATCATCTGAAACGGGTTCGCTGGGCGATCATACACTCAGCGATGACTGTACTTCAAGGTCTCGTGCCTTGGCGATTGATCAGTCAGGATGATGCATCAATATAGACTGCACGTTCAGGGGCAGGAAGGCGCATCTCGGCTCGACATGAAGATCGCGCAAGGCTATCTGTATTCGTGTCAGAGCCATTGAATCATTGACGCTACCACTGCCGATGCCTGAGTCCTGCATCGTGACTCGCGTGGGGAGCACAGGCCGCGAAAGCTGGCAGAGTCGTATGTCAGGTTGCTCTCGCCGGTAAGCTGATATTGACAGAGCCTCGCTTTTGTAGTGTTCCAAGCCTCTGGCACTACGACGGCTTGACAGAAATGGCCGCGAGAAGCTCTGGGCAGGATTCGTGTCTTCGACCAGAAGAAGACGTTGGTGTTCAATGCATGTCGAGCCTATTACGAGTAACAACTTTCGCAACGATCTCAATGTCAACTACACCAGAGCAGCAGAATTGAGGTCCCAGCTTGTACAGGACATAAACTATGTCAAACATTGTTGAGATACTGGTTTCAAGATGTGCATCAAACATAGCGTCAGAGACAGCATTGGAAGGTGCTAGCAGATTGCTGTAATGCATGGCATGCTCTCTCGCCAAGCACGCTGCTCGGCCAGGCAATTCTCGGCACGAGGCCGCCGCCTATCAGTGTGGTACACAAACCCCATGTCTTGCTCGACTAGCAGTCTGGGCCTCTGAACAACCGATTCTCGCCCCCACGCGGATTCTGACAGCGTGTGGTGCAGGCCGTACCTTCTAATTTGGGCATCAGAGCACGACGGCTGAAAGTTCACCCCACTCTTGGCTGTCCGCGTGCGTAGGGTCCTGGTGTGCGTCCCCGGTTAGCCTATCAGCCGACTTTAATGGTGTAGCTTAGTGTTCGGCGCCTCAAGCCTATTGCTGTGGAATGCTGCTGTCGAACTGTCCGAACAGACCACAATTTCCATCATGTGGCAATATTTCCCGTGGCGAGCGACAGCAAATACCACACGAGATGCAGCTCAGAATCTACCTGCGTCGTGGTATCGATCTGAATCACTTTACGAACTTGAACGTCGGTCGATCTTTTCCAAAAGCTGGGTTCTTCTTACGCATATAATCCGCTTCCCGAGTACTGGTGACTATCACCTCTTCACCTTGGCTGGCTACTCGTTCTTTCTCATCAAAGACCGCGAGGGCAAGATCAATGGCTTTCACAACATCTGCAGACATCGAGCATATCCAGTGGTGAAGAAGCAATGTGGCACGGCCAGTATATTGTCGTGTAAATATCATGGTAGGCCCTTCTTCGTTACCTTGATCACATGCCCGAGTCTGAGTTGTCGCAGGTTGGAGCTATGGACTGAATGGCAAGCTCTCCAAAGCTCCTCGTTTCGACGATGCCGAGCTTGACAAAGAGTCGCAAGGCTTGTTGCCCGTCAATGTCCACGTCGACAAAGCCGGCTTCATATGGGCGAATCTGCAGGCTGGCAATCCTGAGCAGTCTTGGGATGAGGCCAACCAAGGAGTAGAGCAGGCATCAATGTTCCAGCAGTTCGACTTCTCCGGCGAATTCGAATTTGATCATTATCGGGAAATGGATGTCAAGGCGAATTGGAAATCCCTCATCGACAACTACAACGAATGCTATCACTGCGCAACATCGCACCCTCTGATCGCTGGCGTATCTGACCTGAATAAGTATCGCGTTGACCCAATGGGAAATCGCATGCAACACTTCATCTTCAATAAAGCTTCCTCAGATGCCCAGTTCCGGAGAGGTATAGTATTCTTATATCCGACCACATCAGTCACAAGCACGTAAGTGTCGATGATCTGGATCTGAAAAATATGTTTCAAGTGCTCATCGTTAGACACAACAGGGATAATTTCTTCTACATTCAGCGCATGTTTCCAGTAACGGCAACGACCAGCAAAATCGAAATGGAGTTCTATCGTCACAAGCGTGCCAGCGACGAGGAGTTTGACAATATCTGCGCTTTCTACAACCAAGTCCTGGATGAGGATAAAGAGCTCTGTGAAGCTGCTCAGGAGAATTTGAATGCAGGTATATTTGTGAACGGTCAACTCCATTCTGAAAAAGAAGCGGTGAGTTATTCCACGTACAAGCACACAAGAGCACTGCTGAAATATACGACAAGGGTCCGTTGCACTTTCAGAAGAAGGTTCGCGAAGTCGTTATGCAACACCGAGAGGACGAAGTTCGCCGCGGAGGCAAAGAGATCTGGGCCGCCGTTCCAAAAGTCTTCCTAAGTCCGCAAGGTAGGACTGGAGCGGAAGAGAGCTTCTGTGCGAAGCTGGACGCTGATTGTGGTGTCAACAGGACAGACCTTGTATGGTGAGCTTGAACCAAAGTGGTCCGTCATTACGAAGGGTGGTTGCGTGATGTAATTTCCTTATAGCATTGACAAGCGTTCTGCCCGGCCGACATGACTTTGTTTGAAGTTTAGTCTAATCTTCCCACGAATGATACATTGCGAGCGCCGTACATGCTAATACAGCCACCACCTCCTCGAGCCACTATGAGGGCAGCATGCTCGAGAAACAGTATCGTGCTATCTTCCATCTGCTGTCCACTCTCCGCAAGATGAAGAGCTCTTGATTATGGTGCTTCTGACTTGTACCTGGCTGCAGCCAGAACTTGGTTCCCGCCGCGGTGGTCCTCGCAAACGCCCATTTGCTGTCTTCCACAATACATATCTCCTCAACGCTAAACTCAATTTCAAGTCTGATTGTCGAGAAAATCCGTTCGTATGATGACTTCAGTGCGGTAGATCCAACAGAGGGTGTGTAACCAGGCGCCATTAGAACTCCATCGTCCGTATACAGCTCAAGGACGTCAACGAGCGATCGAGTCTTCAGCACGTCGCCGTACGCACGCAATAAAGCATGGATTTGGTCCGTCTCGCTCACTGTACGCCCAGATGTCAGTCATGACTGTTTGTCTCTTTCAAGCTGTACAGCAAGCTGAAAGCACGAGAGGGACTTACTTGTAATTTGGTCTGATGATCCTGCGGAACAACAAGGCCATCAAAGCCCAGGCGGGCAGAATGTACTTGATCCGGCGTTCTTATAGAAGCTTGCGACCGGCTGCCGCCGAGATGGCGTCCATATCAATGCCACCAAGCTAGCAGGCCCTATCGAACAGAGTTGTATACAAGAATGGGGGTTAGACGACCCAGAGTAGCCATAGAGAGTAACGCTAACCTTTGATGAAGCCTGAATTGCGGTAATCTGGCGCTGATACTTCTCGGCAGAGGGTGAGACCATCGAACTCGCTGATAATCTGGTTCCAGGAGTCGCTGTGCTCTCGACGGTCAGACCATCTTGGTGCCCAGTAATACAAATTCAGCCGAAAGTGCCTGCGGGCATGACTGAAGGTGCTACGAGCTCTTGGCATATCACTCTGCCGGTCCACTAATACATCAAAAGACAGCTTGACTGATCGTTGAGATATATGGTTGGGAAGACAAGAGTCATCTGTGAATTGCTATGACTAGTCTAAGATGCTCAAGCCTTGACAGCAGGACCTCGGTATGCTTGAGCTGCTCCATAGCTTGACCTGTATGATCCTCCGACGATGTTCATCACCGTGTCCGGCGGGTACTTCTCTGGTTCCCCAAGGTCCCTCACGTTAGGCAAGCACTTGATCACAAAATCCGGATTGCCACTATAGAAGAACGGCACTGAGTAGCGCTCCTTGCCGGAAGTGTTGATCACCCGATGCAAATTCGAAATATATTTGTCGTTGGCCCATCGCATGAACATATTACCCAAATTCACCACATAAGCACCTTTCGTTGGGACAACCTGACAGTGCAGTCAGTCAAGTGTTACGTGCCCATGGAAAAGCCAATATACTGACATCGAGCCATTCGTTGGTTTCTTTGTCGTACACCTGCAGACCTCCCACGTCGTCCTGCATGAGCAACGTGACAGATCCGAAGTCAGTATGAGCTCCAATCCCTCTAGAAAGCTTCTCATCCGAATCAGGCGCCTGTGGTGGATAATGCAGATAGCGTAGTGTAGCAACTGCTCCGCTAGTGAAGTCATCGAAATATGCCTCTGAGAGGCCTAGGGTCTGTGCGATGATAGCTAGAACATCTCTCGCCAGTGCGTGCATTTGGCTGTAATACTCCATCGAGACTCGTCGAAATTCTTCAGCACGCGCCATCTTCTGAGGGTCTGGCCAGAAATTCGGACCGCTATTCAGCTTCTTGCCAACAAAGTATGGGTGGTTTTCCGAGATCTCTTCGCCGATGAAGAAGCCTTCTTTCAGGTCAGGGTGCGTGCCAGCCTCAAGTATCTGGGAACCAAGGCGATCGTAGCCTCTGTTCCACGTGTTACGATCTTGAACTCAGTCAGAAGTAGCGACAGACTATAGTGGTTCAAAGGACCAACTAACCTTTGTGGATCTTTTCCTTCTGCAGTCATGCGGACATCAGCACATTATATCAGAGGAACTCTAGCGTATGTTTCTCAGCGCCTACCTCCTCCAAAGGAAGTGCGAAGAATTCCTTCAAGACTTCTAACACATTCTCCTGAAGCCCAGGATCCACGCGGTGCCCAACAATTTGGAAAAAGCCGTTCGTGAGGCAGCATTCTCGGACTCGGTCCACAAGGCTTGCTTTCGCGGCAGGATCTGTGCCATAGAATGCTTGAAATATGTCAGCGTGCGGTCAATCTTCAGTCGTGGAGGACGACTCACGTGAAAAGTCTAGGATTGGTGGCGCGGGCATGTCGTTAAGGATATGCAGTGCAAGTTTGGGGATCCTGGAGAAGTTCAAGGAATCTGCTGCTGGGCCCATAAAATGGCTCTAAAGACTGTGCATAGCTGCCGATGTGACAAAGGTGCAGACGTGATTCCCCACTTTGTAGATAACACGATAGGCACAGACTTACGATACATCCCTGCGACCAAAGTCCCTTGCCAGGTGCCGCGCGCTGGTACAGCTGAAGCAAAGATGAGAATGGGGGTTGACTTCGCTTACAGTCGGAGCTTTGCCCCTAGACTTTTCGCGAAGTGTTTGGCCAGGAATCGAATTCGGCATGTGAACGCCGGATGGCACAGCAAGTGTGCATAATTGACAGCACAATCCCGGTTCAACCAATGGTTTGGGCAATCGATGCGCTTCATATTCACAAGCTGAATGTGATGGCTCTGAAAGCATTTGAGAGACAGGAGGACGAGCTTGACTGCCCGAAACGACTGGCGAGGAAGCTCATGACGGGAAGGACCAGTTGAAGTACGCAGAATGACGATGCACAAGTCGATAGTTGACGGATTGGTCGACTTCGGGAGCTGCCGAACCAATCGACGTTCTATCAAAATTTGGACTCAAGACCTGAAGGCCAGTGGCTCTCGAGATCACGCTCGCAATCAAAACCCAAGAGCCAAGCACCAACCCCGAACCTCCGCCAAGCAAAGGGATCATCACCGACAGACAGTCCGCATGGCAGATCAACGGACTTCGGATCTCGCAAGCCTTGTCGTACATCCGCTTCGACCTTAGCAAATATCCTGAAGCGCTCGTCGCGTTCGTTTCGCTCTTTGCCGTCGCGGTAGTGATACAGCACCTGTTGCCTGTTTCCTCGCTCGACAATGCTGACAGTACGTGCTCGGCGACATTCCTCGTAGATAGCCAAAGCCATTCTCTTGTCGCGAGCAGAAGTGCCAACCTTTCTAAAACAAAGACCCAGCGTCATGGCATCTTCCAAGCACATACCAGCCCCAGAAGCTAGATAAGGTAGTGTGGCATGCACTGAGTCTCCGAGCAATGCAAACGTTCCGGATGGATGAGACCATGCGGATTCTAGGCCTGGCCGATAGCAAAGCTTCCACTTCTGCACGGACTCGCAGAGAGCAAGCATCTTCGTGATCTGAGGATCCCAGTCCTGATACAAAGCTCGCATCTCTTCGACGTTGCCATCCAGGGTGGTCGCATCCGCTGGCATGTCGTCTGGAACTAGTAGAACCAGATTGGAAAGCTCGCCATGTCGCAGAGGATAGTTGACTGCGTGGGCGTCGGGGCCGAGCC
Organism: Teratosphaeria zuluensis; assembly: GCA_007113905.1. NCBI lineage: Eukaryota > Fungi > Ascomycota > Dothideomycetes > Mycosphaerellales > Teratosphaeriaceae > Teratosphaeria > Teratosphaeria zuluensis. The sequence goes on from VCMQ01000028.1 coordinate 154,011, forward strand.
AATAGCGCACTCTATGTGGTTCTGCCAGTAGATGTGCCAATGCAGGATCCTGCTTCATTCGATCTGTGTTGAGCAAAACTCGATACGCTAGATCGCCAGTCGCTATTGGTGGATCATGCTGACCAACAAGGATGTCTCGGCATCTGGAAAAGATGCCATCAGCTCCGATCACGAGATCAGCAGTCAGCTCTCGTCCATCCTGCAGAATGACTCTAGCTCTATGCTCGCCGCATTGGACATCCTCCACTCTACTATTCACCTGCATTGTTGCTCCAAGTTCGGTGGCTCTTTCCAGAAGAGCTTTGTGCAGATCTGCGCGGTGAAAATCCCAGAATGGCGAGTCATACTCGCTTGCAGCGGACCTAAAGTCCATCTGGGACAATTCGTTACCCTTCCAGTCGATCATGTGCGTCGTAGCCGGAGAAGTTGCTTTGGGCACGAGTCGCTCTTCGAGGCCCCATCGCCGCAAGACCCTGGAGCTATTAGGCAGAATTTGAATGCCAGCTCCAACTTCGGCGATCTTGGATGCTGACTCCAGTACGTGGACTTTGTGGCCAGCAAGCAGTAGCCCAATAGCAGCGCCAAGACCTCCGAGACCAGCGCCTATGATAATGACCTGAGGCTGTCAGTAAGCTCCTGGGAAGCCGCCCGCATCATCTCACTGACATTTAGCTGTTCATCAGCAGGTCTAACGACTTTCTCCAGAGCATTGACTGGTGAGAACATGGCTAGAAGGATCTCTTCCGCAATGTAAGCGCTTCCTGTCCGTCGTTGCGCCCAATATCAGTTGGCACTACGTCGACGTCTTGCAATGGGTTTGCTGCAATTAGGCTCGGCTCGCATCAGACTCCGTGAGGCCAGCATCATGCGAATGTACCTGGACAAGCCCTGATCGGCGCAGGCGAACATCGATGGTAGCCAAGAGTGGGGGCCACTGATAGGCGTACAGGGATTGCGTTGATGCGGGATGCAAGAACCCCGAGAACGTATACCGGTACCGCGTGCTTCACTTGCACCGCCACACTATCGTTTGCCGACCATCCAGGCCATCGTTGGTACCAGCGATTGCTTTTACCAGCAGAGGCTCGTCGAGACAGTACCTCTGGAAGCACGCGCGATGGCCCCAGGCGCGTTACTATCAGACAGCTCGACAGCGCACGGTTCTGTCATGCCAAGCGAGCACGGTCATCTGGATGGAATCGAGACAGATGTTCTCGTTGTGGGCGCTGGACCAGCGGGACTCATGCTGGGAGCCAACCTCGTCCGCTTCGGGATCAGGACGACAATTATAGACGATAGACCTACGCACACCACGACTGGACGAGCCGATGGACTGCAACCCAAGACCATCGAGACACTGAAGCAGATGCAACTTGCGACCCCTTTGTTGCAGCGAGGCGTCAAGGTGTACGATATCTGCTTCTGGAGTGACGACGCCAAAGCAGGCAAACCCTTGAGAAGAACGGGAAGAAGTGTGCACTACCCGGCCGATGCTGTCGATGTTCTAGATCCATACATCCTGCTGGTGCACCAAGGTATGGTCGAAGAGAGTTTTATCAGCGACATGAAGGCCAATGGCACAGACATCTTGAGAGGTATGCCGTTCAGATCTCTGCACCGTTCCAGGGAAGGTACAATCACAACCGTGGCCGGCAATGATGGGTGCCACGCAATCCGCTCCAGATATGTCATAGGGACTGACGGTGCACATTCCTTGGTTCGCAGGTGCATACCTGACGCAACACCGGAAGGCTCCTCTTCTGATGCCATCTGGGCCGTTTTGGATGGTGTCATTGAGACAGACTTCCCAGACATATGGAGTAAAGTCGCCATCCATTCCGAGAGTCATGGCAATCTTCTATGCATCCCGAGAGAGCGAAATATGACCCGACTATACGTCGAATTGAAGCCTGAAGGCGCAACCCCAATACCCAAATCGCGGGCCACAGAGGACTTTGTCATGGCCAGAGCAAAGCAGATTATGGCGCCCTACTCGCTGAGCTGGCACAGCGTCGAGTGGTTCGGTGTCTATGTCATCGCTCAACGTGTGGCGAAGAGGTTCTCGGACATCTCGCAGCAGGTTTTCATCGCAGGGGACGCAAGCCATACACATTCACCAAAGGCCGCTCAAGGTATGAACACGAGTATGCACGATACTCTGAATCTCAGCTGGAAGCTCAATCTCTCCATTCGAGGGCTTGCGAAACCAGAGCTGCTTGCCACGTATGAGCATGAGCGGCGAAAGATTGCTCGAGATCTGATCGAGTTCGATTACGAGCATGCCAATGCCTTTCATGCCGGCGATGCCAAAGCTCTGGCTGAGAACTTCAGGACCAATGTTCGCTTCATATCGGGAGTTGGTGCAGAGTACGGGCTTAACGTACTCAATCGCGCCTCCGTCGGAGCAGCACGGGGAGCATTGAGCCCAGGCGCGATTCCTCCGCCTGCTAGGGCAACCAGGTACGTCGATGCGAATCCTGTGGATCTTCAATTGGATGTGCCAATGCTAGGCCAGTTCCGCGTCTATCTCTTCTGCGGGAACAACCTGCACGCCGCGCTACCATTTCTAAACCAAGTCTGTCAACATGTGTCGGAATCAGAGTCGTCTCCGATCCACCGCCTGACGAATGCAGCTAGAGCATCGTACAATAAATTTGCAAGGCCCAGCAGCAGAATGGAGGATTTCGTCGAGCTGCAGCGCTACACCTCTGCGAGTGATTTATTCACGTATGCGTTAGTGACAGCGGCAGCGAAGAATACATTTGAGCTTGCAGACCTGCCACCTCTGCTCCAGGCCAGTCGGTGGACGGTCTATCTGGATGACATCCCAGAGAGCGACACTAGGCAGCAGGGGTGCCTTGAGAAGTGGCTGGGCGGCTTGACGGACCTTGAAGTGGCGATCGTCAACGTGAGGCCTGACGGCTACGTTGGGAGTGTTGGGCGGTGGCAAATTGGGGAGTCAGGGCTGGCTACAGCATGGCTCGATGAATATTACGGCGGTTTTCTGCGAGCTGCCTAGGTACTTCGTGCCTGAAATGGTGCCCTGTCATTGCAGATGATGCGCAGTATCTCGTGTTCGTATCTGCATTGGATTTGCTTGAACGTATACCCTGCTTTGTCAGGACTATCTTGTTTTCGTTGGTGAAGGCAAAGAGATCCCCGGATGGCAACTCATGTAGATGGGAGATCAATTTTTCAGGTGGTACCTAGTAAAATGAGGGAGAGGGAATTATTTAGCGAGATTTGAGTGTTCGCCCCCCGGGCCGCGCTCCCAGAACACCGGGTGATGGTATTTCCAGACCGTGCGCTTATCCTCGGTCCATGTGGGACTTCTCCAAGCCAAGTACATCAGCTCAGCATCCCCATGGGGGCAGTGAAGCATAACTTAGTGTTACCGCTCATCATGAGGACGACAGCCAGACCTTCGGGCTTGAAAGGCTCACGGACTTTGTTCAAGCGAATCAGAAGGTGGGATAGCACTGCACATGATCCAGCCGGCTCAGAGCCGCTGAGATCGATTCTCATCGCCAACCGCGGTGAGATTGCATTGCGGGTGGGCAGGACGGCCTCACAGTACGGCATCAGAACCACGACATTGTATACAGATCCCGACAAGCACTCTCAACATGCCATTTCCTCTCCCTTTGCTATCAATCTTGGTTCCACAGATCAGTATCTTAATGGACCAAGGATCATCGAGCTGGCCAAGCAACACGGCGTTGAGGCAATTCACCCAGGTTATGGATTCTTGAGCGAAAACGCTGCATTCGCAAAGGCTTGCACCGATGCCGGTCTTAAGTTTATTGGTCCGCCATGGAGGGCCATTGAGGCCATGGGCGACAAGTCCCGGAGCAAGGAGATCATGATCGAGGCTGGCGTGCCTTGCATTCCTGGTTACCATGGTACAGAGCAGGATCCAGCGTATCTAGCAGAACAGGCCGAAAAAATTGGCTACCCGGTACTTTTGAAAGCCGTCAAGGGTGGCGGTGGTAAGGGCATGAGAATTGTAACGCAACCTCAAGAATTTCAGCAGCAGCTTGACTCGGCCAAGAGCGAGGCGATAAGTTCTTTTGGTGACGATGTGATGCTGGTGGAGAAATACATTACTACGCCTCGACATATTGAAGTACAGGTCTTTGCTGATCAGTACGGCAATGCTTTGGCCTTAGGTGAGCGGGATTGCTCAATTCAACGTCGTCACCAGAAGATTCTGGAAGAGTCGCCGGCTCCAAACCTGCCGGAAGAGGTCCGTCAAGACCTCTGGGAGAAGGCACGACAAGCTGCCTTGGCAGTAGGCTATGAAGGCGCTGGCACTGTGGAATTTATCTTTGATAATGACAGTGGGAAGTTCTTTTTCATGGAAATGAATACGCGGTTGCAGGTTGAGCATCCTGTGACTGAAATGGTGACTGGGCTGGACCTGGTGCACTGGCAGATGCTGGTGGCAGAGGGCAAGCCCTTGCCCCTCACACAGGCGGAAGTCGAGCAACGTATACATGAGCGAGGGCATGCTATTGAAGCTCGCATTTACGCTGAGGATCCCAGCATGAACTTCGTGCCCTCTAGCGGCCTTTTGCTCCATCTTCGAAAGCCAATGGAGACGGAAAGTGTGCGAATTGATGCCGGATTCGTGCAGGGAGATGAGGTTTCTGCTCACTACGACCCTATGATTGCTAAGCTGATTGTCTCTGGCCCAGACAGGAAGTCAGCTCTGCAGAATATGGAGCGTGCTTTGGAAGGGTATGAGATCGCAGGTCCCATTACCAACATTGAGTTTTTGAAACGCTGCGTCGCAAGTCCAGCCTTCGTGAATGGTGAAGTTGAGACTGGCTACATCAAGAAGCATCATGATGAGTTGTTTGCTAAGGAGACAGTGCCCGACGGGCTGTGGGCGCAAGCTGCTTTGGCTGTCCACGAGGCCGAACGGATGCAAAAACGGCCCACGCATACCATATGGCCGGCTCAGACGATTGGCTTCGGCAACACTCCTCAGCCGAGGGAATTTCATCTGATTGAGAGCTCTTCCGACTCGCAGATCACGAATCCTACAGTCTCCGTCCGCATCCTGCAGACTGGCGTCGACACCTACTCCGTCAGCACAGGCTCCAGCAATGAACCTCAAACCATCACTTCCACCTACAACCCCCAGACCAATACCCTAACCTCATTCTACCCGCACACCCGCCTTTCTACAACCCTAATTCGCGACCCCGACTCCAATGACCTAACCCTCTTTCAGCAAGGTCGCCAATACAGACTGCAACTCGCAACTCCCAAATACCTGAAAGACGCTCTAGGTCAGAAGGATGTGGCGAACTCCGTACTGGCGCCTATGCCGTGTAAAGTCTTGCGTGTAGAGGTTGCGGAGGGTGATGAGGTGAAGAAGAATCAGGCGTTGGTTGTGATCGAAAGTATGAAGATGGAGACTGTGATTAGGAGCCCGCAGGATGGCACGATCAAGAGGGTGGTGCATGGGAAGGGTGATTTGTGTAAGGCTGGGACAGCGTTGGTTGAGTTTGAGGGGGTGGATGAGGAAGCTTAAGAGGACCGTAAGTCTTAATGTGACTTAGATGCAATATTGCAGTAGTACTGAAAGAGCTCGAAGCGACGTCCCTGACTCAACTAGGTACTTTCCTCATCTTCGTGTTTCGATCCACAACCATAGAACTATGGAGGCACTCCTGGCCATCGAGCGGGAACGCTGTAGACACCCTTTGACACAAGCCGAGAGCCGCATCATCGACAGCGCGAATGGCTGCTGAGAAGCTGACAGTAGATTCCCACCTCAAGGTAGTGTATAGCCGCCGTCGATCACAACGTTGGCCCCTGCAAGGATTTAGCGATACGTCAATCAACAATATGGTTGCAAGTCGTACCGGTCATATATGAGCTCGCATCGCTGGCGAGGAAGACGTATGCCTGTCAATAGTCAGCCAAAGCTCAAATCATTGTGTGCGATAGCAGGTCTTGCCCCTTTAAGCTCCGCCGGATCGCAAAGTCTTCCGCCTGGGATCATCTGGAACCATTGGTCTCTCCACTCTTTGGGATGCACTGAAAGCACTACGACGACGTCAGCAATGGATTGAGTTCGTTGCATTGCATCACTTACTATCAGTCTCGATAAAGCCGGGTGAGATGCAATTCACTCTCCCAAATTCGGTCCATTCTACAGCGAGACACTTGGCCAGGTGCACCACGGCAGCCTTCGAAGCATTGTATGCAGACTGCTTTTGCGGCACGTTGACTAAGATCGCCGAGACGGACGCTGTGAAGATAAAGCTGCCATTGAAAGACGGCCCTTGGGCCTTGAAGATGCTTCCAGCAGCCTGCGCCGTCCACATAGCTCCGTCCAAATTGACCTTCATGACATTCTGCCAGTCGTCGGCCTTGTACTCCAAGCTGTCGTAGTGCTCCGCGATTCCAGCATTGGCGACGCAGATGTCGAGCTTACCGAAGTCCTTGGCAATTTCATTGATCGTGACAGTGATGGCTTCCTTGTCGCGGACATCAGATTTGTAGGCTTTGACAGTTGCGCCGGTCTCCTTGTTGATGGCAGCGGCAGTCTGCTCTGCATCTTTGCTGGAGGTGTAGATGAGAGCGACATCGGCGCCAGCCTCGGCCAATGCCCTGACTACCTCCAGCCCAATTCCTCTGGCACCTCCAGTGACTGCTGCCGTCTTGCCCTTGAGAGAAAAGTGGGATAATACAGAAGCGTGTGAGTTTGCTGGCTTCGCGAGAGGCATGGTGGGATGCTGTTTGTTTGCTGATTTACCTGGAGTTTCAAGAGATTCAGCAAGTCCTACAGCTTGCCAGGATGCCTCCTCTGCAAATATCTCACATACACCTGCATGATACGTGAGGAGCAAAGTCGTCAATGTCACAACACCGTCTGTAAAGGCGTGTGGAATGACCAAACCCACATAGATATGCACTTCGGCTGAATGTCAACCGCAAATGTGGGACGCGGAGACAGTAAGTCGTCTCGAGGACTCATGCATGCAAGCCGATTAGTGACTGCGATTGCGTCGACATTCCTTCTTGGAGCCTGTGGTAGCTGCAAGCTAGCGAGTAACCCTAGCTGCTGTCATGCGTGGTACAATGCAGACGATGGCGCGAGGGGAACTATGGATTGCGGATCTCCTGCATACATAGATTCGCTTCGGCTCCTTAGCCGATGGTACTTTGAAAGCAGCAAGATATCCGAGAACTGTCATTTATCTTTTGATGACCCTGCAAGACGGAACGCATTTGGCAAGACAGGAGTTGCGCCCTTTGATCTCGCTCGACTGTACCACGGTAACCATGATCATTTCAACAGCTCGAGAGAAGTTGAGTCAACCTCAAGACATTTCACCATCACCAATCTCAACATGTGACTGACAAGAATTAGAACCCTGCATTTGTGTTGAGAGCAGTCAAAGACGTTGCTTTCGAGGATCGTCCGGTACCAGCACTCAAAGACGATCACGACGTTAGAGTCCATATTGCGCAAACTGGAATTTGTGGTAGTGATGTTCATTATTGGCAAAGAGGCCGTATTGGGGACTTCGTTTTGGAGTCTCCGATCATACTCGGCCACGAGTCCAGTGGTACCATTGTCGAGATTGGCTCGAAAGTCAAGAACGTCAAGGTCGGAGATCGGGTCGCTATCGAGCCTGGCGTACCTTGCAGGCATTGTGACTATTGTCGAAGCGGTGCCTACAACCTCTGCCCGGACACTGTCTTTGCGGCAACACCACCCTGGGATGGGACGTTAGGTACACATACCACAAATTCGCCCGCAGTCTTCATTTTCGACGGCTAACATGCTTTCTGCGTCAAGCGAAATATTATATTGTCGCATCAGATTATGTCTATCCGCTTCCAGATCATATGAGTATGGAGGAGGGAGCGCTAGTGTCAGTGCTGTCCATAATCCTGTGGCGAGCGCAGAACAGCTGATCGAATGCTCATTCATACAGTGAGCCCACAGCTGTTGCAGTGCAGATCCTCAAGGTCGCTGATCTCAGAGCCGGTCAAAAGGTTGTGGTATTCGGGGCAGGCCCAATAGGCGTGCTCTGTCAAGCAGTAGCAAAGGCTTATGGAGCTTCGAAAGTCATTGCTGTCGATATTGTCCAATCTCGCCTGGACTTTGCGAAATCATTTGGAGCTGACGGCACTTTCTTGCCTCCCAAACTGGAAGCAGGGGCTGATCCTGTTATGCACTCAGAAAATGTTGCCAGGCTCATGAAAGAGCAATTCGAGCTGGGAGATGGTCCAGATGTCGTTCTAGAGTGCACAGGTGCAGAGCCATGCATCCAAGCCGGAGTCTTTGTCGCAAGAAAAGGGGGCACGTACGTCCAAGCAGGTATGGGCAAGGAGAACATTGTATTTCCGATAACAACGGCATGCATCAGGGCGCTCAATATCAAGGGCAGCATTCGCTATACGACTGGTTGCTATCCTGCTGCTGTTGCTCTTGTTGGCTCGGGCAAAATTCATGTCAAACGACTGATCACCGATCGTTTCCGGTTCGAAGATGCCCCAAAGGCGTTTGAGTTGGTCAAGGCTGGCAAGAGTGACACGTTCAAGGTGATCATTGAAGGCGTGAAATGAGATACCGGGCAACAAGAAGGGGGCCAGGCTGGCCCTCGGACTGTTGAAGAAGCTGTGACGAGGCAGTACATATATCACTAGGTCGCAAGATCGGCTGCCTTGTTGGAGGACTTGGCCAGTCCGGGTCGCAAACAGTCTCGCAGTTCGGTATAATCCGAGACCACTTTTCTCAATGATATGAGTATCACTGTCGCTTCGCGTGACATGACGGGTTTGGTAAGCGACGAAACATTGGTATTGACGATCAACACACAATGTCAGCGATTTCATCAATCAGTCAACCGGTTTACCGTTTGAAGTTGCAGACGATGTAGACACCGGAATTGCCATAGTATCAACTGTTTGACATGCCTGAAGCTCGCCAAAAGGTTTCTACCGCCCGACTGACAGATTGAAAGCGTCAAAGACCTTGGTCAAGGAGTCGCCTGTGTCAACATTGACCGGTTGATTGATTGATGGGCCCCATAGACAGAGACGGGCAACGCGTATAGCATGATACAGTCGTCCCAAGTCGGTGCCAATCACTCGGGCGATTGCCCACCGACGTCGCACCAGGCATGTCGCATCCGGTCGTTGATATATGCCTCTTTCCTTTGCCAATCACCAGGCTGACAGTCGCCCCCATGTCCCCCGCTGCAACAAGCGCCAAAAGCACATTCATATCCAATGCAGTGCCCTCTAGTGGCTGCGTACCCCTCAGATCGGCCGTCAATGGCTGGCAAGTGCATCCTGGGCAGATTGCTCGCTCAAGCCCTCCAACGACTTTGTTCGATGGACATCAAGAACAAAGCGAGACCATCATGCACCTGCGGTAACTCCCTCCGCATCATTACATCAGTGTACAATGAAACGCGAATCAAATGTTGGAGAAGTGGAGATACTACGACGGAATGTGGGTCGAATGGTTGCTTTGTGTCGAATCCGTCCATGCCTTCCGTGTTCATATATAAGAAGACTGGCGGTATCTCAGTGGGGATGGCTACAATGGTATCCGTCTCAGTCAGCAGTCCAGTTACACCCAATTGACATGAAGAACGCACAAATCGTTGGCGACTCTCTGGCCGAGGTGCTCCCACCTACTCAAAGGTGGTGGTGGCAGGAATCGCATCTCCTTCGTCTAAACCTCATTCTACTGGTTCCACTTCTATCTTCATCAGTTGCTGGGTACGACGGCTCGTTGATGAACGGTTTGCAATCTTTGACGCAATGGAAGGACTATTTTCACAACCCCACAGGCACCCTACTGGGTCTTGTGAACGCGGCTCAATCCATCGGATCTGTACTCGCACTCCCGATCCTCGGTGGGCTTTCTGATCGCTATGGCAGGAAGAAGATCCTCTTCTGCGGCATTGTCGGCATCATAGTAGCAACCATAATACAGGCTACCGCCACGACGCTTGCCCAATTCATTGTCTCTAGGCTGGTCGTCGGCTTTGCGGGAATGTTTGTCGTACAACCTGCTCCCATGCTCATTGCTGAACTGGCGTATCCGACACATAGAGGCAAATGTAAGCCACACTTTCCCTACACCTTCTGTGTTGCCCACTGACACATGCTACTCTAGACACAAGCGCATACTGGTGCATGTACTACCTTGGAGCCATCCTTGCGTCATGGACCACATTCGGAACTCAAGACTACTCAACACCTTGGGTCTGGCGAATCCCAACCATACTCCAGGCAGGCTGGCCTATAGTACAACTAGCCGGCTTTTACTGGGTCCCCGAGTCACCTCGATGGCTCGTGGCCAAAGGGCGCTCGGCCGATGCCCTAGATATCCTTGCAAAATACCACGCAGGCGGCGATCGTCGAAGTCCATTGGTACTGCGTGAGATGAGCGAAATCACGGAGACCATCAACCTGGAGCAGCTAGCAAGGTCGACTGGATGGTCGACACTGATTGCAACGCCTGGCAACCGCAAGAGACTTTTCATCGCTGTGTGCCTCGGTGCCTTCGCACAGTGGAACGGCATCGGTGTCGTGAGCTACTATCTGACATTAGTCCTGGACACTGTGGGCATAAAGTCCACATTCGACCAGACTCTGATCAATGGCCTCCTCCAAATTTTCAACTTCATCGCCGCACTCAGCGCAGCCTTCCTCGTCGATCGCCTCGGACGAAGAACACTGTTCAATTGGAGCAACATCGGCATGCTGATATCCTACATCATCTGGACCGCATGTTCGGCCGTTAACAACGACACTGGATCTAAGGCTGCTGGAATTGTCGTGATAGTATGTCTGTTCACATTCTATTTCCACTACGACATTGCGTACACCCCTCTGTTGCTCGGGTACACCACAGAAATCATGCCCTATCAGATCAGGTAAGCCTCTAACATTTGCGACCCACATCTATAACTGCTAACAACGAGTCAAGATCGAAAGGTCTCTCTTGCGAACTCTTGTCGATATATTGCTCGCTGGTCATAGCAGCGTTTGTCAACCCTGTCGGTCTTGATAACATAGGCTGGCGATACTATATCGTCTTTTGGTGAGGCCCATTGACACCTGATTGTTCATTATGGGCTGACGGACGGACAGCTGCTTCCTCGCACTCTTCTCCGTGATCACCTATTTCACCTTCCCAGAGACCAAAGGCCACAGTCTCGAGGAGATTGCGGAAGTCTTTGATGGGCCAGGCGCAAAGCCAGGAGCCGCCGAGCACAAATTCAGCACAGGCGCAGAGTCCACCGAACGCATAGAGCGGCGTGTGGACAGGTATGAGCAGCCAGTCTTGTGAGGAAACGGCTAATGTTCTAGCATGGCACGATGCCATGGATGGCAGAAGGAGACTGCAGTGTCAGAAGCGCATGGAGCAGTGCGCGAAGTGGTATAAGGCCAGCACCGCAAACGAAGAAGCCTCATCCGGCAGCACCAAGTTCTAAAGAGGCAGAATTGGCCAGCACCGCAGGAGAAAGACGACTCATCCGGCAGCGTGCCAGCACCATTGGTGCTCCGAAGGTATCGAAGAGCGCAGTGCCCCACACAAAAGCATCGGACATGTAGCCGACATGGTATGAGGTGCCCATCCCATGGGGAAGCAACAAAGTCAAGCCTCCTCAGACTACCTTGGACCAGGCGCCAGAGTCAGAAATAGTCTGGCAGCACAAGCTTGTGCGCCTGCTAGGTGCGGTCACCTCGATGTCGGCATATCCCCTTGATATGGACCACGATTGGTGCGGCGGGATAATGCATGATAAGTGATGTTCGGTGGTTGCTTATTGTTGACGGTCGATAGTCGATACTTGATAGTCGATAGTCGATGGATGAGGGGATACTAGCTGATCATTGATGGTTGATTGTCAGTCAACGGTTTTTGGTGATAACTCAAGCCTTGAGGTCAGTGAGAGCGATGGATCAGATCGTCTTGACATCCAATTCGATTAATTTAGCGGACTCGGGTTAGATCGAAGGCCTAGATCTAGTAATCTTCATATTAAGGTCTTAGATAACTTGGATCCTCATCTTATAACGGTCTTAGCTGATCTACACAGCGGGTAGCTATCATAGACTATAGACTAGTAGGAGAGAGAAGGACTCTTGCTAACTCGTCAATAAGTATATTGATATACCTTGTTCCATCATCGATTTACGAGACTGAATTAGATTCTCAGGCCAAATCGGATCCATTTCCTTCACTGTTAGGTGCTTAAGATCTCCGACCGAAACAGTAGGTTTTACAGGCGATGTCTAGCAGGTGGAGACATCACCTGAGACCTGAGGGCATTTATCTTCAACTCCGTGCCGTAGAGGCAAGTGAACTTCTCAAGACAGCCAACGAATGTTGTGTCGATACTCATTTATTGACACATTTGCATCGACTTTAAGCCTGCTCCTTCCAACACCTGTCGGGTCACCTACCCCAACATGGATAATTGTAATACTCCCATCCCATCATGCGCCATTGTAGCTCTCCATGCAGGCTTCTTGAAAACAAATGGCATCAATAACTCATGATCGTACCATTATATCATGATCATCGCACATGCCACCATCGAGCCACCTGCTTCTGCGGAATTTAAACCGTCTCTTTTGGAGGCTTATCATGCACGGTCTCCTTGCTCGCTTTCTTCTTGGGCGTGTTACCCTCTGCCTCTGCTGCAGCAGCCGCAGCCTCTTCGTCGGAGGTTTCGTCCTGTCCAGGGTTTGCGAACTCATACTCAAGCATTTTAATGAATTTATAGAATCCGACGCAGCTGATTGCACCAACTCCTGGACCGACCTGGGAGGAAGCGCACAAGGTCAGCCAATGTTTCGGAGGCAATGCGCCCTTCGGCTTATCGGAGACTTACCCAGTAGATCCAATGATCAGCATCAAAGACGCCAGTGACGACGCAGGGGCCGAATGAGCGAGCTGGGTTGAGTGACTATATAGGTCAGTCACTCTGTCTGATCGTAGAGCCTACTGGATCCAAGGACTGAAACTTACACCGCCAGTGTAGTAAACACCCACCAGTTCGGCGACGAACAGTGCCAGACCGATCCCTACGGGCGCAATGAATGTAGCTTTGTGCTTCTCCTTTGCAAGCATGAAAATCGTAAAGACGAGCTCGCCAGTGAGAATTGCCTCGATGAAAACGCCTTGGACCAGCGATGTCTGCGACGAGAGCGTAGTCCGGACGTTGAAGTCCGCTGGAAACAGGACTTTGACAATGTACGAGGAAAAGATAGAGCCGGTAAGCTGTGCGACGACTAGAAGCACGGCACGGACAGGGCCAATCGTTTGGGTCATCAACATAGCCAGCGTGACTGCCTATCACTTTATTAGCAGATTCGAACAGCTGGTGGGCACAAGAAAGTGTGATCAAAATTTTGCTACTCACCGGGTTGAAAAGGCCACCTGATATGCGGAAGAAAATCCAGACGTTAACCATCAAGCTAAATCCGAAAGAAAGTGCTGTATACTCGAGCACCGTGGGACTGAATCCTGTCGCTTGATTCGTAGTCGTATTTGCAGTATTGTTTGTTGTGCCGGCATTGGCCACCTGAGTCCCAGCAAAGGCGAAAAAGAGGAACATTGTCGTCCCAACGAACTCACTGAGAAAAGCCACGAAGTGCATCTTGCCAGTGCCTGCGCTAACCGTCAGCAGACTGAGCGAAGGTTTGATATGGGGACCAACGAACTATTCATCCACCAGATGAACGGCAGCCCCGAAGCATCTGCTGTGCTTGGAGGGTGCCCACCACCATTTCCGCCCGCCCCGTTCCCGTTGTGGCTCTGACGCTGATCGCTAACTCGTGGAGCGGCTTGCTCGTATTCATCGCCTTCCCATGGATCGTCCGCCCACCTCATGGGACGTCTGGGTGGGCCCATTGGCGGTTGTGCAATGCGCGGTGGTTCTTGTATCGACTGATACGTGTTCCGTCTTCTGTACGGTCGGTTGTAATACGGCTGATCATATCGCTCGTACCAGTCCATCTGCGACAGTGGAGGTGGCGGCATGCCGCGAGGTCCAAATCCATCGTGGTAGGAGTCACGAGTGAATGCGCGTGCCCTGCTTCGATTGTCATCATAGTCAAAGTCGCTCATTGGAGGATCCCATCTTGTCAGCTGCTGTTGACGAGACGGTGTTCTTTGCGGCGGCATAGCAGCTCCAGTCGCCTCAGCATCGTTGCGCTGCGTAGGTCCGAACTCCATTTGAGCCATGTAAGGGTCTGGGGCGTTCGATGTTGCAAATTTTGGTTCGAGAGGCTTAGGCACTTGCTTCAATAGACCTTTGGTGCTGTCATCCGAAGGGCCACGCATAGTATCCTCGCTCATACGAGGTGGCATGGTATCTGTACCAGAAGACAGAGGAGGAGGCCCCGGATCCAGCGACATTTTGACCTTTGTGGACCAATCCTCGAGGGTGTCTGGGGAGCAGTAGATTCTCTTGGTTGGTGTATCTACCATGAGTTGGCCGAAGTGGCTGTCGTACAAAATAGACAACTCTTCTCAATGTTCTTAGGAGCGCGAAGTATAGTATCTGCTCGGGACGAAGGAAGAGGCTGGCATGGAGTTGGCAGCATGGAACAGCAGGAAAGCATCATAAGCAGGGCCGAATTTCGTATTCACAGTCAATGACATGTGCCAAACCGACGCAATCTTATCGCCGCAGCATGAAAATTGCTGCACGTATTGCTATATCTAAGCTCAGGGCACTGCGAGCCACTGTGCCTTGCGATCATGGACATATTCTAGGGATCGAGCGGGACTCTTGCAGGTGCCCCATGCGAGTGGAAAGGTGAAGTGGATCTCTCCATATTCCAAGTTCCACGATTGCAGCAGATACTGGGATAGACCTGGGGCAGGGCTGAAGTCCCTTCAGTGTGTCCACTTATAAGACGACGCTCCAACCGCGCGCCAGCGGCGGAAATCCTGGATTGGATGTCTCAGCCGCTTAAGCACCATCAGTGACGTTTGTAATCCTGACAACCGGTAGGTGTTGGCACGCGGCTCCCGCGAGGTTGAAACCGAAGTTCGCGTCGAGATGTTCTGACGCACGAGATGTGCCGGCAGGAGACCTTCGTGGTGGCTCGCGTATCTCTCTGATGATGGTTTTTCAAACGCTTTCTCTACGCTCTCCATCACCGGGCCAATGATCGGCGATGGGACAGTCTTTTGTGGTTGTCTAGTATTAGGAACCCCCACTGTAGATCCTGGAGGTGCGATGTTGGACCAGCGCATTTCCCGGGTTCGACACGAAGATCGGGTCAGACTGGCAGGGGTCGTGTAGCATGAGTCAGCAACCATGTGCACGACGGAACACTGCCGTCGGCCGAATTTAACCCAGGTGGGAACCAACTAAACCTGGAATTGCACATTAGCAGCGCCACAACACATCGACCATTGTCGCATCTTTGGGCTCGACGTCGGCACTTAGATGTCAGTGATCCTCAGTCACTGCGCATTCTTGACGCCGGTGACTGCCAGGCTCAGGCCATCAGTCATCGGTCATCTAAGCCGCGAAGTCTCATCGAGCTTGCGAGCAGTCACCTGCATTGACAGGTCAACTTCTG
Organism: Teratosphaeria zuluensis; assembly: GCA_007113905.1. NCBI lineage: Eukaryota > Fungi > Ascomycota > Dothideomycetes > Mycosphaerellales > Teratosphaeriaceae > Teratosphaeria > Teratosphaeria zuluensis. The sequence continues at coordinate 169,608 of VCMQ01000028.1, forward strand.
AAGCTGCTCTGTACTGCGACTCGGTGAACGACCTTGACGGCACATCAGTGCATCAATCAATGCGCCAGTCGATTGACGATACAATCAGTAATTTCAACAGCCTCTTGCTGGTCATTACAGGAGCGAGCGCTTTGACTAATTCCGCTGTGGTTTGCAATTATGGCAACCGCTGCCAAAATGGCAAAAATGCCTGCAATGATTTACGGCACCGCGTGGAAGAAGGACCGCTCGCGAGATCTCGTCCGCCAGGCCATCCTCGCAGGCTTCCGCGGGGTTGACACCGCTGCCCAGCCGAAGCATTATCAAGAAGATCTCGTGGGCCGCGGCCTCCGAGATGGCATGCGGGAGGCTGGACTCGAACGAGGGGATTTCTACGTGCAGACCAAGTTTACCTCTGTGCACGGCCAGGACCCGAGCAAGATGCCCTATGATCCTCGGAGTAATCTTACAGAGCAGGTGAATAGCTCTGTGGCCTCCTCGCTGCGGCATCTCGGTGGCGGGCTCGAAGCCACCATCCATGAAGCGTATGTTGATTGTCTTGTCCTGCACTCTCCATTACCCGCACAAAAGCAGACTCAAGAGGCATGGAGAGCCATGGAGGCTCACGTACCGTCCTCAGCGCGAACATTGGGAATTTCAAATATCTATCATCTCTCGCAATTGAGATCGCTCTTTGATTTCGCAACCGTCAAGCCGGCGGTCGTGCAGAACCGCTTCTATCGCGACACGGGTTACGACTTTGATATACGATGTTTCTGTGCCGACAAGGGCATCGCATACCAGAGCTTCTGGACGTTGACCGCAAACCCACAGCTGTTACAGTCAGAGCCTGTAGTGTGTGGCTAGGTCTAGCGATGTCAGCCTGGCAGTGCCATTGTATGCCCTTGTCCTTGGCTTAGGCAATGTTAACATACTCAATGGTACCACCAGTGCTCGGCGTATGCTGGAGGACTTGGAGGGCCTACGCAAGATCGAAGCACGGGCGAGCTTGCACGAGAATGACTGGACATCCCTGCACAGCACGTTCATCAAGTTGTTGAGGCTCTGACAGGCCTATAAGAACTCAGTCAATGACAGCTTGACTGAAAGCTTGATTGAGGTCGCCAGACATTAGTGACTTTGACTCTTGTCACCAGTCAATGTTGGTTTGTGTGTCATCTTTTCAGTCAAGATCAATCGTGCCTGGCCGATATAATCAATGATAATATCGGCTCTTAACATGGCACACGTCCGATAATCCACTCAAACAGTCATTCGGCCGACATGTCCTTGTCTGATGGTAAAAACCAATGCTTGAGAGGGCAGGTCGAGACGCAACCTTTGTGCTTCGTGGGCTGGCAGTGGCATTGCAGTTACAGGCCTCTTGCTTGTCTGACAGGTCTCCGTGCCACCCGACCGGTCATCTCAGCACTCTGAAAACAGTGCGCATTAGATGGCAGAGGCTCTGCCATCGATTTGTGCAACAATTTGACATTACCTAGCCGTGCTTTGCCTCCATCACTGCTCGAGCCGCTGGCGTATGGAGAGAAATGGCCGACTTCCACGTCATCTCCTACAAGGTGGAATCCTGATGGGATTTACAAAGTCTGGAACGCCCGGACATCGCTGTGCTGTCAAACCTGCTCCCACGTCTCATTTCAGTTTGCTCGGTCGAGATACGCCATCGTCTCGATCAGAGCACTAGGCAATGCACGTCACAACTGGGTCAGCTAGCATCTCAACAAAGAGCGTATTGGTACTAATTACGACTTGCTGGGAGCACACTCACGGCTGTTCACTCTGGGCTTAGGGTTAGTGTTTGGGTTAGCATGAACTCGTGCATCCCGCGGCCTTACTGCCCCAAGCCTATGCCTCACTGTGATCATATGCGATCATCGAATATAAATTGGTCAGTAAGGATCTTGGCAGCTTTTGACTTTGCCAACAGCAATGTCGAGCCAGGCTCGACAGTCTGAGCAATGCTACAATCAGCTGGACAAGAGAACCGTAAAAAGATGCATGCGACAATAGTCAATAATGGCTGAGCTGTAAGTGCCCTTGCCTGCGCTCAGCACGTTACTTCAATGCATAGCACATCCTACTATAAATATACAGTGCCCTCAGCCAGTGCATCCAGATCTTGCAGCACGACTGCTGTGGTGAGATCAGACGGCCCAAAAGTCTGCCGAAACAGCACAACACCATGCGGAGACGGAGTGGAGCGTCTGCAATGCAACCTTCCATGTGCAGGGTGTCAGCTGCTCTCAGGACAAGAGGCCGAATAAGGCATGCCCAGCTGCACTGTACGCCAGGGTCTTCTTACTATCGCCAGAGGCTGCGATTTGGATCAGGCCACACTATTAGCCGCTAAGCTGGCCAGTGAGATCGTACTCGGCACCTTTGGTGTGGTGATTGCAATGACATGCAGAAACGTAAGGACATGACCACGCAGCCTTCTACATGACAATAGTGTATTACTTAGGTGTCTCGATCCCCATCGGCCCGCAGCCTTGTGGTACATCTCCACCTAGCGCGCAGCAGGCTTAGGAGTCACCCTGGGTAGTTCGCAACCAGCGTTACATATGTGCTTCGCCCTGCGGTTGCATTGCCGTACGACAGAGAGCCTGGCTGTGATCGGGCGTGGAATACCTGCCTAGACTTCCCTCAGTATTGCATACCCAGCCATCTGGACAACAAGCGCGATTCGAAGGCCTCAGAGACAGGCAAATTCGCAGTCTACGCGCGTTTCGCGAGGTCGATGTTGAGATTCATCGCGTTATGAAATCGTGGTTGGTAGGTATTTTAGGCTTTGCCATCTATCATATCCGATATCAAACTTCAAAAGGCTAGCCTTGAATTCTTTATATGAGCCTCTGCAGGTTGATGAGGGCCTCAGTAGATTGAAGGTAGTTCCAGCGGATCAATGGTGGTCCTAGCGGATTGATGGAGAGCTTAGCAGACTGATGATGGCCTCGGTGGTTGGTAGGGGCCTTAGTAGGTTCATACAGGCCTCAGCAATTGATGGACGCCTGAGTAGCTTGATAGTAGCCTCACTATGTGACTGAGGCATCACTCTTTTCGACCCAAAGTACGGTATCTAGTAAAGTCGCGGGCGATAAGGCCCGTACGTAATAAACAGGTGTAGACGCGGTAGGTTACTGATTTTGTCCGAGTCTGCTCCGTCCTCGGCTCGAGCAGCAGCCGCTGTTGCCAACTTGCCATAATAAAAGCATGCTTCGCCTCCAACACGATCCTTCGCTGAACCACCAGCCTTCACTCCTGTCGCGCCGACGTCAGTCATGTTCGGGAGTCATGCACGACCGGACAAGCAGCAACATGAAACCTCGCGCCTTCGGGGATGGCCAAGCCGACCGCGTCCGGGCTCCAAGGGACGTTGTTTGCCGTCCGTGAGGCTGCTGCTCGGGGATTTTGCGATCTGGCTTCGCTGCTCGTCGTGGTCCTGCCGTTCTGGGGCGGAGGGTCTTTGCCTGCGAATTGTGGAGTGCCCGGGAAATGTTGCATTTGCGCTGCCTGATCTCTGGCATGATGTGTACATCATCGCCGTGGTTATCCAACATTTTTTTTGTGGTCCGCGGTATAACTGCGATATACCAGGCGTTCTTCCGAACTAACATCGAGTTGCTTTTTGCTCTTGCAAGTACTTACATGACAAGTTTTCCCACACGCCGCGTGCGCAACTAGATGGTAGTACTATGCTGGAATACTACGAGTCATTTCTTTGTGATATCATTTCAGCCAGGTCACCCGAGGGCGATCTTGGGTCGACCTTATAAGTTGGGCTGATTTAAAAACCTGGATTTCAGCGTCAAATTGGAGACAGTCAGCGATCATGTCCACTCCTCCTACATGCGGTTCCAGAGTGCCATATCCGGCACCCGGTTCCACGCGCCCAAGACAACAGTCAACTTCTGGACGATATGTGCCAGACACGTACAATGCACCTCAACAGCATGCCACATCTGCAGCACCAGCGCCAAGCTATCCATATGCCTATGGCGAACCTGCGCCTCTGCCACGTATGGCAACCCGTGGGCCGCCACAAACAGTGCAACCAGCAACGTGGTCACATCCCATAGGTATAACGCCGCCTTCCGGCCCACCAAACGGCTATCTGCCTACTCAACCACCACCAGCGCCATTTGGAGGAGGACTCATCGATCGCAGGGACGATCCCTACGCGTCGGCGCGTGGTCGGAGTTCTTACGACAGTGTTCGGTCGAGGGCCGACTCGCATTGGTCTCATCGAAGCCGTCACACCAGGCGATTGAGTGCCGAAGGGTACGAGGCAGAAAAGCGAAGGCGACGGAAGGAACGTCGAGCAAGGCACAAGGGAGAGCTTTATGATCACCGTACACCCACCTATGGTGATACCATCGTTGCTATCTTCGACAAGCTGAGATCGTTAATAGGCTGATAGATTGATCGAGGAGACAAGCGTCATATAGCTGTTGTAGTATCAAGCGCATTGACATCGCTTTTTCGCTCCTCGCCCGGACCTGAGACGTGCAACGTCGGACTGATTGTGTTTAGGCATGTAAGGCTCTGATGACCATGTTCCTCAGCACTGCCGGCGAACAACAGGAATTGAGTGCAAGAGAATCCAATACATCCTTTCGATTCGATGCTACCTGCAATTTCATGATGGCTTCATGTCCGTCCAGGAGCCCCGAGTCATTGCGCTCCTTTCACCGAATGAAAACGTATCCTCAAATGACCAAAGTACCGTCTGCTGCGTTGAAGTACCGTCTGCTGCGTTGAAGTACCGTCTGCTGCGTTGAAGTACCGTTTGCTGCGTTGTAGTACCGTCTGCTGCGTTGTAGTACCGTCTGCTGCGTTGGTGGTTCATCATACGAAGTGGGATTTCTGCAGTTTACCTTGCTGACGCTTACGTTGTGCTACATTATATACGTTTTGTGAGATTTGTCGACATCAGCCACAACTCGCCAAAAGCGAGCGTACATCCTATACAGCTGGACCCTTTGGTGATGCTAATGACCCATACGTTCTTAGTATTCAAGGCCTTGCTAGAGAAGCCCCCTCTACCTATATACCATACCTAGATCCTAGCCTTATGCCAGCTTTCACTCGCCTACTTAGTAACTAATATATATATTCAAATGTTGTTACAGTAAATCCTGCTTTTGCGTTATGACCTTGTAACACTAGCGTAGCATCTAAATATGCTTGTATAAGCCTTATGTCTAACGCTATATCTAAAACTTCCTTAGATCATGTTATAAAATGTATATGTTTAGACATTATATAACTAGTATTATGTACCCTTAACTGCGTCTTACCCTATCTTATAAAGAGGACATATATTTAGCTACTTACGAACGCTATGTTCTTCTTAAGTAGTAAGTTTAGACCTATAATGATATAGTACTCTTGCCTAGTACATATCCGCTTATAGGAAGACTTCCTTCTCTACCTTATACTAAGCTAAGTTGTAATCCTTCTAAGTATATAACCTAGTATAATGTAGCTTTTAACGTATATCTTTTATAATGTTAAGAATCGCTACTTTAGAAGCATTTACAACTTAGTATTCTAGGTCTATATAAAGATTAGATACAACAAGTTATATAATAAGTAAAGCGTTCTATTGCTTTAGGAGATTAGTAAGACTTTATATAATAGAAGTATAAATAGAAGTCTCTATGTTGTAAAAAGTCTAGTACTAAGTATAGATATGTTATAGCTTTATAGACTATCTAGCGTACTTTAGTTTACTCCTTAGCTCCTCTAGCTTCTCTTTTAGCTCTTTAACTACTAGATCCATTATATTAAGTTGTTTAGGTAGCTAAGAGATGTATAGTAGTAGTCGTTAAGAGAATTCTAAAGTACTATAGCTATAAATATAGGTGCCTACTAATGCGATATTTCTAGAAAGAGCTATAAACATGTAAGTATATAATATAATAGAGTTAAATAAGAATTGTTATACTAAGCTTAAATAATCTATTAACTATACTTAAGGTAAAGCGCGCTAGAGGTGTTATAAGACTATAGTAGCTATCGCTATACTCTAGTCCTAATGGTCTACGCCTATTTTAGAAGCCGATATTAGAGGAGTAGCTAGCATAGGAGATTAAGGACGTAGATATAAATAAGTATCTATACGACTTACCTAAGAACAAAGTATTATATATAGCATTAAATAAAGTTGCTACTACTAAATGCTATAGCTATTTTTATATCTACCATCTTAGGAGTACTAGAAAAAGGTACTAGATATTGCTTTATAGCTAGCATTAAGAAGAGCGCTAATACTAGAGTATATACGTAGCTGATCTAGTAGGTTGTAATTACTAACTATATAGTCTAGTATAAGATATCCCTCTTTTATATATCTTAACTTTATATAGACAGACACTAAAGTTAGCACCTTTAGCTAAGAGAAGTAGTATAGCTAATATTTATAATACAATGCTATAATCAATCTACCTTCTACTATAATTCTATTATACTCTATTTAGCTTACTAATTATAAATAAGCTGTCGCCTACTTTACGCTTACGCTTATGCTTATCATCTATTAGACATAGAAGTCGTTCTACTTAAGCATAACATCTAACTTAGTGTAGCCTAAACTTATTAGGAAATAGTTAAAACGCTAGCCTCCTTAAGGTCCTAACTTATAATACTAGCTAAACACTACGCCTTTCTTATAAGACGCTAAGTTAGTTAACTACTAGAGATAGTAGTATACTATAATAAACATAAGACACATGTCGCTATTATTATTATATAAGGAAATTGTACAATTGTATAGTAGCGTAATAGAGCCTACCTTTACCTCTACTAAGCTCTATAACTACATTCTACGACTAGTAGCGCTCGAAGCTAGTATCCTACTTAGTATAAACATCAACACTAGCCTTATAGACCCTACGCTATTAGTAGACCCTCTAAGCTAGCTTAATAAACATTAAAATAGTAAGTATAAGGCTGCTAGATGTAAATTGCTATAAGATAAGCAGCTAGGAGTTAATAGTAATAGCGATAGGCTGCTTACAAATGATAGAAATATAAAGCATAAGCATAATGCCTATAGAGGGAGCATTAAAGAGTTAGGTAAAGATGATTAAAAGGTGGCTAATAAGGCTAAAGACTAATAAGTTAAGAATTAGAATGTAGAAAGTATTATTAGAATTAACTAGCTAACTTCGCTGTAATATAAGTAAAGACAGCTTAATCTCTACTATAGCTATAGATAGTATATACTTAGCATTATATATGCTACCTTAAGTAAGGTTAGTGTCTCTTAAGTAATAGAGCTAGGTTAAGGTTGCTTTAACAGCAGGTCTTCGTTACTACTACTAAGCCTAATAGGTAGCATTTCTAAGATAGATTTAGTGTAGGCTTCGAATATAGATGTTAAGGCAGATCGATCCTATAGTATACTACTAATGCTAAGATAGAACTCGCTTCTACCTTCTAAACTAAGTTGGATGTCTACCTATAAGGCGAAATAATAGCTCCTAGTTAGCTTATAGTAATGCTAAGCTAAGGCTTATAGGTCTTAATACTATATACTTCTTTACGAACAATTAGTTAACTACAAATTTACTATATAGTTAAACTAAAGGAAGAAGTAGTAGCGATCTACGCCTTTACTTACTACGAGTCTAAAGCCTAACATACTAGCTAAGCTAAATAAGAAACTTCGATAGCTAAAGAGCATTCTAAAATCTAATCTTGTCTTATAGTAGTAGGCCCTACGTTACTAGCTAGTCTAGTAAAACTTATCTTAAGCGACTATAATACGTCTTACTATTAATTAATTCTGCTTAAGCTATAGTATGTTATTAGCCTACTAGTTAAGCCCTAAGACGATAGTAAAGGTTTTAGTCTACTTTATATAATCTATAATAGAAGTAACTTAATACCTAATAAATACTATACTAGCTAAACTAGGCTATAGCAAGCATTATTAACACTAATGCCTATAATATAGCTAAGACAATTTAAGCTATAATAGTATATATATATCGCTTACGTAGCTTATACCTATACTTACCCTATACTACTATATAAAGATTAATAGAATTACTATAGTAGATTTTTTAAAGCAGACCCTTATAGTAATAAAGCCTACTATAAGCGAGTACTACTATGTCTTAGGTTAGGAGACTTCTTTTTAAGGTTATATTAGTTTAACTAGCCTTTTACTAGCTAAGATAAGTTATAGATGTCTTACATTGTATAATAGTAGATTGTTAAGCGATCTTAAACGTCTATACGATAAAGCTATATAGATATAGCAGCGTAGTAAGCATATAGCTATAAAGCATAAGAGGCAATATCTATATCTACGCTAAAGAGGGCATAAGGTAAAGGATAAGTACACTATACTCTATTATAATTCTATCTAAGTACTATCTTATTAAAATACATATTATCCTACCTTTACAACTCCTTTCCTCTCCCTTTTACTTTCTATTAGTACTTTCTGTCGTCCCTATCCTTATAACTCCTTTAATCCCTTACTCTTATTCTTAGTGCTATTATCTACTATTCTACTATCTTTTAAGGGCTATGCTATTACCTTTACCTTTCCTTTACCTACTATGTCCTAACCTTTAGTAATACTAGCAATGCTAGTAACCTTAGCCTAGATGCTAGCCTACTCTAACTCTAGCTCGTCTTAAGTAGTATTAGCACATTAGGCAGCTTCTTTATACTAAGGTTTTAGCTTTAATATCTCCTCTAAATCATCTTCTTACCTAATCTCGTCCTTAGAGTCTACTATAGTAGCGCTTAATGTAGTTAGCTAATGTTTTCTAGCCTGAAGTTTAAGACGTTTGTTCTTCTACTTATTCTATAGCATATCTATAGCTTTTACGATTATCGTCTAAAGGTCTTAGACGAAGTTGATCCTCTTGTTATAAAATACGAGAGAAGGATACTAAGGATATATAACTAGCTTACGAGCTAACGTAGCTAAGTAGCTATAGATTTTAAAGGCATACTTATACGCCTGCTTAGCTATAATATCTATAAGCTCCTTAATCCTAAAATTGTTCTACTTTATATAGAGTAGCTTCTACTTCTATATATTCTTACATGTCTGTTTGTTATAAAGCTTTTCTACTTACTCCTTTAGGCCCTTATCTACTATATAAATCTTATTTATACGCTTAAGCTCGATTTTATACACCTTATTTATAAACTCTCGTAATAGTCTAGGCTAGATATCTTTATAATAGAGAACATCCTAATGTCGTTAGTATATAATATAGTTAACAGGTATATCCTATAGGTTGTAGTAGATAATGTTAACATTAAATTTGTCTCTTATATTAGGATTAAGAGGAATTAGGAGCTCTAGCCTTTTAGCTTACACTTTTCCTTCTACTATACCTTACTAGTATACTACTTAAACTTAAGCTTTAACCTTTAGATCCTCTATCTATAAAACTATTAGCTGCTTCTTATAGGCGTTCTCCTACTACTATAGGCTAGTAGCGCTTAAAGGTAGTAGGCGTTTCTATGTTCTATTAGAGTATACTACTTCGCCTAAGCTTTCTAGTAGCATTAGTAGGAAAGGCTTGTCCTTTATTAGGTCTATAAGTAGTATAGTAGTTTACTTAGAGCTCTAGACTAATAATAGGATTCTCGTCTAGCTAGAGCTACTTAAGCTAGATAAGAGTAGTACTACGCTTATAAGCTTATGTTTAGGAGTATATATAATAAGGACCTTACTAAGACCTTTATTAGTGTGTTTCTTAGACTTAGTTTCGCTATAGGTAGGTAAAGGAGTAGTAGGACGCTTATGCCCTAACATCTTATTAATAAAAGCCTCATCTTTATTATTAAGACCATTACGTATAATCGAACTATTACTTATAACTAAGTCGTTATCTTTAACTATATATGCTAAAGATTACGAAGATAGCGTATTGTTAAAATGATTAGATAGGCTAGATATAGCTAAGTTGCGCTAATATATATGTTAGAGAAGATAGATAGAGCTATAAGCTCGATATTAATATATAATACTCTTTAAATACATTTTTATTTAGAAGAATAAAAGCGTAATTAAAAGATTATACTATAACGCTTACTTAGATTCTTACATATATAGGTATTAATAACGGAATATATAATTCTTATTTATACTAGTAGCTAGAAGAAGCTACTAGTAAAGCTTATTAATGTTTACTAGTTAAAGCGTAGAGGGACTTCTACGAAGCCTAAATGCTTGTCTAATAGAAGGAGAAGTACTAATTATATACTATTAGCTACTTAAAAGGGTGCTTACGTTAGTAGTAGCGCTTATAGTATATACGTCCTTAGCTAGACTAAGGTAAATTTAGAGTAGTAGGTCCCTAGTCGAGCTTCCTAGTAGAATAAGCAATTAGTCGTAAATCGTATAATATAAAGTTGTAAGAACTATTGCCTTATCTTAATAGAAGAGATATCGCGCTAGTAGTACTATAATAAGACTAGGCTACGACTAATAAAACAGTCTTAGCCTTATAGCTACTATTGCTATAGATGATACTAACAAGGAGGAGTATAATATAGTAGACAAATAGAGTAATTCTTTTATAGACTTAGATAAATCTAGTATACTCTCTATGTTAACTAGTATAATAGTAGCATTTAGCAATGTATAAAGTAGTACTATAGGCTTAATTTAGTAGATAACATATAACGACTCGCTACTCTAACAAATGTAGAAATAGTATTAGTAGGCTACTAATACGCTACGTAGAATATAGAGCTTTAGTTATTACTTCTATCTAAATAAACTAAGCATGTCTTATAACGCTCTTAAAGCTATGTTTAACAGCTAGAACAAGAATTAAGGGGAGTAGTAGGATAATGAATAAAAGAGGAACATTGTTATAAAGGCAATATATATTAGAGGTAGGACTATATAAAAGAAGATTAAAAAGGATTAAATAAAAACTATCCTATCTATAAAAGTTGTGTCTAACCTCTAGTTTAGTTAGGTACAACTAGCTTAATACTTATAAAGCTAGTATTATAATAGGCTTAAGCGCTTCTTAGGTAGTCTTTAGTAAGATCTTATCTACCTAAGCTTAATTATATATATATATTACTAATTATATAAGCTAATTAAGCTCCTTATCTATATCTACATCTTCTATATTTATATCATCTACCTCTATATATAACTAGCTAAGATGTTACTACTTTTACGTAAGACGTATATATAGTATCTATAGTATATACTAGTACTTTAGTAGGTCATATAGGATTCTAGAGCTAGTTAGGTGCTTATAGACGTCGAAGCCTATAAATTAGTCTACTACTTCCTATAGCGTACCCTAGGTAACACTTAAATATACTATAGGTCTAAATCTAGTTATATACTTACTTAAATATAGGCTAGTCTTAAGTATAGCTAATATATATAGCTAGTACGAGTCCTAGTTAAAGCCCTTTTACGCCTTCTTCTACTTGTCTAAGTTAGTAGTAATTACGATTAACTAAGTATAAGTAGGTTAAAAATCTTCTAAGGGTATAACTACGATAAGAGGCTAAGAAACTTTAATGTTAGGTCCTCCTATATCTTATAAAAGCAAGCGTCTAAGCGTAGTACTATTAAGACATTAGTACTATACTAGAGTAATACTTAGGCCCTAGTACTAATAGCTTTAATAATATACGTAATAGTAGATAGGGACGCTAGGAGTCTCTAAGCCTAGTATATGTCTAAATTATAGAATTCGGTTAAGGTCTATAAAGTCTTAACGCTCTCTAGACGTCTAATAATATTAGTAGTATATAAGGTTATAGATACTAAAGTTCTAAGCGTATACTATAAGTAGTCTAGAGCCTCTATTAGACGTTAGCATCTTAGTAAGTCTGTCTAAGTATATGTTACTAACCTATAAGCGTACTTTTCTATAAAACTAAAGAATAATTACTACTAACTAAGCTCTATAATTACTTTATATTTATATTACCTAGCTTAAGCTACTAAGGGAGGTAGTATAGTCTTTAACGCTAGTAACGCTAAAGAGTAAGTATATATAGTAGTAGACTATATTATAGTCTATTACCTAGCTAATTTAATAAGCTCTGTCTTAGGCAGCCTACTTAGACGAAGCTTAGGACTCTACGGCTCTAGATTTTACTTTAGGATATTATAAATTTACTTAATCTACTTAGCTTAGTCGTCTATATTAATACGATATAGTCTAAATTTAGTAATCTTAAAGCTTTCCTCTATAGCCTAGCTACTATAAAAATAATCTAGTATTATCTGTTCTAAAATAAAGTAATAGAGTTAAGAAGATAGTATACTAGAGAATTTAAAGTAAACTATATAGAAGTCGAATCTTTACTATATGTTAGTAGATGTTAGATAGCGAAAAATAGTTGTATACTAACTATTCTATATCTTTAAAATAGAATTGCCTACTTCTCTATATAGCTACCTTATTAAGGGATGTACCTATCGCCTATAATTAAGCATCTACTTTATACTAAATAAAGCGTTAGTACTAATTACTATTATCGTCTATATAGAAGAGTGTAAAATTAGCGAGTAGTAGGGTAAGGCTAACAAGTCTAAAATGTATTAAATTATACTAGTTAGTAACTTACTAGATCTCTAAAAGCCTTTCGTATATAGTAAAGGTAGCTATATTCTCTTATAGTATAAGACATTATAGATTACGTATTGTTACTAGCTTCTAAACAGAATGGGCAACCTACGTCTAAGGGTTGATATAGACACCTTTTCTATAGGTATAACGCTAGACCCCTTTAACAGCTAGTAGTAAGAGACTAATTAGCATGCGATGTAGTACTCTATAAGGATCTAACATTCTATACGCTTATAGTAGGAATCGTAAAACTTATATTAGGATAACCTAGCTTTACTCTACTTAGTAGTCCTTATATACATTACTATCTAGTAGCAATATAACATGTTCTTAGTAATAATTAGGGATTAGTTCGACGAAGGCGGGATTAGTAGTATAGATGTAGATGTAGAAGGCAATATACTACTTCTATCGATAAGCTATTATAAAAAACTATAAGCTAGCAACTATAGTAGTAGTGCCCTTTATATTAAAAAGCATAAGCTTACTCTATTCTAAGGGTATAAAGCTTTATAGTGTCTAAAAGCGCTTAGTAAAAGTTGAATCTAGCGTAGAGGCGTAAGAGTAGTTAATTACTTTATTTATAAGAGTAGTCTTAATTAAGCAAACGACGAAGGGGCTATAGCTAAAGATTAAGAAAATGTTACTCTTATAAAGTCCCCTATAATAGATTAATGTTATCTGCTTTAAGATACTTAGAGAATTAGACATGCTATAAGCGTATACGCTAGTTAATTAGCTGCTAGTACTATTCTCTCTTAATATAGTAGAGGGTCCTATAAGCAATTTCCTTAGCACCTTACTAAACGTTTAGTAGGGTATTAATAATCTAATTAGCCCTATGTTCTATACTACTCGTTTACGTTCTACCTATCTACTTAACTCTTTAGCTAGTTAAAGTTCTTCCTATCTAATACGTATATCGCCTTATTTATAGCATTAATTATATTACTATCTGCTTTTAGTAATAAAAAGCCTTATATAGAAACGAATGCTAAAAGTAGATATGTCGCTTTAGACAACACCTTAGTAAGATGATTACATTAAGCTAATAGGTCTTATTAGGCTAATATACTTATTTAAGACTATGCTAAGAATAGTAGTAAAGCAACTATAGGGGTAGTTATACTATTTAGTACTAAGTCGTCTAATGCTAACGCTATAACTTCTAAGGATAACTTCGAAGACGACTTAAACTATAAAGATCTATTATAAAGTATTATAGACTATCTAGTAAAAAAACGTAAAGGCCGTAAAGAGCTAGGAGACGCTATTCTAATAGCCTACATTCTATACATTAAGTGTTTAAATCTAATAAACAATGCTAGGCCTTCTAGCATTTAGGTCTTGTTTAAGAGTAATAACGAAGATAGGTTAGCTAACATTACTAATATCGCTATGCTTTATAAGAAAGTCGTATAGGACAAAGCCTATAAGAAAGCGCTAGTACAAGATAGGTAGTCGTTAATTAAGAAACTTAATATATAAGTTAACAGATTAGAGGTAATTTAGAATAGAAGACTATAGACAATAGAAGCTAAGGTACGTAAGCTAGAAGAATAGTAGGCTATATAATTATAACTATAGAGCCTACTCTATAGCTAAAGGTTAGCGCTACAACGGAAGATATAAAGCGCCCTTACGGAGAACAGAAGAGTCTATAGATTGTAATTACTTAAAGATAACCTATATAGCTAGTTAGTATACTAGAATGCCTATATGTAATGCCTTTTAACATAGTAAATATAGCTCATCTAAGCTAGTATATAGTAGTAAAGCTCGTCTACTCTCTCTATACATTAGTTAGCTATAAGTTATATACCTACTATATATATATATTTAGATTTTCTATAATTTAGCTATATAGACTCCTCTTATCTTAAATGATAATTAGTTTAAAGCCATCTTTAGAAGGTCTCTTAAAAGAAGTATAAGTATTACATTATACTTACGACACGCTAAAACTTAGGAGGTATAGTACCTAACCGCTAGTAGTAGAGCTATAATTCTAGTTAGAATAGTATGCTAATATGTCTATAGTACATGTTTATACTTAGTTAATGCTATTACGTAATTAAAAGGTATAAGATATAGGCTTTAGTATTGTTTCTTAGGTCTTTAGGATGGGTTATTACTTGCTAGTCTACTATGTTCTTATTGTAACCTTATGTATACCTAAAGGATAAAGTTCTAAGTCTCGAGTTAATTTTAAGTCCCTAAGTCCCTAACTGTAAAGCTCTCTATTAATTAGTCATTTAGTCTTAGCTAAGCTAGAAGGTATACTATATAATAGTATAGCTTAGGAGGTATATAAAGACTTCTTTAGATTATATAGTATTAGCATGTATAGTAGGACAAGTAGTATTATTTAAAGCTGTTAATATGTATTATTAAACTTATACTTATAACTATTACTGTTTCTATTAATCGTAACCCTAAACGCTAAGAACTCCTATAAACAATTCTAGTAGACCTTCTTAACAAACCTAAAGGCTATATAGTCTCTATACTATCTAAACAATAACGCTAATATAATTTCCTTATATTCCTCTTTACTTAAACGCGAAGCGCCTATTACATTACTATCTTAATACTATTAAAGAGATGATTAACGTTAGCTATAGCGCTACTAAGATCGCTCTTATTAATATAATGTATAATTATAGTTATAGCATCTTTAACTATAATACTCATCTAATTAATAATCTCTATACTAAGAGTAAAGGTTATATACGATTCTAGTAGTAGCTCTAGTACTATAGAAGCTACGTCGTCCTCTATACTTTTATCTAGCTTATCGTAGAAGTCTAAAATACGTTCTAGCGCTTCTATTAGCTAACTATTAATAATGCTATAAGTAACAGTATCTACTATAGCCTAAGCCTTCTACTTAAGCCCTTTAATTCTCTTTACGCCTAATTAGTAAGGTGTAGCTATAGATACTAATCTCTACTATATAGAGTCTAATCGCTATCTTGTTAGCATTAGAGTACCTATACCCTTAACGTCTATATCTATCTTCTCCCTATCTAGCCCTTCTCTCTCCTTAAAGATGGTCTTAGGATGACTATAGCTAAATGTACTAGTTATACTACTACGGAGCGCTATACTACTATAAAACAGCTAATAACTACTATTAGAAAAGCTAGCATTAGTAGTATACTAACTAAATAGTAGCTACTATAGAGATAAGGTAGTAGAAAGCGCCCTAGGCTGTTAAGAAGAGCTTTAACTATTATTACTAAATGTATAACGCTAGTAAGAATAGGACTATAGAGTAGGAAGCTAAGTTTACTTAAACTATAGTACTAAGCTCTAGTTAGATGCTTGTAGTACAATACTAAATTCTATAGGAGAGAACGACTTATATTACTTATTATTGTTATTATTCTACTAGGTGGCTTTAGGCTATAGGACTAGCATAGCGAATTATATAGCTATAAACCTTAGTTATACTAAATTCTCTCTTCTATCTTATAAACCTTACTGTCGTAAGTAGCGCTTATTCTCCTACGCTATACTACTACGCTAAGATCCTACGCCTAAGTCCTATATATTTGCTATTACTAAAGCTAATGTAGGTAGTAGTATAGCTTAATAAGGTACTTAGTATACCTGTTTACGCATTGTCCTAATATAGTCTATAAAAGCTTTCTACAGGTCTATAAGCCTAGCATTTCTAAGAGGAAGGCGTAGATCGTCGTTAAGGTATCTAAAGCTATAGAGTGTAAGGCATTAGTAGATATAAGAAGTCGTATAGCTAATAATATTAAAGTTTAGGTTAAGGTAGTCGCTACTTTATATATTATACTAAACCTACTACTTAGCGAAGAAGCCCTTAATGTACTAGAGATAGTCTAATTTCTTAGGCCTTATAGAAGTATATGTCTTAATGCTAATGCTAAGCTTATCGTATAAGTAGTATAGTATAATAGCATCTAGCTAATTAAAGTTAAAGCTATAAAGTCTATACTACTCTTTAAGATATACTTCTTCTTTATCCTTTATTATCTTATAGAGCGACTTTCTTAATAGCATTATAATAAAGAGCCTTTAATAATAAGACTATAAGCGATAGATGAGATAGTCGAGATTCTATAAAGGTAAGTAGCTCTCTAAAGCTTAAAGGATAGAGTATAGGAAGAATAGTTGTCTAGCTAAGAGAGTACTAGGCTAAAGCCTAGATAAATAGTATAAATTAGCTAAGTGCCTACTCTAACTAGCGACATATAAGATAAGATTGCTTGTTTTCTTACCTAATTATACTAACTCTATAAGTCTTAACTTATAAGCATATCTCTAAAGGCGTTAGTTATATTGTCTCTATATATATTATAATAGCTTAAGATTTTAGGTCTTTAATCTATCTAAGACATGTAGCGAATCTGTCCTATATATATAAGCAATAGAAGCCTACGTCTAAGACAGGTAATACTTAATGCTAGGGCTTATAGAGATCTATAGGACGAATGGAACCTAGCTTTACTAAGGTCTAATTATATAGTAGCGAATAGTCTTAGCTTAGGGGTTATTAGTATAAAGAAATCTATACTTTTCTATTACTATAATTATAGTCCTAGTATAGTAGGTATAGGTATAAGGGATAACAGCTACTACGACTAGTCCTTTATATAACATTATAACACTATCTCTAAAATTAGTTGTACATTAGTAGTACGCCTAAGCTCTAGTATAAGGCGAGACTCTTAAGAAACTATAACCTTAGGAGGAGTCGATAGGGTATAAGTAAAGATATAAGAAGTGTAGTTATATACGTTGTCTAATAAACGTCGTAAAGGTAAGCAACTAGCGCTATAGTAGGAGAGGGCTAAGTAGGAGATGCTAGAGCTAGCTTAATCCGTAGGAGGAGGTAGCTAAACTACCTAGGATAAAGCTATTACTAGCAGACTACTAAATTAAAGCAACTAGTCTATAGGTTCCTTATATAGCGATGTAGATAGTAATGTAGACAGTAATATAGATATTAAGCTATTCTACTATAACCTTAATTAGTAGCTAGAGATAAGGTCTATTCTTTATAATGTTAATATCTACTTTAGCGAACTTGCTAGTAATGTACTAAACAGCTTAGAAAGAACATACTAATAGCTTAATAAAGCCTCTAAAGCTATAGACTTTAAACAGACTAAGCATCTTATAGAGACCTTTAAGTTAGTAGTTATACTCTATATTAATTAGGTTAGTCGTAAGAGGGCGATATAGCATACTATAGAAGATTAGCTTATAAAGATCTAGACCTCGTTATAAGATACACTTAACTCTTATATAGACGCTTTATAGTTAGTTGTAAAGAGACAGATAAATAAGATGGACAATATAATAAATAGCATTGTCGACGCTTTAGCTAAGAATGCGACTAATAGTATACTAGTCTTAGGTGATTTTAAAAGCTTATCTTAAACTATTAATAAAGCTTATAAATCTTATAGCTAAGACGTCTATAACTTAAAGAAGGACCTACTTTACTAGTTAGAGACATTTTAGTAAGATAATATAGCTAGCTAGAAGTATAATCGTAAAGTCTTAGTAGAAGTAGCCTAAGTACTAAAGCATATCTCTAACGTTTAGTAAGACTATAAGCAAATTATTCGATCTACGTCTAAAGTAGGTACTCTTCTAGATAGCGACTTAGATAGCGTTTAGGATGGCGAGTTAGTATCTAATGCTAAGGAGGACAATAGAGAAGACGCAAGTATAAAAGAGAACCTAGAACGCCTACTATTAGCTAAATTAGTACTCTCTTAAGTAACTCTTAGTCCCTTACTAAGCATAGGTCCTTTATTACTACTACGTAGTAACCTTAATAGTAGCAATGATAATAGTATATAGACTCCTCTACTATAGAAACGTAGCTCTATTGCTATAGCGCTATTACTACCTTTAAGTAAAGTAGGCGGTATAGTAGGGAACTACTAGCCTACTTCTAATGATAAGAATATATAAGGTGCTTTAGTATCGTTTCTTAATAGACATAATTATAAGCTAAATTCGCTAAGTCTTTTAGAGAATAGTGTAGATAAGGACAGCCTAGACTTAGAAGAAGCTACTAGAAGGTTGTTTACTATAAAAAAGAATGCTACGACGTAGTAGCATTATTATATATAAAGGTAGATGTATGTAGTATAAAGTTGGTATCTAGTAGAAGACATAGGAGGGTCTTAGCTTAGCTTCTTTAGAGCTATAGATGTAGTAACGGAGCTATAGATATAGTAAAAGTACGCTTACTTTAACAACTATATTATTTTACTTATTCGCTTGCTCTAGTATCTTTTTCCTTTTATACTCTTCGCTTAATATAGTATAGACTAGCCTTAGTAGGATTGTATTTATATATTCTAATAATGCCTTTACTTACTAAAGTCTAGTACTAGCTCTTAGTCCCTTTTATACTAGAAATAAAGAATGCCTTATTTCTATGTCGCTTATAGCCTTATTAGCTAAAGACTATAATGCTAGTCGGCCTACCTAAGGTAGAGTAGGTAGATTATAAACAACTATCCCTTACGCCTATATG
Organism: Teratosphaeria zuluensis; assembly: GCA_007113905.1. Classification (NCBI taxonomy): domain Eukaryota; kingdom Fungi; phylum Ascomycota; class Dothideomycetes; order Mycosphaerellales; family Teratosphaeriaceae; genus Teratosphaeria; species Teratosphaeria zuluensis. The sequence goes on from VCMQ01000028.1 coordinate 188,733, forward strand.
TCCTTTTACTCCTTATTGTAATTAGGCTTCGACACCTCTATCTAGTCTTATATATTATACTTAAGAAGATTAGATGACTACATTTAGGGTGATTACTATAGCTATAGATTAGAGGCAAGTCTACGTATACTAGTATAGAGCCTTAGAGAAGGATAAACAGATGTCTATATACTATCTATATATAGGTAATATAAGCTATAAGTTATAGTAAGAGCTTCTACTATTATATACGTCCTCCTCTGTTATATAATTGTATTTACATCTATGTACACGTCTAGTTAGCTTAACTAAACCTAAAGATTTAACTTTAGTCTAAAGGCTTTTAAGATTAGGTCGTTTATATAGGTACCTTCTCTACCCTATTACTACTAGTATTATAGCATTAATAACAGAAGCTTAATATATATACTATATATAATATAGATAAGTATAACTAGACGATCGTATATTCTTCTATAAGCTAACCCTAATAGGACATTATTAAGTAGTATTAATATATACATATATGTAGACTTAAGAGGTAAGCTAAGGTCTGTTACTAGCTTACGATTTAGTCTACCTATAGAGGTAGAACTACTAGTAAGACATAGCTTCCTTAACTACCTTACACATCTAGAATATAGGTTGGACTAAGATCTCCTTTATAGTAAAGCTACTATAAGGAGCTTAGCATCTTGTAGTACGCTAGGCAGGTATAGGTTTAGTAAGAATTAGAGTATAAGTACTAATATAACTCTTAAGGCCTTTATAGACAATGTATGTAGTTATCTAAATCTAAGCTAATTAAACCTTAAATTTAAAGACCTAGTCGACTTATATATAATATAATACTCTACCTTACATTTATAGTTTATATTAATACTAAAAGAGATTTAAGCAAGAAAATAAGTAGCTAGTCGAAAGAGGCTATAGCTACTATAAAGAAGAACAAGCTTTATTACTAGCTGTTAACAGCTAAGTAATACATCGTAGAGTTTATAACACTTAAAATTAAAGCCCTTTAGTATATAAATAATACATTACGATAAGAGAAGTAGTAAGAGGCGAGCGTAAGGCGAGCGCTATAAGCTAAGAATAGGGACTTATAGTAGGAGCTCGACGTAAGGGAATAAGAGTATAATACGTATACTAGTACTAATAAGTAGTAGACAACATTGCTCTATAACGATACTAATCGACGTCTCTATAAACTTACTAACTAGCTTAGCTTTCTTAAAGATACTATTAATAGGCATACTATAGATAGCATTAATACTAGTAAGCGAACCTTAGATGTATTGTTAAACTTTATATAGTACTTAGCTGCCTTAAAGGCTCGACTTAACTAGGGTCTACTTAAGATAGAGTAGAGGGCTATAGAGACTAAACTTAAATACTCTTAGCTTACTACTAGTACGACTACCTATCTTTAAGACCTTGTAAAATCACTTTAAAAGGCTACGACCCTGTTATTAGATGATGTAGATAGTAAGGTAGGTAGTATAGCGACGTAGCGTACTATTAGAGAAGAATTACTTACTAAGGAGTACTATTGCCTAAAGAGCAAGTACGTAGTTTTAAAAGATGCATTTTAGAAGATGGCTGTTTAGCTAGTAGAGCCTATTTAGGCGAAGCTATATATAGAATGAGATAGAGGCCTAAGACTAAATAATGCTAATAGCAAGTATAGTATTATTTCCTAAAACATGTAGTAATAGAAATAGTAACTACATGTCTCTAAGGGACTTTTTATAGTTTACTAAGACAGGTCTTAGGTTTAATAGTAAATCGTATTTAGACTCTAAAAGAAGTAAGATATATATACGTCTTACTATCTTAGATCGTATATAACCTTACTAGTAAAGAGTTAGCATCTCGCGCTATTATAATTAACTACTACGATACTTCTATTAGCTTATACTAAATAGGACGTTTTAAAGGACCTCCTAATCGTAGTTAATTATAAGAAGTAGGACTCTAAGACTAGCTTATATTACTACTATCTATATAGTAGGACTCTAAAAACAGCTTATACTACTACTAATGTCTATATAGTAGGACTCTAAAAACAGCTTCTAAACCTACTAATGTCTGTATAGTAGGACTCTAAAGACAGCTTCTAAACCTACTAATGTCTATATAGCAGGACTCTAAAAACAGCTTAGCTTACTACTTAGAACTTAATTAAGTAGGCGACGGCTTTAAGGAATAGTATAGCTAACTATAAAATTACTTTACTAATAGCTTTATAGTACTAGACATGCTAATAAGGCCTAACGAAGTATAATAGAACATAAGGCGTTTAAGATACTAATAATAGATAGACCTACTATAGCTAAGGTAGCGTAAAAGCTAAAAGACAGCCTAGTAGGCTTCTACTATTAACAAGTTAATCGTATATACGAGTTATTAGCTAAAGAAGGCTTTAAAAGACTAGCTAGTAGAGTAGGGTGTATACTACTTTATCTTTTAGTCTAACGATGTCTTCTTCCTAATACTAACGTAATTAGCGTTAAAGACGAGTAGATAAAGTATAAGAAGCTAACTAATAGTAAAGGGTGTAAACTTCTCTATTAATCAGGTCCTTAGTTGTAATGCTATAGTAGTTAAGCTAGAGCAAGACGACGGAAGGCGCTAGTTAGTAGTATAGGGTACACCCTTTTCTACCTCTTTATCCTTCCTTATGTAAAGAGCTATAGTAATTGTATAGCAGTCTCTAATAAGGCTATATAAACATGTATAGCATATAATGAATTTAAGTAAGGTTACTATTAAGAAGCTACTTATATATAGGTATATATATATATCTTAGCTTTTCTTTATAATGTAGTAAAGGCTATATAGGCGACGTAGATTATATTTCTCTAATAGCATTATACATCTTTTTAGTTTATTACTAACTCCTTAATACCTATATATAATACTAACATCTAATTATTATAAATGTTAACTAAGATTAAGACCTTAAGCACTAAGATTACTCCTTTAAGTAGTAAGAGCGATACTCTCTAATCCATCTACTATCGTAATTAGTAGCATGCTAGCGAAGCTATCTAAGAAACGAAAAGCATCCTTATATTAGCTAAAAAGCTAGTTATAAGCTACCTAAAGGAATCTATTAGACTGTTTAAAGAGATGCTAGTCCTTAACTATAATACCTATAACGCTAAAGACATCCATCTTATGTGCCTAGATGGTATATTACGTAAGCTACTTAAGATGGAAGACGACCTACTAGAGACTAACTAGAGCATTAGGGACAAAGTCGATTATAGTAAAAATTAAGGTATGCTACCTTATATACTAATCTAGTATTATATTCTAATCTTATAAAGCTAGACAGCTTAAGACTAAGATATCGTAGTATAAAGCGCGCTTGTAGATAGGGGTAGTATAGGTGTTAGGACAGCTTAGTAGTATTATTTAGATAGGAGGGCTATAGTAGTATAACTAAAGTTTAAGTAGATTTCTCTTAGTACTATAACAGATAATAAATGTATAAGATTATAGACAAGTCGCTAAAGCTATATTCTTCTACTATAGCTAAGTTTCTTCTATTATCCTTCTTATACTAAGCTCTAGCTAATAAGGCTCTAAAGGCGTTCTAACACCTACTTTAGGACAAGGCGGAGAGATATAAGTACCTTGTATATTTCCTTTCGTAAGTTATAGACTAGTGTGCTACTTGTTTCTTTTAGACATTATATGTTAAGATTTTCGCTTTAGGTTTCTATAAAATCTAGCTAAAGGGTAAATAAAAGTAGTATACATACTTCTACCTATCTTAATATAACTCTACCTTTAACACTTATAAACAGCTTCCTTATAATGTGATCTTACGTAGTATGGTCTAGAAAGCATAGGTAAGAGCTAGACAGTTTTAAGTAGTATTAACTAGTTAGGCTTACTTAAGCTTGGAATTCCTCTCCCTAATCTTTTAGATCCTCTAGGTAGTTATTTGTTCTATTATCCTCTAAGCATTATAGTCGAAGTCTGCCTGTTAATGCTATAATATAAGCAAGCTTTTAATAGAGGTAGGAGGTGTTAAAAGGAACTTAGGTGTTATAACTAACCTATATATATAGCAAGTAGTAATTAGCATAGGGATTAGGTATATAGTATATACTAATTGTCTAAAACTATTGTTATTTAGAACCCTAATGTATATAAGTCTCTAATAACATTGTCCCTTACTCTATAATCTAAGTATAGCTATTAAAAGGAAGCTACTATAGCTTGCCTGTACCTTAGTAGGTAGGCATCTAACACCTAGCGACTCGACTATCCTTCGTCCTCCCTACGTCGCTTCCTTACTAAAGCCTGTTAAGCTAGACGGGTCTTCTAGTTAACTAGGCGTATAGTAATAGCCTATACATTTGTTAGAGGAGTAGTAATTAGTAGTACTAGCTAGTTTTATAGTAGAGCTAATAATGTAAACATTAGGAACCTAATCTTACTACTTAGTCTAGACAGGATACCCTAGGTCCTTAGGTAGCTAACTACCCTAGCTACAATAGCGTCCGTAGCTATACTACCTATTGTATTAAACTAGAGAGGGAGGTCTACGATGTACTTTAGTAAGGTATATATAAGTATTAGAAGAAAGTCTTTACTATTATTATAAGCTACTACTATAAGGAGGAGAGTACTATCCTCGTAAAGAGAAGGGCTATACCTTTTAGCAAGGTCGTTAAAGACATAAAGTAGTCCTACTATCTAACTAGCTCTATTAGCGCTATATAGTATAGGGATTAATGTACTATTACGCTCGTCGTTAGACTTATAATCTAAGTCCTTATAGTCTAAGCTGTCTAGCTTACTAGAATTATTATCTAGCTCTAGCTTTAGCTTAAGCTTTAGCTTAAGCTTTAGTAAGATGTCTAAGTCTAGTATACGCCTGCTATTTACTACTACAACTTAAGCCTATAGCTCGCTTCCTAATAAGTTAAGCTAGTACTTTAAGTTAGGCTAAGCGACCTCTTAGATAAGGGAACCATCTATACTATCGCTTACTAATGTAACTACCCTAGCTATAACATACTTAACGTTACTACTTTCCTTACTTATATCTATCTTCTAAACCCTACTAACTGCCTCTTTACCTAGCTAACGCGACCCCTTACGCTTAATCTAAGCGTAGATAGTAACTAGCTACTTCTTAAAGACCTACATTCCTAGCTTAATTATATTGTTCTAATTAAACATCCTAAGCTCTATATATAATATACTCTTTATTATCTTCTTTTTCTTTCCTCTATACGTAATACTATCTAGGCTTAAAGAATCTACAAGGACAACGTCTTTCTAATTGTAGTTCGTTACGTACTTATAGAAAATAGGCATCTAGGATGTATTAGCTACATTAACGTAGACTAGGGCCTTACACTTATAATTATAGGTACTAATAGTAATAGAGTTAGTAGTAGTGTTATAGTTCGTCTAAAGATATTACTAGATTAGGTCTATATTAAACAATATATATAGTATCTATCTAATAGTATAAATAAGTAGAGAGATGTAATTATGTTTATAGAGACGCTAAGATTATAAGAACAAATGAATGCTCTAACATCGCCTTTAAAGAGGTTTAGCTACTCTCTTTAGGAACCTGTATAAAGACGTCTATACAATTCTATAGAAAGTCTTTAACGCTAGTAGTAGACCATGTGTTTTACTAGTATAAAACTTATATTACTAGACTAGGGCATATACTAAGCTTACTTCTGTTATCGATCCCTTTAAACCCTTATTAGTACTAGGATGTAGTCTAAATTAGCTTAGCTACTTACTGCTAGAATAGTTGTACTATATGTTAGTAGCGTCCTAAGCCTTTTTACTAAAGCAATCGCTTAGCTAAGTGCCTAGCTATTAGGTTAAAAAGTTACTACTATACTTAGAGCTATCGCTTAAATAAGCCTCCTAGGAGCTATAATCGTAGCTATTTTTACTAAAGGTTAATAGTAGCATCCTAGCCCTTAATATAGATTAGTAGTATATTGTAGTACCTTCGATGTCTATATTAATGCTACTAATTACTTTTACGAACTTATATATAACTTTAAGCTACTACTAATCCTAGTCTATAAGATTGTTACTTAGTTTAGTACTAATCTTAAAGACTACTACTAGGTACGTAAAGGTCTTAGTATAGTATATATCGATATTAGAGATGTCTATATTTAGTAGTAGATCGCAGCTAAGCTTACTAATAGTAAAAGTACTAAGGAAGGACAAGACGTAGCTAGTAGGCTACTACGACTACGCTAGGACTAGAACAACTATAAAGGATAGTAAGAGGATCTAACAATAGTGTCGAAGTTCGTACTTTCTACACTTAGTATTAGCGTTAAAGCTTTATAAGTAGGGACTAAGAGCTAGATAGCAATGTTAAATAGTAAGGGATAAGGGTATACTTATAACTGCTTAAAAGAGATAATAGAGTTAATATAGGCTATAAGAGTAGATCTATTAGATTACGAATTCTATATAGCTTAGGTAGTAGTATAGATGAATACTAGCTAGGATGAAATATACTATTAGTTAAAGCATTTAGTAGAGAGTAAGAATTAATAATAGATGCTACATTTGTTTAATAAGACGATTACTTACTTTTAGGGTTGTATAGAAGAGGAGTAATAGTACTTATATATTAAGATTTTATAGCTCCTATATGTTATAAGTACTTGCTAGCATTAAAGGGAAAGAGAGTAGGTAGTTACTTATAGCTTACGCTAATCTATAAAAGTGTAGCTAAAGGCGTATAGGCTAATATAGGCTATTACACTATTGTCTTTACGTCTTACCTCTCTATATATATACTTAATTCCTTTAATAGTCTTTTTACACATCTATATATTATAACTTAAGGTTGTCTTAAAAACTTTCTAGAGTATAAGGCGCGCTATATAGGTAGAATCTATTATTAGCTAGAGCGCTAATTGTAAAGGGGCTCTAACTATATATAGATATGTAAAAGGACTATATATATATCTACAATCTAGTTCTTAGATATAGGACATCTATGTTATACTAATTATATATAATTGTAAAAGTTAGCTAAGCTAAATTTTAGCATCCTACGTAATAAGGCTCTAGCTATAACTAAAATATTAGTTAAGGCAACTAGTAACTAGTAACTTATACTAATTCTATACATCCCTACTTACTACTATATAAGAAGTATAATTATCTATATACTATAACTATTCCCTATGCCTTTAGCATAGTAAATAAGTAAATGGTTTTTAATATAAGGCGCTTATAAGCTAGAACGAAGCTAAAAAGCTAAAGTTAGTACTATAATCAATTATACTAATTCCTGTCTTTTTATCTCTTAGCTAGGTACTTTATTAGTATATAAGGAAATAATATAATTATATAGGACATATTATAAGATTAATCGAGTTAAAATAGATATATGTTATATATACTCTAGATTATAATAATTTTAACTAGATGCCTTATAATTACTACGAAAGTATAGCTAAGTCATTAGAAGGCTATATATAGGTACTATTAGCCTATAAGCTTTAAGGATTAACATAGTAGTAGGCACTCTAGGTAAGAATACTAGATAGTATATTAAATATTAATAGAGGCTAGGCTAGGCCTTATTGCTCTAGGGGTTTAATATAAAGGTAGTAGTATATAGGAGTAGAAGTAAGCTATACGTAAAATAGTGCTAGTGTTAGTAGATAGCTAGGGCTAGAGTGGATCTAGCTACTACTAATAACCACTTGTAATACCTTATATACTTAAGTATCTAAATGTGTATACCTATAGCCTATACTATATATTACCCTGCTTAAACTATAGATACACCCTTAAGCTCTTATAATCTTTGTTACTTAGTATAAGTATAGTTATCTAGATTATACTCTATTCTAAGGATTATATAGCTGTACAGATTTGTCTTAAGGAACGTAATAATTACTAAGGCCTATATCTTACTCCTAGCTAAATACGCGCTATATACTATAGCGACTATAGTCCATCTTAGGGTCTAGTTAATAGGTGAGGTAAGCTACTAGCTTATAGGAAGGACTAGAGTACTAACGCGTTCTATAGAGGTATAGAAGGAACCTGCTAGTAGGTCGTAGGTCATTAGCGTAAGGAAGTTAAGGGCGAAGGTAATGCTAATCCTTATACTAGGCATAGGAAACACACTACGATAGGTAAAGCTAGGTTCTAAAAGATACTATAAGATGCTTGCTTATAAGGTATTAATAATAGCGTATATAGTATAGAAGCTTATAAGAGTATAGTAGCTAAGGCTCTAGCTACGCTTAAATAGTAAGCTTAACTAGCTACGTAGTAGTAATACTAGACTATAGAATTAGACGACAAGTACGTAAATAGTAGCTATAAGGAGAATGGTATAGATTAAGCTAATTGTATTAAAGAGGTACATACCTAGATCTATAGCTTTCTAGTTTCTTTATATCGTTAATATATAAGTAGCTTACTAGGAACCTTAAACATAGGCATTACTTACAGCTCCTATATATTAGCTTTATATTTTACATCTTAGGCTGCTTTCGTACTTTTTGTTCTTTTAATAAGGCTAGTCTTCTAGTTAGGTTCTATTATAGTAGTAATCGAATATGTTGTTCCCTTATCTAAGGTATAGACCTTTTATACCTATGCTAGACATATAACGATTCTTAGCCTATAAACTAAGCGAGCGAATAGCGACGACATAGGTAATAACTTCTAAATAGAGCTAGGTCTAGTTATAGCTACTCTTTAGCTTGTTTTATACGCAATTACTACTAGCTTAAGGTCTAGTATTAAATGGGACGTTTTATAAAGATCTATATATAGTATGTTACTTATAATGCCCTTAACTAAAAATAGCTACTTATCTTCTATATTTTCTACTAATCGTAGCCCATTTTTAGCTAATAAATATAATATGCTATTAGAGCCCTCTATGTAATCCGCCTGTGTCTGTTACCCTTACTAGTAGCAAATACTAAAGCTACTATAAGAGCTATCCTTAAATCACACGCCTGTTACCTTATCTAGGTAAGGGTAGATCCTATTTGCCTTAAATAAGACTAAATGTTAGAGGGCGAGTTAAAAGGCTATATTAGTAGCTACATTGTAACTAACGCGAGCAATATAGTAGTTACAATGAATTTAGATAGCGTTATAAATACTCTGTAGCTTAACTAGTATAAAACAAGTCTTACCTTTACTTATCTATTATATAATCTACTAAAACGTAGTAGTATAAGCTATATCGAAAGTACTATCTAGACTAGTTGCGATGCTAAGTAGAAAGAAGCGACTTCCCTAGGCCTTACTAAGCTTATATATATAGATCTTTAAACCTAACAACTAAGTAGAGATTAGGAAGGTCTACCTACTTATCGTATTACTAGCTGTTGCTATATCGTCGCCTAGGAGGTGCTAATTGTTAAAGACTTATTAGTAGCCTTAACAGCGAATTGCAGCCTAAAAGTAGGCATAGGTAATACTATATGCTAAGATAAAGCACTATATTAAGGAGGTTAAGAATAAGAAGATATACTAAAGTAGAGTAAAGTGTAGATTAGTAATAATCTATACCTTCTAGCTAGTAATAGTTAAGTATCTAGTAATAACGTTAAATAGGCCTACGCTAGCTTTAGTATAGCGCTAGCCTTAAATAATATAGATGTAGACGTTGTTAAAGAGGCGAAGCTAGCTTAAGAATAGGGCAGCTAACAATACTCCTTATAATTCTTATAGTAGACCTTCGACGCGTAGATTAAGCTAAGGGCGATTAGTCTTACTAAAGGCGGCATACTTAATGTAGCCTTAAATGAGGTTAATGTAAAGAAAGTACATAGTATAAGGTTCTATATAAGCAACCTTAAGAAGCTTAACGAACGTATTAAGCTAGACAATGCTATTCGCTACTAAAGCTAACATTAAAAGACTAGCGCAGTATAGTAAGTAGTAAGTAATAAAGACCTAAGGCGATTGTAGAGTAGTAATGCTTAGCATATATAGTAAGAGTGCTAGAGGTTCTACTAAGATGGACGAGCTCTTTACTATTACTTATACAACTTCCTAAGGGTTGTTAAAAGCTATACTAAGAAGCTATATTACTACCTAGTTAGGATTAGGGATCCTAGCTACATGTAGGCAACGAAGGATCTGTCCTATTATGCTATACAACTAGAAGAGACTAATTGTAATAAACAAACCCTTTAAGGTGTTAGTTCCTATCTTATATACTAGTAAGGCTATTATCTACTAACAGTATAGAGAGTAATTAGCAAGTCTGCTTCTACCTAGTTACAAATGCTATATATAATGTCTTTAACAATTAGTAGGCCTATAGAGATTATAGAGAATAGTATCTTGTCTATCGTAATAGCCTATAAGACTAGTTAGTTACATTTAAAACAGGTCCGCTTATACCTTATACTAGACTTACGAAGTACACTCTATTAGCATAGCTTATGTTAGGAAGTATAGAAGGTAGTAAGACAGCGAGTTAACTATAATAGTAGAAAATAAAAACTACTATTAAGTTGGGCATATCTAGATCTTTATATATACAACGATAAATAACTAGCTGTTATTTATTATAGTATCTAATTAACGTTAATAGGCAGAGATTATAGTTGTCTAGTTAGTTTTTACTACCTACGCTATAGGCACTTATAGAAGCCGTTTATATAGACCTATACCCTCCTAAGCTTAAAAGCGTTCCTTAATGTATATATACCATTATACGCTTTATTTACAAGCGTATAAATTAGCAGACAACAATAAAGCTGCTTTTAGATAGTAAATAATTCGATACTATAAGCGCTCTACTTAATAGGTAGTAGTTAGCCTACGATGTAATGCTTAATAGATTGTTCTACATCTAAAACCCTAATAGTAATATTATAGCTTTTATAGTAAGTATAAGATCGTTCGTAGTTACTAGTAATACGGATATAAATTAGCTAGCGCTATAGCCAAGTCTAGCTCTTAACTAGGATGTAGTTTAAGTACACCTTACGCTATATAGCGAAAGTTATATTATTACTACTAATCTAATAATAGACTCTTAGCTTGTCTCGTAAGAGCGTACTAAGTACTAAGCCTACTCTTTAGGCTTCTTTAGTAGTCTATGTCCCTTTCTCCTAAGTATAAGTATACCTTATATTATAGCTTAGGCTTAGTCTTTATATACTCGCTACCTTTATACTAGTACTATCTGCCCTCTAAAGAATATAGAGCATCTCCTTAACTTAGTTAGCTAGCTATACTACATGTACTATTACTTAAGTCATTAGAAACTTCTTACTTTACTACTTAGAATCGTTAAGGACTATTATAAGTAGAACAAGTTTAAGGGTCTTAAGGAGACTAGTATGCTACGAGTCGTTAAGGCATGTCTTCTAATCGACTATTGCTACACTAGTACTATTAAGACCTAAAGGCTTATCTAGCTATACGTAAAGGCAGCTTAGCTAGAGTAGAGTTACTATTTAAACTTAACCAAGCGTTAATTGCCTTAGATAAAGGAGCGAGACAAGCATTTTAAAGACAAATTAAATACTAAGCATTTAAGTAGCAGGCTTAGTCCTAATAGAGTAGATGAGATTATATAAATGTTAAATAAGTAGGAGGTCTAGTAGGCGGAGAATGTATAGAAGTAAAGAACCTATAGAGTATAAGCTCTATCGCTAGCGACAAGCGAGCATAAGCGCTATTATAAGGAGAAAGATAGGGATGCTAGTATAGAGCAGGAGAAAAAAGGGGAGGCTGCTTTAGGTAATGTCTTCGACAGCGCCTATAAGAGAAGGCGTATTACTATAGGGTAGGTGTCGAAATATCTACTACAGCTACTAATAAGTGCTTAATGTTTAATGTACTTATACTTAACATATAACGTACTTACTATAGGTAGCGTATTATAGGATCGACTTAAAGGTGTGTTACTTAGTTCTATAGACATAAATCACCTATATTACTACATCTTAAGTCGTAGATTACAAGGTCTTAGTAGTATCCTATAAGTATAACTACTATTAGTAGCTGTTAATGCAATAATTAACATAACGTTAGTAGAGCTCTAGAAGTTAGTATGCTAACTCTTAATATACTTAATCATCTCTATAGGTACTATAACATTAATACTTAGTATACTAGCCCCTTGCTTTAACTATAGCTTCTATCCCTTTATAATATAGACTACAACGCTGTTTCTACGTATTATATGTTAATAAACTGCTATAATTGAACATTATTACTTTAACGGCCCTTCTAATATTCTATAGAACTTGTTAAAATGTAGTGCTATCTTATAGACTATACTTAAGCTAAAGATGCTCTATTAGATTAAAGTTAGGTAAATAAAGAAGCTAATCTTTAAGGTGCGAATCCTTTCTTTTTAATTACTACTTTAGAACTAGATAGTAATGGTATAGTTAACTAGAGGCAGAATTTATTATAGAATGTCTTGTTCTTAGGAGGGTAGAAGATGCTAGACTATAGTCTAAAGATATGTATATAAGCCTAATATAAGTAAGCTCGCTACGCCTAACATTTCTACCTAAATTACCTACTATCCGCTATACTGTCTTGCCTTATAATGTTTAATTATAAGAAGACCTCTAAGAGTTAATCCTCTACTGTTTAGTAGCTAGCTAATTGTCTTTACTTAAGTTGTTATTATTGCTTAACACAGGAGTACGTAAAGCATCTAAGGCATCTATAGCTGTTGTAAGTAAAGGCGTAAGCAACGATTATTAATATAGTAACCTGCTTAAGATGTAGGTATAGGTAAGAACTTCTATAAACGATTAGTAGCTTATACACCTTTTATAGTAATTGTAGTTATTACGAACTAAGATCCTCTACTAGGCCGTATATAGCTAATCTTACTAGGCCTTTGTCTTAACTATATGCCTAGACCCTAAGCCTAGTAAGTTAATTACGTAGTACTATAATCTATAGTGTCTTAATAGTTTAAGACATAACCTTATTAAGTATAGCATCTCTAGTATTAATACGTAAGCTACTACTATAGGGCTAGTAGCGATCTAGTTCTATAGTATAGTTATTACTAAAATCTAAGATGGGTTAGTAATGTTAAATGCTATAGATAAGTAGGCGACTTATAATTAAGATAGGCTACTATATCTATTATACTTGCTACTACTTGTGTCTTACTTAGTAGGTTGTCGTTACGCTACCTAACCTGCTTTCTAAGTGTTATACTTAGAAATCCTCTAGGCTAGAATGCTGCTTGTACTTAACGTACTTAATGCTCTATAATATCTCGATCTTCCTAATCTTAGAAGATCTAGTAAAGCTTATAGACAGCTACATTAGTATAATCGACATTAGTCTAAGCTTCTAGTCTTAGTACTATAAACTACTAGAAAACCTATACCTAGTTAGTACTAGCTATATGTATACTAGTTTAGTTTACATCTAGGACTTACGAAGGCTTTATGTTTAGAGATGTTTTAGTATACGTAAAGGCGATTAACTTTAGCTCTTATTAATAAGCCTTCTAGGACTACGTCTATAAGGACTACTAGGTTAGTATAGCTAATATTTAGTATAGTATAGAGATGATCCTTATAGCGCTGTTAGCTAGTAAAGTGTAGTAAGATTAGAGATGCTAATAATAACAAGAGTAAAGGAAATAAGTAGGTAAGCGCATATACGCTAGGAGGCGAGTCTTAGATAAAAGAACATAAGTATACGTAGTAGGTCTTACCTAAGCCATCTTATAGTATACCGACGACTATAGGTAATAGAAAAGGAGGACAAAGGTAGTTTACAAGCGTAATCGACTAAAGAGGCTATAATGTTCTATAAATCTAATGTAGTAACAAGAGTAATAGAGGTAGTAGATAGCCTCTAGCACCATTGCTAGTAAATAGGTAGTATACTAGGTATAATACTACGACCTAAGTCTAACTAGATGTAACCTCCTATACCTACGTAGTACATTACGTAGTAGGCTAGTCTAAAGGGAAAACAGCTAGATAGACATTATATATTATCTACTTCTCCTATAGCTAGAACAGCAATAGTCCTTATAGCGCCTATATGCTCTTAGGGTTAGCGATACGTTTTTTAGGATTGCTAATATAATTTCTCTTTACTATTAGTAATAATAAGTTAGCTTTATAAAGCTATAAGCTATAAGTAGTTACTACTTATCTCTATAGGTCTATATGTTCTAGAATATCTATTAGGCTATAGTAATATATGTTAACTTTATAATATATACATTCTAGTAGTTAGTAGCTACGTATAGGCTTTAGACATACATGGTTAGTAGTATAGGCTTAAACAACTTAGTAATAAGGCCTATAATAGCTAGGAGGTCTATAATATAGTATAAGGGCTTAATGTCTTTGTTTTAAAGGAAATTACTACCTTTTATAAAGGCTTTAGGATGTCCTTTATTAAACTGTAGCTAGTTTAGCTAGTACTTTTTAGATATAACTAAGGTATACTTAAAGAAGCTAGCTACGTAGTCCTAACTATCTAGCGATAAGGGAGCTTGTTTATATTAGTCGAGGATTATATACTTAGATAGTAGAAAGAGGTATAAGTCTATAACGAGGTTAGTAGTAGCGTCGTCGTACATCTTAGCTTTTAGCATACTTCCTAGTAGCTAGAAAGCTCGATTAGGAGGCGGTCTAACCTAGTAGTTAGGACGTATGATAATTAGAGCCTCTCTAGAGTTCCTAAAACCTCTATATATGTCTATAAAGCGTAATAGCGTACACCTAATTAGCCTAGAGGCTTAACCTATAAATGGGGTAAGAGGCAAGATCCTAGCTTTATAGTCTATATAATCCTACTTAGACTACTTATACTTAGCTACTAGATAGTCTAACTAGACGTCGAATAAGTTAATTAGAATAGCTATAGCGTAGTTAAGCTTAGTAAGAAGACTGTTAAGTCTGCTAGTTACCTATAGTAGTCTATAAGTATAGTGTTCTTAAGTAGCTTTACTATATAACTTAACGAACTAGGTATAATGCTTGTTAGTACATATAATCTTAATAGCCTTTTCTTCTAAGTTAGTTGCATCTATAACCTTATTAAGAAGAGTAGCTACGACTTTTCTACTACTCTATATAGCGTAATCCATGTGGTCTAGGATGTAGGCGAGTATATCCTTTACATTGTTGTAGCCTAGTTCTATAAGTATGTCGTTATTAAGCTAGTAACTACTATACTACTTTAGATCAACCCTTTCTCTACTATAGTAGAAGAACCTATTACATTTCTTATTAGAGCAAATTAAGATATCCTACTACTTGTTCTACTAAAATAGTAAGCGATCTCTACTAACTAAGATAAACGCCTTTTCTATAAGGACTTTATGCTTAACGATTATAGGTTTAGGGAGGCCCTTATATAATAGCTAGATATTACCTAGATAGGGAGGTAGGTAGCTTAGGTTAGTACTCTAGCTAGGTACGGCTTCGATAGCTACAAGTAGTAGTATAATACATCTAACTATAGTCTGTACTACTAGCTTAATTAGTACTAAGTAAGATTCTTCCTTAAAACTTAGTACCTACCCTATAAAGTCGATGCTAGTAGTCGGGTTATAGTATTGTAATCTAGAGTCGTACTTATATAGCGACATAACAGCCTTAGCTAGGTCGTCTATATATATAAGAAATAGGAGATACTAAGACAGTATACGAGAGATAAGGGGCTTAATGCTATAGCTAAGACTATTCGAGTTCTTAAATATAAGCCTAAGTATAATCGTAACGTAGTCGTTAACGCTATTAAAGAGTAGTATATAGATAGTAACGCCTTCGTTATAATGATCCTTTAATGACATCTTAGAATAGGCATATTGCTTGTTCTTTAGACTAGATAGATAGAGGCTCTAGTATTTAATATTAAAGTGTAACATGGAATATTGTCCTTAGTAGCTATTAAGCTATTGTAGACGCTACGCCTACGTACTACTAGCTTTTAGAACGTCTTTTACATTAGAGTAAAACCGAATCTAAGCGCCGTCGATAGGAGTGTACTTATGTCCTACTTAGTATTATAGGTCTAATCTAAGACTACTCTATATATAGGTTGTATACCTTTTACTACTATAATCTTACTAACCTTTAAGCTCCTTAACTTTTAAAAGAACAGACTCTCTATAAGCATAGTACTAAATATAATTTATAAGTAATTCTTAATATATAGCTAGACTCTATATACTAGCTACACTCTTAATACTAAGAGCAATGTATTAAGTTATAGTAGTATTAGCATGTCTATAGGCTGTTAGTTGTAATGTTTGTACTAAGTTGTAGATAGTACTATTACATAGTACTCTTAGTTAGGCTTTCTTATTAATAGTAGATAGGGCTACCTTTTATACCTTAAAGCAAGCTTGCATCTTTAGCTCTATTAAATAGTACTTTAGACTACGCTTATATACCTTACTACTATAGTAGAACTAGAACAGTAGTACATCGCTATATACGCTTATAAATATAGATTCGTATAAGTATCCTATATAATGTATAGCTTAAGTAGTACAAGTCTATATAGAAAGTACATTAGTAATACTTACTATCCTCCTAGCGAAAGACCTATATTAGATATAAACATATAGTAGGACGTCGTATAGGTACCTATATAACCACCCTAGTATATAGGTAGACGTATAGCCTTAGGTAGCGACTACGCTACGTTAAGCTAATTCTACTATAGCGCCTAAGACTAACGTAATGCTAGCTTAGGCTAGATGCTTAGATCTAGTTGCTCTACTATAGAGATAATAATATAGTAACATATATAACCTATAAAAGCAGTTAAGAGTACTCTAGATGCCTAATATAAGTAAGGTAGGAAAGTATAACGTAAACTAGCTTGTCTTCGTTAGTAAGGCGCTAGATAAGAGTAGACTATAATCTGTTAATACGCTCGCTTTCTATAAGAAGCACTATGTTAAGTCTAGTACTAAAGTGCTATAAAGCTCTTACGACTAAGTTAAGGAGAGTCGCTAGCTATTATACTTATAAGCTACTTAAGTTATTTAGGAACTCCTATAGTAAACGCTAGTATAGAGCGTCCTTAGTATATACTATATACTGTTTAAGCTAGTCTTAGCACTCTAGGAGCCTTAGTGTAAAATACTAATCTACTTTTATATAAGCTTATAAACTAAGCCTACCTCTACTACTACTCTTATAGCCTACCTTACATTTCTACTAAAGGCCTTCTGTTTCGAATCCCCCTAACTTACTTTTACTATCCTTAGATATAAAGTAGTAGTCGTCTAGTAACTCTTTAAGAGAGAGTAGTATAAGAGTGTCTACTACCTATATAAGGTATAGCGTCTTCTTATTGTGTTAAAGATCTTTAGCGTTATAGGTAGTAGTAAGGAATATAATGTAGATAACGTCGCTAGTTATTAGTAAGACTTCCTATTTAGACGAGTCTAGTACAAGTAGACGTATAGCTAAGACCTTAGTATTAGAGCTATAATATAATTACATTAGCTAGGTATATAGGAACGTATAGCTTAGCTGTCTTACTAATTACTCTTATATAGTAGCATTATATTACTAGCTAGGAAACGTTCGAATAGCGACTATAAGTAAAAAGCCGTAAGCTTAGCATCTATCTACTAGCTATACTCGAATATTATAGAGTATAAAGAATTCTTAGAACTATATATACTAGTATTATCTATATAGTAGAAGAATCGCATATGTCTTTAAAGAGGATGGCTACTCTAGACGTAGTTATTAAAGGCTATTATAAGCGTAGTCTAACTATTAACCATCCTGCTATAGTAGGTAAGCTTTTCCTATACGTTATACTATAATTTTATAACATTAGAAATATCGCTAAAGTCTAAGTTATATTAGAGCTCTATAAAGATATACCCTACTAACATCGTTTTATTTAGCTTAGCATCGCTAGTAGTAATTAGTAAACAGGCCTCCTTCTTAGTATACTTACTAGTAATTAAGTTGCTACTAGTAGGCCTTAGTGCTTTATAATAGTTAGTAAGGCTTCTTAATTGCTTCTAAGCTTCGCCTATAGCATTAGACGCCTTGTCTATACTACTAGACACCTTGCCTATACTACTAGGCACCTTGCCTATACTACTAGGCACCTTACCTATAGTACTAGGCACCTTGCCTATACTACTAGACGTCTTGCCTTTAGCGCTAGACGTCTTACCTTTACTATAGGATACCTTGTTCTTATTATACTTAATATTGTCTTTAGGCTTATAGTTAGGATTATCCTTAGAGTTGTACTTATAAATGTCCTTAGTCCTATCCTTAGCTTTATCCTTAGCTACGTAATTATTAAATTTACTCTCCTTAACGACTAGATTACTATTATTACTAAGTGTAATATCGTCCTTATTGCCTTTGTCTATGTATTTATTAGAGTTATTATCGTTGCTATGTCTATCTTTGTCCTTATAGTTTCTATAATTATTAGAGTTAGCTTAAGTGTTTCCTTCCTTTTTATAATCTTTTATATAATCGTTAGAGCTAGCTTAGGCGTCCTCTTCCTCTTTATAGTCCTCTAAATTGTTAACACTAAATCTATCATCCCTCTTGTTTATAGATTTATTATTGTTATTACTAAGCTCTACCTTATTAATATCATGTTCGATAGTGTTACTTTTTATGTTGTCTACTATCGCTATAGTGTTACCTCCTAATGAATCTGATCACATTAGATCTAAGTAAAGAGGGTAAACGCGTTGTTTGCTTGATGTAACTTTAATTCTTCGGCTTCGGAACGGCTCAATAAATTGCCGGTATACATATTTTGCCGGTGCAGATGGGTTATAAGCATCAGCTTTGGGGACCTGTGGCGCAGTGGTAGCGTATCTGATTCCAGTCTACTCGTTAGATGGAGTTGGGATCTCCAGATGGTCATCCGTTCAAATCGGGTCAGGTTCACTTGCGAATGAAGCTGGTTATCCATCCTCAAGCACACATCTTTTTGCAATTTGTCTCCGTGCTCAAGCGCCCCTCTTTTTGCAATCTGTCTACAGTACGTGCTGCACGTATCCATATTTTGGCAGAGTCATGACTCAAAGTTCACTTCGAAGTAGAATTTGATGCGAGCTTTTTGCACTCCTCTCGCTCCATCAGTACCTATTCACCGCACAATCTTTTCGGGCAACATGTTGGCAATAAAACTCTACGCAATTCCCAGTGGATGAGAGTACATCCGACCAATTATGCGAGCAAAGCATGCTGTCTCGTCAGTACCGTATGATTGCTGTTCAGGATGCGTGAGCCGCACGGAACGCATCGTCTTAATGAGCACGGAGGACTGCCTTGCGCTGAAGTACTATCCCTCGATACAGTCTACTGAATGCTCACTAATCTACGTCTTCACCCTATTCCCATCAGTCCCTCCACTGTTCTTATAATCCCCACCAACTCTCCTCCCCAACGCCCTCCTCAAAATCCAGTCCTTCGCTGTGACCTCCTCCTCCTCTTCAACCCCATTTTCTCTTTTCGCGGTCTCAATCTTCTCACTTCCTCTCAAAGCCTTCATCAACACCCCATCCTCCGGTCTCGCAAAATACACCAAACTCATCCTTGTCGAGCCCGCCTGCTGGCCCGGTGGATTGACCACTCTATGTAAATTTGAGCGCAAGACGCCCGCACTGAACTTGACCATCGCGTCCCCAAGGTTGACGATACAGTGGTGCTTGAGAGGTTTGACATAGGCCCACTGATCAGAGTTTGGTGGGAGGATCTGAAGGCCGCCGAGGCGGTTAAAGAGGATAGTAATGGAGCCAAAGTCTGTGTGCTCGCCAAGAGACTTCTTGCTGTCGTCTTGATCTGGCTGAGGTGGGCTCCTAATGATGCGGATCTGGTCGCCTGAATTACTCTGGAATCTATGCAGATCCTTAAGCGTCTTCGGCGGTAGACCTAATCGCTCGTTGACCTGCGACAAGAGCATCGTGACGATAGCGTGACTGCGCTGCATATGCTTGCGCAGCAGTGCTCTATTGCCTTCATCCTGCAAGACCTGCGGCGCAGGCAGCCTCTCACCAGAGATACCAAGTACATCATCTTTCGAGACATTATACCACTCCACTCGATCTTTGGTGCCGTATTTGTCGACGACACCAGCCCCGGCAGCTTTGTAGCCAAAATAGCTCCCTTGCGGCTTCAAGTCATACTTCTGCTTCTCCTCATCTGGAAGGTCAAAAAGCGTATTGCCAAGCTCAAAGATCTCATTCGCATGCTCAACCAGAGCATCGCCATCAACGTCCTCCTCACTAGCAGGGTTGACACTATCCCGTTTGCTGGTCCGACCCTCTCGGAGATCCAGGTAGAAGAAACCTACATCGCAACACGCTCGCCACAGTCTTTCTTGCTCTGCCTCATCGCCGTTCACCAGCTTCTTCAAGCTCAGTCGTAATAACGGAGCTGTAGGCACATCTTCCGGAAACGGTGGCAAGTCATGAAAGGTCAGGTCTCCATCTTGCTCGTGAAGGCCGTTTACATGGCCGTTGACACCATCCATCTTGTGATGCTACGTCATGAGCTCAGCGTCAACCTCTTGGGACTTCTTGCTTCAACTACGCTCTTGGAGATGAGAGGTCAGATAGTCATGGTAGGAAAGATGAAGCAAAGCTTTACCTACATCGAAGTACATTGATACCTCTAAGCCCGGAGAACCGCACATCCGCTCGACTATGATATTAGTACGTACATGTATGTATCATAATGTATGTAAGCATGTCATACTACACTCCAGATAGTCCCGTCGACCCCGCAGGGACGACCTCCTCTTGCCCGATGCGCGATCCGAGCTCATGAGCCTATCGGCAGAATCTTCATTGGGAAGGAAATGGAAGACAGTCGCAATGTGAGAATGCTGTCAAAAAACTGAACAAACGTAAGCAGCCGTTGCGGTATGATGTGTAACACTTCGCTTCAACGCCATCAATATATGCCTCATAAGTTCAATCAATCCCCGAACCGTCGAATGCTCGCATCTTCGTAGTATATGAGACAATCTGCTCATAAATATGCAGTGTACGCTTGCGCTCGCTCCTCATGCCCTGTGTGCTACCATGTTCATACCATAATCAAGTCATCAGTGCGCCCATTCGCCGCATTCATCTCGCTCAATACTGTCCCTGCCCTGATGGCGGCGGGTATCCCTGGATCGGATACTGCTGCTGCGCATACGCCTGCTCTTCTGGCCGTCTACCCAACCCACCACTCATATACTGCCTTTCGCCTTCTCGCTCCCTTTGCTCCCTCCGATCCTTCGCCTCCCTCACAAAATCCGCATTCCCGCCTGCATCATAAGTCGAGGACGACGGGCCCGCCGTGCTAGGTGCCTCGAGCATCTTCGGCGCACGCTCCGCGTATTCGTCCTCGCTGTCGTCAGAAAACTCGTCTCGGTCTCTGCGATCTTTGTTGCGTTCACGCCGACGAAGAGCTTTACGCTCGGCACGCTCTTCCTCGTAGCGGTCATCTATTGAATCAAAATGATGGGTTAGTGGATGCTCTTGACAAGATGTTCTTTGCGCTTGTGCTTGAGATGGCGAGTGAGCAGTGACATGTCGAAACAAGTCTCGCAAGTCCTTGCCACCATGGAATGTCCAAAGCCTCTTGTCCTTTCTCGTATTTTCTCTCCTCTTCAAAGCACGTTCGTGGCGCTCGTGAGTGTATCTTGCAGAGGATCCAAGCACATCATCCGCAGACTGCTAGCCCGACGGCTCTGTAGCCTGGTCATACGTGCTTGTATGCTGCAGATGATCTCGTCTCCCGTTCCCCGCCTCTTCACTGTCTTTCTCGGCAAAAGCAGAAGGATTGCGCATACCTCTAATCTTTCGCGTGCGATCCGCGAGCTTTTGAATCTCTTCCTTCGTGAGGACTCGCAGGACGATGACACAGTCAAGCCGTTCCTCGAAGCGCTCATTGGCTTCAACGAGTGCATCAGGGTTGACAAGACGTCTATCGATCTTCGTCCAGCGTGCGCCTGGCGGTATGCCTTTCTTGGTTGCCTGCTCCTCGTCAGCACCACCCTCTCCAGCTGACGATCCTCTGCTTTTGTTGCTCAATCTTACATCCTTCAAGGGTGCAACACCCTCTCTTACCGCATTCGGATCCTCAGGAAACTTGTCCGTGGGCTTCTTCAAGATTCCCTTCGGCTTCTTCTCCTCCTCTTCAGTTGGTGGGTCAACAATCCTGACCCTGTTCTCACGCTTGTCGGAATAGCTGTTGTCGATGATTTGTGCCGTGGGCTCCGCAGTCATGGGTCCGTCAAGGATACTCGGCTTCCTCTTAAGCTCACCAGCGGCGCTCGGAGCAGTGGCCTGAGACGTCTCATCGAAATCTCTTCGCAGCTGTGGTGGTGGAGCGGTGGTGTCGAAGCTTGCAAGTCCGACGCCAGCATCGAGCTTAGGCTCACGGAACTCTCGCTCGCGTGCTCGCGCCTCACGGTCGCGCCTCCGCCGCTCACGATCTGCGTCAGATCCTGAACCATTGCCATCACGTTCATCTTGCGAACCACGTCCAAGCTCTCTCTGAACTTGCTCCATTCGCCTCCGATAGTCCTCGTCTGGATCAATAGCGGCTTTAGGCATCTCCACGTTGCCGGACTTCCCATAACCATCGTGCTCACGTTCAAAGTCACGATCCGCAAGTCGGTCCTTGTCACGTTCTCTCCTGTCAGATTGCGAAGGTTGACCAGGCTTCGACTGTGGCTGCTTTTCGAATGCGAAGCCAAGGCCTTGTTCCTGGTCTGCATATGGGTCACGGTGTGGACGATCTTGAGGAGCCGACTCATCACTGTACGACATCTGATCGCGGGTCCGCCTCTCAATATCGCGATCAGCAGCACGAGGCGGTTCGTCATACCGATCACGGTCCCGCTCTCGCTCTCGATCCCTCTCTCTTTCGCGGTCGCGGTCGCGGTCACGGTCACGTTCACGCTCCCGCTCCCGCTCTCTTTCCTTATCACGCTCTCGTTCGCGTTCCTTCTCCCTTGCTCTTTCGCGATCTCTTTCCCTATCCCTCTCCCGTTCCTTGTTCTCTTTATCAGAGTCGCGATCCTTGTCTTTATCATTGTTGCCAAAGATCTTGTTCAGGCCGAAGGCAGCAGCTGCGCCGGCCAGGCCGCCCGTAGCAACCTTGGCCACACCCGAGCTTGAGCTGTCTCCGTTTTCCTTGCGATAATCCCTCTCCTTGTCCGCTGTTTCACGCCTGTGATGATGTCTATGCTCCCTCTCTGGCTCACGCTCCAGCACTCTCTGGCGCTCACGCTCACGTTCGGTCTGGCGATCGTCGTACTTGTGGTCTCGCTCTCGCGTTCTTTCGTGCTCACGAGGCCGTTCGCGCTCGTAACTGCTATCGTAGCCCCGATCGGTCTGCTGCATCCTTTCACGCTCCCTGCGTTCCTGCTCAAGTCGACCATAGTCCTGATGTGACTGCTCAGGCGCAGTATCACGGCGGTAGGGCTCGACGTATGCGGAGTCTCGAGGGAAGGCTTTCTGCGCCGCAAAGTTCTCATCGCTGCCTCGTCCATAGCCATCGCGGCTTGAGCTTCTGATGCCGAAGCCACGGCGCTCAATACTCTGGTCGTTCCTTCGATTCACACTTGGACGCCGCTCACGCCGCGACTCCCGCTCACGGCCGTAGTCGTAGTCGTCATACCCAGATCTCTCAATCGGCCGATCCTGATGCACTGCCAATGGACGGCTGTCTCTCGAGTTCGCTCTCGGCCGACTGTCTCTGGATGCGGCGCGTGGAGCGACGTAGTAGGGGTCCCTCGGGTCTAGGAATCCAGCCCGCGTGGGCGACTGAGCGACTCGAGCACTTCTAGTCCGGCCTAGATCCTGTATCTTGTCCCATCCCCTTGTGCTCGGCGGTGGCCCACCAATCTCTTTGGTCGATGACCGTGGGTCGGCATACGCACCAAGGGCACCACCCAGCGCACCAGCCTCGACCATCATGCTGGCAGGCCGCTCTCTGCTCGCTCCACCACGGTCCATGCTGCCTCGTCGGGGCCTCATGTCTCGCCATCTTGGCTCAGTATCGCGATACATGCCTGCAGCATCGGTGTATGAATAGGCGTCCTCATCATCGATACTTTTGTCCCTTGTCCTGGCCCCACTGGCATGATAGCTTCTTCTCTCTCGGCCTCGCTGCTCACGATCAGCTGCCACATTACCATATCCACCACCAATACTGCGACCTTGCACACTCCTGTCCACACTCTCTCGTCTCCTATGATGTCGTGAGGAGTCACCACCAACAGGCATATCCACATCCGCAACCAACTTTGCGCTGCCATCGTCAACCGTGTAGAGCTTCTTATGCTCCACCTTGCTGCGCGGCTGCTCTTTCTGCGCGGTCGATGCCGGGGTGACATAATATTCGGTCCTTGTCGTGTTTTTCGCGGGGCTCGCGGGCCTTGTATAATCGTTGTTCTGTACCACGGTCGGTCGAGCATGACGGCTGCCCACTTGCGTCACCGTTGACGACCCTCGGTTCATGTCCACCAAACTCGAGCGTCTCGGTCTGCCGCTGTAGGAGTCGACCATCGGCTTGCCGGTGTACGAGTCATATCTCTGTTCTGGTCTGTGTGTAGAGTTGGCTGGCTGCCCGCCCACTGTCACGAAGGTCTGTGTGCTGATCGGTATTACTCCCGCGCTCGATCTAGGGTTCTGGTACGAGTTGTGTCTTCCTTGCGGCGTGTTGTATGAGGAGTACGAATCTGTAAAGGAATCGGATGCCCTGGCCGGGTTCTGGATGCGCCGTCCACCCGGCGAGAGAGGCCTGTGGTAGCTCATCTTCGTCGCTGTGGCTGCACTGGGAGTCGTCGCTAAAGTTACCGGCGCTTTCTTGTAGATGAGATAGGTCGGGGCGGCAACGGACAGGCTCGTGGCCCGCTGTCGTTGTTGTCGTGGCTGCTCGAGCATGGTTGAGTCAGTCTCTGGAAGCTTTGGGACGCGAAACGCCGTGTAACAATGCGCCCAGCAATCGCAAGTGCAGGCAGTCTGCAGGTCGCAGGTGCTATGCGGGTGATCGCTCTCAACAGCAGCAGTCTCGTTCCATGATACAGTGACAGCAAGCAGTGAGGTCGAGGTGCCAAGTCATGTGCAGCGACAGCATACAAGTCGCACTGTACAGCCAACAAAAACACACTGGCTCCCGTCCCACTGCCACGGTTTGCGCATGGATACGGCGATATGGTGTCCACTCGTTCTCTTCGAAAAATCACAGCGCAGAAGTCGAGATCGGTGGGGCTTACCTTCTAGCGTTGTAAATGATGCCTGACTCTAACCGGGAAGCACCTGGTCGCACATATCACGCCCAACCCACTCACTGCGCACGCTATTTCGATCCGCTGTGCTGTGTTCGTTTCGGGCAGCGACGGTGGTGGCGTCGTCAGCGTTGTCGTTCGGCGATGGTCGATCGTCGCAGTGGCTTATCGGGGCGTAGTGGAGGCGACTGCAGGGTTGAGGTTGACGGCGGTGATGTTGTTGCTGCGCCGTTGCGAGAGGCTGGTATAACAAGTCCACTTTACAAATCCCGAGTCAGACCTGTGCTGGTTGCTGGTATACTTGCTATTTCCCACTGCCCGTCCGTTCTCGCCGCAACCGTGGTCGTGGCTCACGGCAGGCGGCTTTTTCAGAATGCAGGTCGCACGCCGCACGATGACTTACCTTATTCTTCGGGGTCCTCTCCAGTGACTTGCCGACCGCTCCAACAAGGTTCCCTCGTACAGCAGCTTCTCACGCTATGCACACGACTCCGGGCCTCTTCTCTACTTAGTGCGCGATGCTGTGCGCCTAGCGGCAGGCACGCAGTGCGATAATGCGAACTGTCCTCGATTCAGCTAATGCGCCCGTTGACTTGACTCCGAATAAAACGACCATGCATCGGAATCGTCGCTTGGTGTGGTGGGAAAGACATCTACTGATTCATGCGACAGGTGGATTTACGCCTGGCCAAGGTGGTCATCTGTCTGGCCTGGCCTTGCGTGGGCAGCCCTGCGAGCGTACTTGCATATGTGCGGTGACGTGGGTCGCTCAGGGGTCCTGCTTGCTGCGGTGTCATTGGAAGAATGCAGGCAGCCGAGATTCGGAAAGGCACGTGAGAGACGGGGCGACGGGAGAACTGGACGTTGTTGGTATGACGACGTTCAAGGGCCGTCGAGGTGTTTCAAGTTCTGTTTCCTGATGTTGAAACATCAGACTGACTTCGTCATTGGCGACTCTGAAAATCGAGAACCAGGCAGAATCACGAACGACATATGTAATCTGAGCGACGCAGCAACTTGACAGCGGCAGATACGAGCATGCCGAGAACTTGGTCGACAGTGCCCGGTGGTTTCATTAGTCAATTGACCGGTCACCTGGTTGACACCAGTGACTGCTGGGTCAAGGCGATGTTCTGGGTATCAGTCATTCCATTTGACGGCTCGAGCTGTCAACCGCCCGAGCGCGTCAACCGCATTAAGCAGTCAATCGGTTGATTGACTGAAGACTAACGGTGCTCCTGGATCCTTGCGTACTAGCTATGAAAATGACGTGGCCCGTCGTCCAAGTAGATCCCAGGAGGTAGCATTTCTACAGGGCGATCAATGGTCTCGCCAGATTTTCTGCCATCCCTTTCCACTTCTGCTGTACATGGCACGCTGGATAAAACCACCAGCGGCTCAGGAAGCTCATATCTTCCGTCGATCTGCTCCACTGCTACTATAAATGCTACACAGGGCAAGTACACCAGCGATTCACAAAGCCCACATGGCCGCATATGCACATGTCCCGACCGCCGCACCTACGCAGTCTCCATTGCTGCCCTGTAGACTGCTGCTATACGAAGACCATGGCTTACGCTAAGGATCCCACTCCACTAAATCTAGGGGTATTGGTTGTTACGACTTAATGTATGTTGTCAACACCAAGGACTGCTTCTCGAGATGGTCGACTGCTCAGTGGTCTGGCCGTCTGCTTAGTGATACGGTGGATGAGTGGTCGGCCACTACGTCCATCAGCAAGCTGACCGCGTGCTTGGCACCTTCAGTGAGTATTATTTCTTAGCAGTGATTTGAGCATTTGGTCATTGGTTCCATTTGTTAGATATTTGGGAGTTTGGCCGAAGCATCGCCAAGACTCTAGGGTTAGTGTTTGGGTAAGATCAAGACAAGAACATCAGCTATCATCACACCAACGATAGGTCAATCGACACCAGCCCACCGTGCAAAGATCGGTCGATCTCATTCTTTTATGGCTACCGATTCAGCAGATGGAGCGCTTGGCTCATGCGCTCGGTATTGCAGCCAAACAGGCAGCACACGAGTTTTCGGTTGCTTGTGAGAAATGCCGTTGACTGCGCTCATCAATTGCTTGTCCGACGTTCATACCGATCCGACTAGGCAACTGTGACCAGTCTTCTGACCGATGGCGTTCTTCCGTATCCTGAAGTGCGTATGACAGTCACTTGAATACCTTGCGTTTGGCTGCTTCTGATCGAAGCGCAATCGAGAGCGAGGGATTTCTATAGCACAGTCCGGTCCGACAACTCACACGAGGATGGCGACGCAGACGACGCGCTCATATCAGAGAGTATGCGTACTCGAGAGACGAGCCAGCACACCTGATATCGCTGATTTTACAGTCAACTGGTTGAGGTCATGCGGCCTCAGGTGACATTTGACGCCCTGCTGTCTATGATGCCACGATTGCCAGAGTCCTGATGCTCTTATCACGCACTGAGACCTTCACAGAGGTTCCCTTCCCACGTGCGAAGCTCGTCTGCTATTGACTTTGCTTGCAGTTTGCCCAGCAGGATTCTGGTTCCCAATAAGACGACTATTTTGGTGTAAATCCAGATATAATAGCTCGTCATCGAAGGGCGAGTGAGAGGATGATACCTTATTCACATTCTGCGTGTCGCTGCAGCCATTGGGCAATGGCTCATGTCGCTTTGACAGGCTTGGTAGTTGGACACTTCCGCAAAGTGCTCCCTGAGTGGAATATGGCGCAAATGACAGTGAATGATCCATTCACAGTAGTGTAACTTCCAGCAACATCAGTGAAGCGCCAACGTTGAAGCTCGTGGAAGCCTTCAATCACATGCATAACAACAAAAAAAGTAAAAACCGGACGTATTTACAAACCACCTACATTCGCATCATCGCTTTATAAACAACCGCCAACTGCCTGACCTCGCGCGGAGCACAGAAACAAAATCATATCCCTACGGCAGCACGACTTACATTACATTGCTCCACAATGGCAGCTACACCAATGCAAGGCCTTCACGCCTACTTCGACAAGCAAGAACACTCCGACATCACCATTCAACTCAAAGAGGGCCGCAGCATCGCCGCCCACAAGCTGGTACTGTGCCTCTCGTCACCCGTCTTCAAGGTCATGCTGGAAGGCAACTTCAAGGAAAGCGCAGCGAAAGTGCTCGAGCTCCCAGACGACGATGCCGGTGCCATGGAAGAACTCCTACGATTCTGCTACGGCCAGATTCATGCAGAGATGTACGACACGATCGAGGAGCGGCTGCAGAAGTTTGCGCTGGCAGGCAAGTACAACGTCCGTGCTTTCTCTCAGGACTGCGCCGAGAAGGTGTCGGTGTACCTGAAAGACCACTGGCGCGACCCCGGGTTCCCCAAGCTCGTGCTCGACATCTACGATAGCATGCCGAAGCATGGTGGCGAGCTGAGGGAGGCTGCGAAAGAGGTTTGTAGGGCGCATCTGCCGGAGTTGATGAAAGAGCAGGAGTTCAAGGAGGTCATGCTGAGGAGTCCTGAGCTTGGGCTGGATTTGGCTGAGATGTGGGCTGAGGCGGCATGTAAATCACGCACTCACAACCATGAGTGGTGGACGGTTCCATCTCCGGCTCCATCGGAAGGAGGCTGGAACTAGAGGTAACAGGGCGAGACAGACCGTAGGTCGTATGGATCTTTCCTCTTGGTAAAGCATCAAGTTTTGACGAGGACCTGGGGCATTTCCAAACAGGCATCTGCCAATGGAGACAAGTCCTCGATGCAGTCCAGCTTCAGAGGAAGGCGATGCATACAGAGGTCATGCTGCTAAAATCAGCTAAAGGTTCTTACGATGAGTTATGAATGCTTTGGAAACCAACATGAAGCGTGATGTCACGTTTATACTCAGAGCGTTGTCGTACTATACCAGATGGACTAACAAAGTCATCTTAAAGCCATGCTCGCTGGGCCTGAGGCGCTGTCACATGCACCCGTTCAGATGCTGCGCTGCGGAAGTCTATGCAAGCGCCCAGGCGGAGCCAAACAGCTCAACGCGCACCCTGCATAGTCAGAGACGCGTCAAGCTTGCGAGCCTGGCATGCATCCATGCTAGCAATACAAGAAGTCTCTTTGAGCAGAGTCATCGCTGCAGCATGCAATCCACCTTGGTCACATGCGTTCACTTAGGCAGATCGACACGCTGGAGGCTTGCCGAGGACCAGTACACGTATGTGATACGGGGAACCGCCCTCCCAATGGGAAACTTCCACGAGGCCGATGTGGCCCAATGCTGTGGAGCCTTTGAGTTGTCCAGATCTTCGACTCTGGTTGAACTTCAGGTATCGTGTCTATTGCTTATGGCTTTGGCGACAGGGACTTCTATCAGTCTGAATCAGAAGCAGTTTGGGGCGGCCACAAGGGCATCGATGATGCTGTTGATGGAGCAAGCCTAGGCAATCTTACCAATGTCAGGCTGGTGGCTGGCTCCGTTGCCAGGGCAGATGATTAGCGCAAAATGATCGTGAGACGCAAATGATGTGGGACGATTGAGGAAGGCACGAGTGAATGCATTCCTGGCTTGCTCGATATGGCAGAACATCACTTCATGTCCTCAGAACACACAGCAAGGACCCCACGACGATGTTCAACGTGCCCTCGAACTTGAGCGACCAAGGTAAACTGAGATACATGGAAATCTGTGCGGATCAACCAAGCAAAATGTCACTCAACCTCGGTGAACTTAGCGTGTTTATTTTGGCTGGGAGCTTTAACCCCAGTCGCGTCCCACCTGCCACTTGCTCCCTTGTAACTCCTCTTCACGCTTCTGCATCCTCGACATTGTCACTCTCAGGCCATTGGCTTTGACGCACAGTAGCGAGCGGTATAAGAGAAGCCCAACGAGCTCTCTCACCCTTCCCTCTTTTCCAATCCATCGAAGCAGTTGAGCTCGAGGCGTTTGTTTCGAGCTCTTGCGGCTCGTCAATCTGGTGAGTTGCGAGGTTGCGAGAGGAAAATGAAGTGAGCATTGCTGACTTGAGAGTAGGATTTCGACGCCAGAGTCCCGTGAGTACCAGCAGGAAGATCTCTGGAGCAGGATTAGAATGTTACTGAGACGCATATTCTGAGCTGCCGGACATCCGTTCAATTGCCGCTGCGAAGGCACATAGAGCTGACATTGTCTAGTGTCCCGTTCAGCGTCTTTCCGTCAACCTACAGGAACGAGCAGGCGCAAGCTGCCGAGACCACCGAGGTCAAGACTGACGAGCGAGTATCTGTCCAAGGCGCTGGACGGGAAGAGGAAGTCGACGAGCGATACTCTCGACGCACCCAACAAGGCCCTTCCCGCCGCGACGACCGCTACACCCGCGAGGACATCCGCATCACTGAACGTGATCGAGATTCTCGTCCGGGCCGCGTAAGGAGAGAAGAAGACGTCCGTATCTACGAGGACGACCGCTACAGCACCAGCAACCGCCGCGACGTGCGTGTGGACATTGACAGGCAGCGGTAAGTGCCCCAACCATCTTTCACGACATCTACGACTTGCCTCGTATCGCCTCATACCGCTCTTTGCAGCCAGAAAGATCTCCGCCAATGGCGTGAGCCGGACGCTGCGTGTTGACGACCGAGCACGGACAGTACCCCTGTGGCGCGCCTCGGCAAACACGCTACGTATGCCCAGTGGGTCTAGTGTGTTGTCACCCAGCAACCCATCCGGCTTTCCATCTTCCTTGTCCATGTCACTCATCCTTCTCGTCTGCATTCATCCTCAGCTTGAACCTTACTGACGGGTATGGTAACACCACAGCTACCGTGAGCCCTACCAACGTTACTCGGACGCCCAGATCGACGTCCAAGACCGCGTCTACGACCGCGAGGGCCGTGTTTACACAGGTCAACAAGACTACCACTACGACACTCGTCACACTCCGGCGACTCAAATAGCTGAGTCCCGCATCGATACAGCTGAGGCTCAGTACCGCGGCTGGCAAGACAAGAGCACCTACCCTCGCGAATACCCGGAGGCAAGCTATCCGGAGCGAGAGCCCGTCACCTACGACGAGAAGGTCAAGGTCACTGAGTCCAGGACCGTTGACCCACCGCGAGGCGGCCGCAAGCACCGCATTGATATGGGATATTACGACGAAGACGGCCATTACCACAGCTTCCGTCACGGTCTCCACCGCGCCGCCGACCGCATCCTCTACGGCCCGCAGCACCACCACCACCGCCACGAGCACCGTCCTGTCGAGCGTGAAGAAGACATCGTAGTTGAGGACCGCGAGATCACCATGTCTGCTCCACGTGGCTCACCTGGTTTCAACGCGGGAGGCATCCCGAACACCATCACCATCCCATGCCACCACATTCGCATTGGTGACCTTTTGATCCTGCAGGGCCGCCCTTGCCAGGTCATCCGCATCACTACCTCTGCCCAGACCGGACAGCACCGCTACCTGGGTGTCGATCTCTTCAGCAAGCAGTTGCACGAGGAGAGCAGCTTTGTCAGCAACCCAAGCCCGTCGGTCGTGGTTCAGAACATGCTTGGCCCAGTGTTCAAGCAGTACCGTGTCTTGGACATTCGCGATGACGGCCGTGTTGTCGCCATGACTGAGACTGGTGACGTGAAGCAAGGCTTGCCGGTGCTTGACCAGAGCAACTTGCTGGGTCGGCTGCAAGAGAGCTTCAACAATGGCCGCGGCTCTGTTCGTGTGCTCGTCATCAATGATGACGGTCAGGAGCTTGCTGTCGACTACAAGGTCGTCCACGGGAGCCGTTTGTAAGCTGTGGATCAAGTGAGATTGTAATGAGGGTGATGATGGGGAGAAGTCGCGCATGACAAGAGATGAGCGATGTGACATAGCATGATCAGAAGTTGTTCCATAGTAGGTAGTCGCGAAAAGTGTGCTTGGATTGTCTAGCGGATGTGTCATGTCGAGCTTTCATCAGCCCCATGCAATCATGGCACCCAGGCGAACAGATGCTGACCTCTGCCATTCGTCCTGTCTGATTCACCGGCTGAGGTGTGGCGCAATGCAAGGCTGGAAGCAAGGTTTCGCATGTGAGCATAGGGCAACAGATCGGCATAATCCGGCGGGGACATCCCGAGTTGCTCGTGCAACTTGGCTGGTTGCTGTGGAGGCGCAGCTCCCGCACAACCACCATAATAGACAGTTTCAAAGATGTCAGCGACGGCAGCCTTGGTCGATTGCTGGCTGTGGATGGACAAAGCTAAATGCCTGTGTGCATGAGACGCATTTAGATGTAGACTGAAGGTCGAAGAGGTTTGGCTCTATTTCAGTTCGACTGTTTCTCTCCTAGCCTTCTGCTGTGCAGTATTTCGATAAGCTTCATTGCTGATCGCGACAATAATTGCACTGAGGCCTTTAACTCGCGCGCTTGACAACGCTTGCATTGCAGAGAGTTGATGCTCGTCTAGCAACACGAGGAAACCTGGAATACTTGGATCTTTCGACACCTTAGATCCTGCCTGCGCTATCACTGGCCCTATAGACAAGGCGCCGCTGTGTTTGCTTACTCCTGCGTCTGCATCGACATTGAGCTAACTTGAAGGTCGAGTTCTGTTGTCTGGTACCTCTAGGCAACATGCCACCACAAAGAGCATACGGCATACCACCTGGTTATCGCGCTGGACAGAATGATAGTCCACAGTTGCCTTCACCAGGACCTTCGAGAACGATGGGCCCGCCGCGAGGCATGAACAGTATTGATCACATCCAAGGCTACAGTTCGGCGCCGCCTCCTCCAGTGTCGCCTGTACAGACAGAGTCGCCACCTCACGAAAGAAATCGCAGACTTGTAGGCCGGGAAAATGCTCTACAGCCAAGAGGACATCGTTCCGTATCGACGTCTGGGCAGCAAGGTCGGACTCTACCAGACCGGCAGAGGCAGAGATACACAAGCACCACCTTTGGTCAAAACAATCATGGGACTGCGTCTCAGAAACGCGATCAGCCTAACATGCAGACTGGAGTTGTAGACTATCAGTCGTTCGACAACGGATCGCAGGCCTTGAGAGACATTGACAACATGTTTGGAAGTGGACGCATGGCAATGACACCCAGCCCTGAGCCGGAGGAGCAAGAATACTACCAGCGCTCGAACGAGTCGCGTTCTGGCTACGGAGCGTATCAACAGCCGCCGCTCGGACATTCAGATTCACGAGCAGCGCCGCCTCGACCGCCAGCACACGGTGCTTCAGACTCTCAAAGCTCAATTGCACCGTTGAATCCGAGAAGAGCACCCCGCGAGAACGAATCATCGTCCACGCTGTTGCAAGATAGATCCGCCATGCCCATGGCGTATGGTAGCTACTCGAATGATGGATATGATGAGTATGTGGACCATGATGATTTCGATGACGACGATGAAGACGATGCGCGCCAAAGATCAGGGCCCAGACGTGGACAGGACAACAGAGGCCCAGCACCTATTCGAGCTGCAGTCGGGCCAGGCACAGCCGGCATGTTCAAATCTCTACGCTCAAGAGACGCCAGTGGATCGTACCAATCAGTAACAGGAGGCAGTCCTGGTAGGCCGGGTGTCGATTCGGAGAAAAGTGAGTGGCTGCAAAAGAATAGCAATGGCAACAAGCGGATGAAATGGATCGTTGGCAGCATCATTGCTATGGTGCTCCTTGCAGCTATCATTGGCGGTGCTGTAGGTGGCATTCTCGCCAGCAAGAAGTCGTCGTCAAGCCCCGATGCGTCTACCTCAAGCAGTAGCAAGGACGGACTCTACGACATTGACTCATCGCAAGTCAAAAAGCTGTTGAACAATAGTGCACTGCACAAGGTGTTCCCAGGAATGGACTACACGCCTCTCAATGCACAATACCCCAACTGCTTGACCGATCCCCCCGATCAAAATAACATCACGCTGGACATGGCCATGCTAGCACAGCTTACACCGGCAGTACGGCTTTACGGAACCGATTGTAACCAAACTGAAATGGTCCTTGAATCAATTGACCGCCTTGGGTACAACGATACCCTGAAAGTCTGGCTTGGCGTCTGGCTTGGAAGCAATGCAACCACGAACACTCGTCAATTGAGGCAGATGTATGACATCTTAGACACATACCCATCGACACATTTCGCCGGCATCATCGTTGGCAACGAAGTCTTGTTTCGCAAAGACCTAACTGAGACTGAGCTTGGCGAGCAACTGACCTATGTTCGAAACAATCTTACAGCCAAAGAGATCGTCTTGCCTGTTGCCACCTCAGACCTGGGCGACGACTGGACCACGGCTCTAGCGGCAGACACTGATATCGTGATGGCCAATGTGCATCCTTTCTTTGCTGGCGTGACTCCTGACGAGGCTCCGGGCTGGACTTGGAACTTCTGGCAGACTAACGATGTCGCACTGACAACGGCTAAGAAGTCTTCAACTGGATATCCAAAGAACATTATTGCTGAGACCGGCTGGCCTAGTGAAGGTGGTAATGATTGTGGGACAGACAGTGGGACGTGCCCGAACAGTACTGCGGGTGCGGTGGCGAGTATTGACAATATGAACACCTTCATGGATGGATGGGTGTGTCAGTCACTGAAGAATGGTACTACTTACTTTTGGTGAGTTCATATCCAAAGAGATGAATGCGCTTGCCTTTGCTGAGTGAATGTAGGTTCGAGGCTTTCGATGAGCCATGGAAAGTCATCTACAACACTGACACAGACAAGTGGGAGAGCAAGTGGGGTCTAATGGATGCGAACAGGAATGTAAAAGCTGGGTTGAAGATTCCAGACTGTGATGGACAGACTGTGGATAAGCCATATTGAGCAGGAAGACATACATGCTTATATGAACAGCCTGGGATAATACGGCGTTGGGAGGGAAAAGAGCACGAAATCCATGGGCACTGCAAAATGGAAGACGAATGATTTTGAAGAAACAAGCATGAGACTGCAGGGGATAATGATCCATCCACGCCAGACACAGTTCAATGATGCTCTTTGAGCCTCAAACATATAGTACAAGTCATGGGCATCGTGCCCATGTCGCTTTTTCAAAAATCTACTCCTGACTTCCTTGCTCTCCTAAGACTCCCAACAATGCTTGTCCAAGATATTGATCGCTCATCTTCCCCGAATACTAACGCTAGCAGACCTCGCAATGCAATCCCACTCCCAGACCCTCCCATTTTCATCTCCCGTGTATACCGCACTAGGCATTGGCAGGATTGCCGTCACAGCGACAGAGGTATTGCCACCGTCCTCTCTGCTCGAGTCTGCGTGGTTCAGCCTCTTCACCAATTGCAAATGCCACGTCCCGTCCGAAAGCGTCACTAAGGCCCAAGCGTTCGCGACGCCGTGCGCATGCCCCGTGAATATCAGCTCCCGCTCCATCCACTCGTTTCCGGCGCCCTCATAGAAGGCGCAGCAAGTCATTGTGTCGTCCTCTGCATCGCACACCTTCTGTCTCACGAGAAGATGGCCATTGAGCGTGTAGATTAGCAGCTCCGGGCCCTGACATAGCGCAATGTGGCCAGAAATGTTGCTGATCTTGGCGGCTTGCAGAGGCTTGCCGCCGGCAGCAAGCAGCACTCGAATGCAATTCAACCTATTTAGACCCCAGATGATGACCTGACCATCCGCCGAGACGGAAAGCAGGGTGCTGAAAACGCGGCTAGCAGCCAAGATCATGACCGGTTTGCGGTGGCCGAACAGGTAAGTCTTGGGATGGATCTCTATCAGGTCCTTGGAGGCCGTGACAGACCAGATGGCAATTGTGCAATCAGCACCAGCGGTGACCAGAGTCTTGCTGTCAGACAACACAGTCGATGTGATTGCGCCGACGTGTGCACCTTCGTACAACCCTAATGACCGCTTCGTGTTCGATGAGAAGAATCTAATACTGTGGTCTGCAAAGCCCCATTGCATGAAGCGGTCGCAATTGGGCAGAAGGTTCAATCTGCACGGCACGTCGCAAAGAAGTCGCCCAACGCTTGTCGAGAACGTCAAGCCGGCAGCCTTTTCGTCGCTTTCGTAGAGCGGATCGGGCAACCGCACTAAAGACTCTGCCAGCGTATCGAGCTTGGCAACCACACTGCGTGGTGCCTCACGCGCTGGATGTACCTTTTGGAAGACCTGATGTGGGGTCTGTCCGAATGAGTGAATGATCCAGATAGTAGAGAGCAGTTGCACTCGGTCTTCTATGGCTTCCAGATTCGTGGCGCCGGGATAGGACAAATGGCCGAACACATTCGTGGCTTCCAGTGCCGCTTCACCGCGCTGCTTGAACCCAAAGACAAGATCAATCCATTCATGGAGATGCTCGCTCACATAGGGGCTCTCCAATGCTTCCCGATGCTTCTCAACGAAGATCTGCGGGTCTCCTTTCGCCCAGGGCGGTAACTCGACGTCGTTGACAGTTTCGCCATCGGCCTGTTTGACGCCGAAGTCATACTTGTTGATGTTCGTGAGGAACTCGGGCAGGTAGAAGAATTCCGGAGTCAACTCCCGGACATCACTCATATTGTCTCTAGACGCCGACAACCATGCTTTCCCAATCGAGTCGAATAGTCTGTCGGCGTGATCGAAGTTGCCGCCTTGCAGTATCAGGTATGACTGTACATAGGGCTGCAATCGAATCAGGTATGAGGACACGATCATAGCGGAAGAATAGTGCGTGCCGTAGTGGAATGGTGGTTCCCGCTCGTCCATCATCTCGGCAAACTGCTGGTATCTATCTTTAAACTCAGCTTCTCGACTGGCAGTCTGACAGCCCATCGGCTTTGCGAAGTTGCGGAAGGTCTTTGGGTTGTCAAGATCCAGCTCCTCACTAGTGTAATCGGCAAGTACCCATGGAAAGACAGGATACTGCGTGAGGTCATTGAATGTCCGGCCGGCCATCGTGTTGATCAACATGAGGTACTGAAAGTTTGACATTTCGCCTTTGAGCCATTTCTTCGTTGCGGCGTAAGATGGAGTATTGTTGAAGACGCCAGCAAAGCGTGTACCCAACGACTGTGGTTCCTCCTCTGGATTGCGGAGAGTGTCCAGCCGCCAGGCATCTTCAGGAGCTATCAATGATGCGCTGCGCATGACTTGAGGCGCACCACTGACAATGGCCTTGTACAAATCGTCGCGTACCTTCGGTGAGATACACGTAATCAGATAGCTTCTGCCGTCTGTGAAGAAGGTTTCGACCGCAACGTCTCGAGATAAAAAGCGCCGTTTCGATATACTCAGGACCTCGGCCCAGGTCCAATTTCGTATCTCCTGGTCGCCTGCCGTGCGTCTAGCTTTGCTGGAGCTGGTGTCCTTGCCGGATATCAGGTTGACATACGGATCGCGCTCATCTTCGGGTGCTTGTGAAGCACTGACGATCTCACCGTCTGACCTCTGAAAGAAGTCATCCTGCAGATACAGGCACTTCTTACCGATTACTAAGAGACCTTCCAATGCCTCCAAACCGATGATGCGAGAGATGTTGAACAATGTGACCACACTATCGCCCCGCTGCAATCTCGTCATCACCTTGCGATTTTTGTCCTCAGGCGCACCTTCGTTGTCCTGGTTCGGATCATCCACCATCTCGAAGCCACCTTCGAGCAGCTGCGAGTTGGAGACAGAATCTGCTCGCGGACGCGGACTCCGTGGCTGATCTGCCGCACCATCTGCGCCGGTGGCGTCGGCCACGATAGGACTGGCAGGGAAGGCCGAAGTGCTATCGTCAACCTGCTGCAGAACTTGCGTGTTGACCATCAGCTTTGGAGTGCCATTAGGAGGCCCACGTGTGGAGGCTTTCCTCTTTGGCTGGTATGTCCCATTCTGCTCCCCAACGTCAGGAAGCAAACGACATCGCATACGGTTCAGGGCCTCCGTCTCGTCTAGTCGCCACTTCGAAATTCCCGTCGATGGGTCGATGCCGCAGGGCTGCTTCATAAGCTTGTCTGTCCTTGCGAACACTGCGTGAAGGTGGTTGATCGTCTCTTGGTGGTCTTGAATAGCTCGTTGCAGCTTCACTCGCTCCTGGGCGTGTATATTGGATGTCCAATTCTTCGTCGAAACTTCAAACCTATGGATGGTATCGTCTTCCTTACCCTCTTCGCTGCGCCATGTCTGTAGTCTGTCGCGTCGTTTTGCGAGCCTAGCAGCAGCGTTCGACTCGTTGCGTCTGTTCTCGTCCGTCACGAACTTGTCCCATGGCTCACTAAGGAAGTTCACAAAGGCCGGATCAAGTGCAGGCCGATTGTCATCGACCCACTCAATAAACTCTTCATCCTCCATCGACACCAATCTCATGAAGTCGGTCGAAAGATGACGCTGTTCCGCGCCGACCGACTCAGTGATCAGTGTCGCGCTCTCGCTTGGCTTCGACACCATGACTGTCCGCCATAATCGCGCTGCCGCAAGACGCACGGAGCGTACATCAGAGACTAGCTTGAGATATAGCATGAAGCAAATGAGCTTAGTGAACAGCCGCTCATTGTTTTCGGACGAGAATAGAATCGTCTGCCAATAGTTCATTTTATTGAGGAAGTCGACGGCCTCCGCCTCGTTACCGACCTCGTCTAGCTCCGACAGGCGCCACAACGTTACCCTCAGGAAAATGACGCGGATGTAGCTCGTGTACTGGCTACACAATCGAACTGTCCTGTTCTGTGCGATGTCTGGTTGCTCCAAGTACTCTAAGACCTGTCCAGTGAAGTCCAGAACAGGCTGTGCACCGTCAATGAACCATCCCTCAAACACAGCTTCGGCCATATGTTCGCTGTATCTAGCCAGATTGGCAAGTACCCGAGATTGCAAGAACAGGTCCTGATTCAGCTTGAGATGGTTCCACAGTTGGGATAGCGCATTTACGAGCACGTAGCTCTCGAAGTAGGCTTGATGCTCTCTGAAGCCGGGCGGCACCTTCAGGAAAAGGCCAATGCCTGTGAACTTGTCCCGACTGCAGACAAGATCAGTGAAGAGGTTGAGCGTGACTTCTAGCAATGACTCCACCAGGGAGTTCGCCACGCTGATCTTGACAGGTTCCGGCTTCAATGGAGCGAGCGTGGAATTGAACTGGGCAGGTTTTGCGCTTGCCCTTAGGTTCGGATTGATCATCACAAAGGATGACAGTCTGCGAGGCCCGTCTACCTTCTTGGGAACTCGGGGTGAAGGAGAACGTTTAACAGGGTCGTCATCCAGATTGAGACTGCGGACTGACGGTGGTCTCTCGCCCAACGAGTTCGAATGTGGTCGCAGCTTGACCTCTTCGCCACGAAACGAAAGCGAATGCTTGTCAGCATGCAGCTCGGTCTCCGCGGATAGTCTATCGGAGCCCACTAGTATGGGAAAGAGTACGAAGAGCAGAGACTGTATGTATCTCGACTCGAGTGCAAACTGCTGGAACGCCGAGCTGCGAGCATACAGCTCGCTTAGGAATTGGATGACTGCCTTTAGGATACTCGCTTCTGCAGCAATAGGCTCGGCCTGTTTGACAACGCTTCTGAGGCCCGCTTCCAGCATAGTCATTAGGGTCGACATAATCTCCTCATTGTACACCCTGAGGTTGTCATCAACTGTGAAGGCCTGCACCATCTCGAACGCTGACAGGCTATTAGGGTCAGCAACTGTAGGAGTTTCCCTGCCGAACAATATAGCGAAGCATGACAGCCAAGATGATGGCGATTTCCAGTAGACTTTCAATCGGTGCTTCAAAGTCACAAATCCACCACCTTTATCCACGAAAGGTGTCTTGAAGTCTGGGCCAAGCACTGCCAGTGACCGACTAATGATGCGCAGTGTCAGGTCAACGATTCGTGGATCTTGCTCTGCTAGCAAGTGTATCAGCCAGCGGTATGGTACGGCCTTATTGAAGCGTCGAACCGCCGAAGAGCTGCGCTCGTCTTGACACAAGAGATCAGTGACCAATCGCAGAATCTGAACAGCTAGCTCGTGGCGCGACAAGCTGGGAGAGGATTGCTGGGGCTGCGTGCCTGCGGCTCCTGGCGTAGATGGCCGTGATCTCCTCGCAGCTTGGGCCCATGATGCCGCTCTCTGCCTGAAATTGACCATGCTGGAGATGTTGCGCATAGGCCGAGCTGCAGTGGCCCGTTCGTCTTGCAAGCCGAAGGTGATGAACATGGCCAAGTCCTTGTAATGTCCCTTTGCCTGGTGATTGTCGACAAGCGCCTTGATTGCCTCTTTGATCGAGTCCACAATCTCAAGGCCGATCTCTTCAGATTTGAGCGCATCTATGAGCTTCTTTACCGCTCGCATCTTGTTCAGACGTCCATGATTCCACAACTGATGCCTGTTGTGGGTGGCGAAATGAGCAAATTGTTGATAATAGAGCTTCTGCGTCTCTAAGTCGCACCGCCGCCATGTGTCAAAGTCAAGAAGTAGCACGCGGTAAGCCATAGGGTTGACAATCATCGAGTCCTCTGGCTTCGATTTGTTGTAGCCCACAAAGTCGAGAATCTGCTCTAGCACAGGCAATGGTGTGCTTCGACGGTCTTCCAGGGTGGACATGGTCAGCAACCGCTTGCCAGAGAAATTGGCTCCTAGTGAGGTCTCGAAACCAAGCTTGTCCCGGATAGTCAAGGCTAACATGCCATAGCCATTGTCCTTCTCCATTGCTTCGCTGATTCGCCAGTTGTCCTGAACACATTCAAAGCACGTAGTAACCGCCAGCAAGAAGCTATTCTTGGTGTGAGCCGAACCAAGAAGGTGGACTAGTAATGGTACACTGCCAGCCAGACACCAGGTAGCCACATCGAGTGACTTCGGCACTGCAACAACAGGATCCCCAGCTAATACGCCGGCTCCGTGAGACCGACTAACTGCGTCGCTCGTCAGCGGAGTTGCAGCATTGAGCGCAATCGCTCTCGTGCGCTGCGATAGAAGCTTGAGACGAGCTTGCGCTTTATTGTCTAGCTCCAACCCGACGTCAATCATGTCTTCGTCCAGGTTGATGACCGCGCATGGACTCAGGCTTATTAGCAAGCGACTTTCGGGTACCACATCGCTGCCGCGAGCCTCCGTGGCTGTCGTAATGTCTGATCTTTCCGATTTATCTGGGTGCAGTAATTCGTTGTACCGATTGAGCTCGGCGGATGCTCGATATGTCAACATTGGGCCAAGGCAATCTTGCATGTTTCCATGATATCGCGGCCCCAGGCGGAAGTGAACGGCAACCATCTCATCGGTCAGGGGGACCGAGAACATGTGGGCGCTGGCCAATGACCATCTTGAGTGGACAGCGTTGGCACCGATGCGATACGCCAGGTCGTGTGGTGTCCCAAAGAACGCCTGAACAGGCCTTTGCCGGCGTGAGATTTTCCCTGAGAGTGCTGTCTCTTGCCTCTCCTCATAGTCGGGAGGCATCTCTGGATATGAACATTTGACCTGTTCCGTGAATTCGCCATTGATGAAGAGCATAGTCTGGCTTTGGGTAGGATCTGCAGTGTTCTTGCGATGCACAAGAGACACATGGTACCATAGGCCGGTCAGAAACCGGATAGTTTTGAATCGTACGCTCGGTCTTGATGACCGCACGGACGTTTGAAGTATTAGCTGATGGCTATCTCTCTCTAGGTAGATGAGCACGAAGCATGATTGCGTGGAGTCGAACGCGCCGAAAAGCGTTGTGTGGCAGGCTGGATCATACTGATCAATGCGAAACCATGCACTAATGCTATAGCCAGTAGACGGAGGGAAGGCACGCGGTAAGCTTGGTAGCTCAATAGACGAATAGCCAAATTTGGTCATGTCGAACTGCACGAACGGCGGTCCCTTTGAGCTTTGCAGCATGGCGAGTAAAAGTTCTCGTGCATCATCTGCCTCGCACGCCTTCTTGAAGAGCAGTGCAACGTCATCAAGCGAATCAAGACCATACGCCGCAAGTTTCAGGGTGAGGTTGCGAGCGCCTATCCGCGCTTCATTGTTCGCGGCTCCCTGAAGCGTCAATTTGAGGCACTGGCTCGCCACACCTGCTTTCCAGAGAGAGACTGCATCACCTTCGCTCCGTGCTGCCAAAGTGATGAGGGTGGAAATGACCATTACCGATGCGTTGTCGGCGCGTTCATTTGTAGACTCGCGCTGGCCATAAGCCAAAGCGGTGACAAGGACTGTGGCAATATATGCAGCCTTCGGTAGGCGGATGCATGAATGGTGCAACTTTGCGCCTTCATCACCATTTGCGTAGTCATTCTTGACAGCCAACCCCAACACCGCCTCTAACAAGCTGCCAGAACTGTTCCAGTCGGAATGCTCAATGAAAGCATCTTGCAGTCGCTGAAGTGATTTCTGTAAGGCTTCCCAGCCGTGCACATAATCCTTGAAGTAGCGCTGATTCCCTCGATGACCATCTAGAGAACTCGCTAGTACAGACAGGCTGGTTTGTGCAAGAGCTAGGATCTGGGCGCTTAACGATGCATCTGTCGTCACGGCTTCAGATAATTTTTCCAGAAGAGCCAGTACACTTTGGAAGCCAAGGCCATGGCGAAAGGTGTCTTGAGCAGCTTCCTCGTGATCAATAGCTCTCTGAAGCTCCTTGTTGACACTGACCAGGCCTTCAAAATGCTGTTTGCGGGAGACATTGCTTTGGGTCACCAATTGTCGAATTAGATTGGCTGTTTCGGATGTCTTTTCATCGGCATTGAGTCCTCTTGAGGCTGATCTAAGCCGCCCTATGTGAGCGACATTCAGAGCCATCCTCTCTGTCAGGCCTGCTGGGTTGATCCTCGGGTCCGAGGGATTGCTCAATCATCTCGCTCCGGAGTGCAATGTGATCCAACATCGGTCCATC
The DNA here is from genome assembly GCA_007113905.1 of Teratosphaeria zuluensis. Lineage (NCBI taxonomy): Eukaryota > Fungi > Ascomycota > Dothideomycetes > Mycosphaerellales > Teratosphaeriaceae > Teratosphaeria > Teratosphaeria zuluensis. The sequence goes on from VCMQ01000028.1 coordinate 231,708, forward strand.
AAGGCCGGATCATCGGAGTCGACATGTACATGTGAACGTCGCCAGGCGGCTTTGAATTCACGATAGAGGCCCTGATAGCGAAGACAGTGGAGCGGGAGTGTCAAATGCTGTGACCAGTCTCACAAAGTGACAGGCGAGGGCTTGGCTTGGCAGGTCGCAGGATCCGTCCCGTGACCTCGATGGAGATATGCCTCACAGAATTGCAGGATATATCAGTCGAAGACACCCAAATCTCTGGTCAGCCATGTCCTTGAGACATGCACCTTCTCCCACAGTGCAGGCGTCAGTAGTGGGGTGTGCGCTTAAGACAAGAAATCAGTGGGACGGGCTCACGCGCGCGCCTCACTACTCCGGGCTTTACTATCTATCATATCTTATTTCCTAAACATCAGACTTCGGAGAGCAAGCATTAGAATCTTTGTACTACATAGCATCAGCAGGTTGACAGAGGCATCAGCAAGTTGATAGTAGCATCATTAGGTTGATATTAGCATCAGCATTTTGATAGTAGCCTTAGCAAAAAGATGGTGGTCTTAGTAAAGTGGTCGCAGTCTCAGTAAAGAGGCGGTAGCAACACTGCTTTGATAGCTTACGATTCATCAGAGTAGGTATGATGACTAGCAGCTTGCATGTTGACAGATAGTGAAGCCCCACCGCTCCATTTTTAGTTAAGCTCGCCCACGGGATGCACAGACCGACGCTAGCCCGCTCAGATGACGAGCGAGGTGGCTCACGAGGCAACCGCGGACGCAAGCAGCTGCCCTGGAGCTCTTATCAGTGCTCAGTGCCGTCCGACGACTCACACGACCACCAACCTCCTCTTGGACCTCCCACCATCTTCCTCTCATCAACCTCTTCTACCTCATTGACGTCTCGCTGTTGTTTCTACATTGTGATAATCGACAGCGATCATGAAAGCTTTCGGCATCGCCGCGCTGGCATCGCTGGCAGCCGCATCGCCGGTCCTCCTCGACCAGTCCATCCACAAGGACGCAGCTCCAGTCCTCTCAGCTACCAACGCACAAGAGATCCCTGACAACTACATTGTTGTTTTCAAGAAGCACGTGACTGAGAAGCATGCCGCAGACCACCACAACTGGGTGCAGGACATCCACCTCGGCGCGGAACAGGCCAAGACGGAGCTCAAGAAGAGGTCCATTGACTTTCAAGAGCCCATCCTTGATGTGTTTGGTGGCCTGAAGCACACCTACAACATTGCTGGGAGCCTACTTGGCTACTCCGGCCACTTCGATGAGGACGTGGTTGAGCAGATTCGTAGGAACCCCGATGTAAGTGCTAGGCAGCAACACGAAGCCCACATCCATCTATGTACTTACGTCCATTCCAGGTCGAATACATCGAGAAAGACCAAGAGGTGCACGTTCTTGAGGAGCCAGAACTCGAGAAGAACGCCCCATGGGGTCTTGCCCGTATCTCCCACCGCGACGCTTTGAGCTTCGGCACCTTCAACAAGTACCTCTACACTGCCGAGGGCGGCGAGGGCGTCGATGTCTACGTTATCGACACTGGCACCAACACTGAGCACGTTGACTTCGAAGGCCGTGCTTCGTGGGGCAAGACCATCCCACAGGGTGACGCCGACGAGGACGGCAATGGCCACGGCACCCACTGCTCTGGCACTGTTGCTGGCAAGAAATACGGTGTCGCAAAGAAGGCTCACGTCAAGGCTGTCAAGGTGCTGAGGTCGAATGGATCTGGTTCCATGTCCGACGTTGTCAAGGGCGTCGAGTACGCCGCAGAGTCGCACCTGAAGGCCGTTGAGGATGCCAAGAAGGGCAAGAGAAAGGGCTTCAAGGGCTCCACCGCGAACATGTCGCTTGGTGGTGGCAAGTCCTCTATCCTCGACCAAGCTGTCAACGCTGCTGTCGATGCCGGCATTCACTTCGCCGTGGCCGCTGGCAACGACAACGCCGACTCGTGCAACTACTCTCCTGCTGCCGCCGAAAAGGCTGTCACCGTTGGTGCATCCACTCTGGCCGACGAGCGTGCGTACTTCTCCAACTACGGCAAGTGTAACGACATCTTCGCACCTGGCCTTTCTATTCTTTCTACCTGGATTGGCTCAAAGTACGCTGTTAACACCATCTCTGGTACATCGATGGCGTCACCACACGTTGCTGGTCTCCTCGCCTACCTGCTCTCACTCCAGCCCTCTAAGGACTCTGCCTACGCTGTCGCGGACATTACCCCCAAGAAGCTCAAGGCAAACCTGATTGACATTGGCACCACTGGCGCTCTCACCGATGTTCCAAGCAACACCGCAAACATTCTCGCATGGAACGGCGGTGGCGCTAGCAACTACAGCTCCATCATTGACGAGGGTGGCTACGAAGTCAAGAGTGAGAAGACCATCAACGTTGACTTTGGCAAGATGGAAGAAGAGATCACTATTGATGCGAAGAAGCTCGCCGAAAAGGTCAAGAGCATCTCAAACCGCATTGAAGATGAGGTTGCCGAGGAACTCAAGGACTTCTTCCGCGAGTTGAGGAACGAGTAAGAGCAAGGCTGGACAACTACGATGACATTGAGGGCTCAGCAGGCTCATGCGTCGGGTGCCGATGATCTACACTCTTGGTGAGATACCTTCCAGTACGAGGAGTCTGGAGACGGAATGGATAGGCAGAAGACGCATTGCATCTGGGTGGTTTGCATACACCGGACGACAGTAGCGAGGCTACAATTCATGTTTCCTTGACTTGGTGTGGGAATGGCGTTGTAGCGCGAACCATCACCCTTATGTACACAGAGTACGCGTAGAGATCTAGTCGTAGCGCAATGCGATGATGTTTAGAAATGAAGCCTCACCTCAAGCAGACAGCACGAACGCGTCTAACGCGGCAGGAGCATCGTATCGGTGACGCGACTTCGCCACACCATACCTGGAAGCGACCGGTGATATTAAGCAATCTGTCAGTCTGGTAGAGAAAGATGAACACCAGTGTGCATGCATTACATGTAGGATCTCAACTCATGGTGCATCTGATCGGGTCAGTCAATCGACCACTGAGCTGCGCCGAGGCAATGCTCCCACCGGCTACTTGAGCACTCACTCACATAAACAAGTGGAATCTTTGGAAGCAGCCCTAAATGGGCAAGCACACCCCTGTGCTGCTGTGGGCAATTCACGCAACTGCCAACATCCCAAAATACCTTGGACAGTGCTTGTCTCCCCACCGCACAACTCTTTCCACATCAACGCGGACGTATGGTGGACGTTATGAGCTCCTGCCGCAGCGCAGTCATGGCCACTATCACAAATCAGTTGCGTTACGTGTCGCTTGTTCACTTTTGGACTCGCCAACAGCTCATACGTCCGCATCTTAAGTCGAAAGTGCATCGGCATGTCGGTCTGAGCCTCCAGACACCAACGCAACGAACCTTAGTATGCTTTCGAGATCCAACAGTCATGCTGGTGACTTGCGCCGCGCAAAGTCGACCGCATCCCAACACACCTCTTCTTCTGGTCACCACCGGACTACGACAACGATCGACCCATTTGTGACAAGGCGGCAAGCTGAGGCCGCCGCCCTGGAAGCTTACAGTCGGTCGAGAGACCTGGAGGATTCGGATTTGAGGAACCACCGGCCTGTCCCGCCCAAGCTGCAGCGCAAGAGGAGTCAGACATCCGGCAGGAGTGAAGGGAGCCATCTGGCAGATGCGAGGCTTGGCCGGCGACGGTCCACAACGACAAAATGTGAAGCAAAAGTCGCGCAGCATTCCCGCTCACGGCAGCCGACGCTGTGCGAGTCCATTGGTGACAACAGCAGCGCCGGCGAAGAGAGGATCATCACGCGAAAGCGCTCAGTTATACCTCCAAGTTCGACTAATGCCAGATCAACCGATTCCGATCGCCTCAGTGTGCCGGCAATAGCTACCCACCGATCGCGGAAGACACAGTCAATCTACAGCGATGGCAGTCCTACCCCTAGACATCCTGCCTCTTCTAATCGCCGCTCCTCTATGCTGCAACTTACCGTCACAGCCCAGGACGAGCACGATGACGGGTACGGGGGCAACTTAGACCAGCTCTCCAACTTCAATGGCCACGAAATGCGTACTACGCAAACGAAGCCGCTACGGAGGCCGTCTATCAGAGAGACGCAAACAAATGAAGATATCCTGAACATGGCGCGAGACAAGTGTCTTCAGGAGTTTCAACACCGGAAGAAGGCGAAGCAACGGCGGAGTATGATTTTCTCTTCATTCCAGAAATCTACAGGGCAAGGGAAGGAGCACGGCTTCGTTTATGATACCACCTTGCCGCCGTTCAACTACGCGGACGACGTTGACGCCACTCTGGTCGAACCTTGTTTGGAGCCAAGACGCATTGCTCCACTGCCACCAATGCAGGTAGACAAGAAGCGCAACTTCACTTCTGTCAAGAGTCGTATAAGGAACGTATTCCGCAAAGCCTCAAAAACACCAGATGTCACGATTGAGCTGCCACCTCAGCAGGTTGAGGCACTGCATTATCACCATCCGATGCAGCACACCATGTCGCCGGACATTCCCGATCAAGCTGATCCGTTTGTCAAACGGGGGTCTCCAGCGCCTGCTGAGCAACGAAATGGCAGCACGAACAGCAGAGTGACCACTGGACATAGCAGTGAAGGCCAGTCTAGAGTCACGAGCTGGACGAACTCTACGGTCGCTGGTACAATGAGGTCGAACGCGGCACCGAAGGATATCTTGACGGCCTCAATATCAAACGGACTGCCAAGAAGCGCGAGCCATGCAACGCTGAAGAAGAAAGCCAGCTCTTTATTCACTGGACCAGTCAACAAGCTGAGAAAGACAAGCAAAGCGCAACTTGGTCGCTCAGAAGAAAGTCAGGGTCTGTACTCGGCATTGCAGGAGCGCATCAAACCATCGAGCAAGCGAATGCCCACACCTGAGCAGCCTGCTTCAGATGCGGCGACTGCGCGCCCAAGGCAGGGCTCAGCATTATCAAGTCTACCTTCACAGCAACAATACTCTACAACAAGCACATCCAGCGTGAAGCGGTACAGCACACCTACTGTACGTTCGGTAACGCCTGATCCATTGGCTAACAAGCTGGGCATCTGTTCGCCTGTGCCTGAAGTGCTCAGTACGGAGGGCACTCCGATTGACCCCATCAATCCAGCCTCCGCTTCGAAGTTACCGCGCCATCCGACGAGGAAGGCCCAACCACCATCGCAAGAGCAACTCTCACGACGTATGGAAAGGTCAAAAAACCGATGGCAGTCCCCTCTGGATGAATTATCACCGCACCCTCATCGTTCGCACATAGACGATAACCCTTACGAGCTACGATCACTCAGCACTTCGCATAAGCTACCATCCGGACTTAATGACTTGCCTCATCATGCTAAGATAGCACAGCAGGATCTGCCTACAAGAGCAGATATGCTGTCGCCAAGTCTGTACTCCAGAGCTACCAATGGCGCCTCTCCACGGCCAGACACACCCCCTGATCAGGGTAGCATGTTGGTAACCATCACGGGACGAGAAGTTCGCAGCTACTCTATCTCACCGCCCAAGCAAAGGGTCGATGCAGTGCAGCATACAGATCGGACCAGTGGCCAGTGGCGGAGGTGGTTGTCTGATGAGGCCCGTGCACTGAAAGAGTCGCATGAAGATTTCACAATTACCCAAGCCTTCCTGAACCACGGCACTGTCGACTCTCAGCCCACTTCTCGGAGTGCGTCTGCTCAGTATGAGCATGATACTCGCCCGACCTCGATCTCTCCAGCCGCAGCCGCCCGACCGCCGTCTTCGACGGCCACACTCTCTCGTCCTAAGCGTCCGAGCAGTCGACAATCCAGCTACATGAACGAGCGCTACCCAATGATCGAGAGTCGTTGTTCAAGTCGGGAAGGCAAACGTGCCAAAAGTCGACTTTCTTCTCGCACGGGAGATAGAGCAGCCAGTACTGTAATGCCAAGCACCGACAGGATTACCACGGAAGACAGCCTGACCAAAACGAGCACCTTCGGGAGCGCTTTGAACCGCTCACTAGTCGTGACTGGCAAGCAGTCTGTGACTCATCTCGAGGCCGGTATTAGCGGTAACAGGAGTCCGTCAAGTCCTCTGATTGTTGCTTCGGGGCCGGTCACAAAAAGCGGCAGACTGTCGCCAGAACCTCAAGGCGTCGAAGTAGCCACTTCATGCGATGACAAAGCTAGTCCGTGCACCGAGAAAAGGCCCACGCTTGGCGCAACATCCAAGTACAAGTCTGCATTCGAGCTCAGAGCCAGCTACAAGAATAACACTAACGGCCGCTTCACACCAATCCAGATACGCCGCAAAGCTATCGATGTCAGCGACAAGCATGACACTACACAGGACGATATACTCGAGGACAGCACCATCATGAATATCTCTGCTGGGCCATACGCCTCGGTGCCCACTGCGAGAGTTGTCTCGGCTGCACAGCCCGGCAACAAGGAGAACGAAGCTCCGCTCCCTCCTACACCTTCCAACGACGCAGGTACAGTCGACAGTGGGTTGCCACAGCTCAGTAGCTCCGAGTGGCTTGCAGCGGGACCGAACAAGGCGAGAAAGCCCATTACGGTAGCAGTGCATCCCGCTTTTAGGAACAGAGATCGGTCCATGAGCCGGTACGACGCTACTCAAGTTCGTGCTTCACCCCCCAGACGAGTTGGTGGTGTGGCGGGTGAGAGGGGCACCAGCGGACAGGGAGGAAGTCCTGCGCAGAGAATGGCAAGCGAATGGTTGGAGAGGAGGAAGAGTGGTGATCCGAATAGTAGGGATGCGACGCCTGTCTTTGTTTGAGTTTTGCTTGTGAGCTATGAGGCATTGTTATGGGAAACACGAGCAATGGTTGCACGCAGTCTACGGTCGTCACTGGGAAAATTTGTATAGGCGGTACTTGAGTAGATCGCCCTTGTATAGTTAGCTCCGTATATACGTGGCTGTACAGTCCATCGGGAGTAGCTGTTCTGCTGCTGTCGTGCTATCCACATTAGCCAGCAGATATTCGCCGCGGCGAAATACCCACTTGGTAACTCTCCATGCCTGCGCTCAAAGTTCATACCTATGTTCACAGTGCACATCCAAGTCTCGGATCTTCAGCTTGAGCGCAAAAACAGAGGCTCAATACGCTGTGCGCTGTTGCAATGGAGTCCAACCTCCTGCTTCCGCACATTGTATGAAGGATGCTAACAATCGTTCTGAGGTGCAAGAAGACACGCACGTTCGATAGGCCAACCAAGAATGTGGACTAATTAGCAATCATTCCAGCCGAGCGGCCGAATGCCTGTCCAATTACGACGTTCTTGTTCCTGCAGCAGCGGCGAGCTTCCGTCTGCATTTCCAATTGCTAACTAAGCAGCATCGCTGGGATTTGCACATGTCCAGGTGGGATGACGAGAGCTCGTGGCGTGCTTGCATAATGGCATCTTCAAATGCGATTTGCTGGACGTAGCTCAATGGCGGAAACCCTCGGCCACGGTGTCAAGTAAGCCATGAATCTGCTGATGAAGCAGCTGTTGACCGCCGCCGCTGGGTTGTTGCTCGCATATTTAGCTCTCTTGGTCCCCCTCTACGATAACATGGCTGCCCCACTGCTGATAGCCAGACTTCTCCCGCGATCTACTACATTATTGTCTTCTGCTCGCAGCTTCCTGCCTGCTGCCGCTTCCTCATCACTGCTCACAGCATCCTTGTCCTCCAAGTTCACCCACAGCAACAACTTTAGCACTTCAACTACCAGCAAGATGGGCTACGACAAGACGTCCTTCCTCGAAGCCATCGAGACTCGCAGGTCTATCTACCAGCTCACCAAGACTTCGCCGGTCCCCGACAAGCGTATTGAAGAGATCGTGAATGCGGCGATCTTGCATGTGCCTAGCTCGTTCAACAGCCAGTCAACGAGATTGGTGGTGTTGCTGAAGGAGCACCATGACAAGTTCTGGAGTTTTGTGGAGGATGCTTTGAAGCAGATTGTGCCGAGTGAGCAGTGGGAGCACACTCTGAAGAGGCTGACGGGCTTTAAAGGCGGATACGGAACGGTGGGTGCATACAGTGTTTCGAGGTGGGACAATGTCTGATGCTGATGCTATCATTCAGATTCTCTTCTACGAGGACCCGGAGCCGGTCAAGGCCCTTCAAACCAAGTTCGCCATCTACGCCGACAAGTTTCCAACGTGGTCTGAGCACACCTCTGCCATGCACCAGTACGCCTGCTGGACTGCGCTCGAGTCTGAGGGCTTCGGCGCTAACTTGCAGCACTACAACCCGCTGCCCGACCAGAAGGCGGCTGCGGAGTGGAACCTTCCGCTTGAGTGGAGCTTGAAGGCTCAGCTTGTATTTGGTGGTCTGCCTGAGGGTGCTAGGGAGGGTCTGGCTAAGAAGGACCAGCAGCCGGTTGAGAAGAGGGTTTTTGTGCATGGCGCTTCGGCTTAGACAGAGGTTTTGGATAAAGAGACTGCATGCGATAGAGCAACCGCGTAGAGAGAACGAGCGAAGACGGGAATGTATTAGGCTGAGGGCCGCTGCAGCTGAGATTATCCTTGGCGCTGCCCCGCTCCTTCCTTCCTCGACTTGTCTTGCACATTGGCTGCCCCATTCACAACAGACTGGTGTGGCGAGAGCTGGAATCAACTGACACTCGACAGAACTAGGTACCAAGCAATGTGAACGTGAGCGATATCCCGGCGTGACTCATATCCGACTGCTGCCTGATCGTACACTTGGCAAATGGTTCTATATAAATGCGTTGTTCGTTTACAACACTCACATTACAAGACAAGAGCTCCCAGCATCGCCCAAGCCTGCAGAAGACACATACAACAATCGCGAATAGTACGTATTCTGGCCCTTGGAACCATTCGTGAGGTGTAGAAGCGTTTTGACGACCAATTCAAGATGGCCACAGATCACTTCTCTTTTCTTATCCTCGACAAGCCAAAGATCAAACCACCAATCAAGACCAATTCGGTGCGCAACTTCGACCAGGAGGTCGTCCGAAGAGATGCAGAAAGCACAAAAATAATTATACACCACCGCTTCCCAGCACTCGTCGAAACGTTCCTTGCCCACAAGCGCGAATATGGATCGCAATACGAGAAAGCTCTGTACGGTACGCCATGGACCTTCACTTGGCAGAATGAAGTGGCGCGTCTCATCGAGAAGCGACCTTTTGTCTTCATGGGCGCCAATGACTTCACTATACTGCGGGATGGTACTCATTTGCCGGACGCTGCCAACGAGTGGGACCGCAACGGCACCGAGCAACAGCATCTGAACAACAGGCTCACAATCGACGAGTATCTGAGCTACGATGAAATCATGCTGGGGTCGTTGATTGGTGTTTCTGGCCCGAGTCACTTTATCAATGATGGCAATCGCTTCAATTGTGGGAAGGTTGGTCAGCGACGCACGTATGAGGAACGCGGCATCATTGCTGGTCTTGTTGGCGCTAGATTTGAGAGGTTGGATCAGATGGATAGTGTGCACGTTCTCAACACTGGTGAGATGCCGAAGCAGCACCCAGAGCTCAGCACAATCATACAGGAGGAGTTCTTTGCTGTCAAGAAGAATGTGGGGGTGAGGTTCGATGCGATGATGTATCATCAGCGAATCCGGATTACGGCTGACATCCTGCGTCTTGAGGCCAATGCCAGGGCTCGGGACGCAGGCAAGATGGCGTGGACATATGTTGTGGGTCTTGGGTTGGGAGTATGGCAGTATCACGGTCATCCGAGGCAGCCCGAAGATTACATTGATGCGTTCGCTGCGGCTATCAGTGAGCTTCACCTACCGCACGTCAAGGTCGTGGAGTTTGCGTACATCAAGGTGCCTGATCATTGTCAGGAAAAAGTGCGGGCGGCGACGCAGGCGAGGAATCCTCACATCGAGGTTATCTTTAGCAGACGCAACCCAGCTGCGAAGCTACCAGATCGTACCACGGAAATGGCTAAGGACAGTACGGCGTCAAGTGCTGCAGACATGGAGCCGGACAGCGACTTTCTGCTGGTCCTGTCGTATGCTTGGGACGGCAACGCGTTTCCTGGCAATGAATACTGGTCTGGTAGTCTGTCGGGATCGGGCGACCCTGCGGCGGCTTGCATGAGTACGATTGGGGAGCTACATAATCCACTGGTGAATCAGGGTTTCACGAAGAGGATACAAGTGCTGGGAGGGAAGGAGTAGGAAGAGTCATAGACCGCGAAGAATGACCACTCGACTCCATCCTGGCATTGAGTTGAGATATCAATGACGTTGTCGTTGAGTCTTGCCATTGCTTATACTCGCTGCTTTCAACAGTCGGGCGCGGAAGTGATACGAGTGCATATGAGCGAATTCATGGGCTCTTTACTGAAAGCAGCGCGCAAGCACGAGGCCATTGCGGGCCAAGCAACCAGCGCATTCCAGTCGATACCGTTGGCAGCCATGGCCACAACAACACGATATTTGTAGGGACATCTCAAAATTCTTCCATCATCCAATGTCCTACCTGATACTTACTCTCATTTGACGACTTGAAACATTCCTGATCAGATTGAAGTGCTCCCCTACAGTCAAGCCCGTCCAATCGACAAATCGACATTTCGGCCCCAGCATACGATCACCTCAGAACGATGCAGCGCGTCTTCTTCGTTGCCGCTCTTGCGGTTGGCGCCTATAGCCAGATCAGTGCCTTGCCATCATGCGCTGTAAGTCTACTAAACCAAATAGTCACAGGACGATGTGATACTGATCATTTCGCAGCTCTCGCCAGCCATAGCAGCGGTGGGCACGACTGGCTGCTCCACCACCGACTACGCTTGTATTTGCAGCGATCAAGCATTCGCAAGCAATCTCTACAGCCAAGTTGAGGCGGACTGCAGCGCTTCAGACGTGCAGAGTACGTTCTCTATCGAGGGTCCACTGACCATCGCATCACCCAAGCTAACAACGCAAATAGAAGCCGCCTCTGCCGCCGAGGTCCTCTGTGAGCAAGCAGGCGTTTCCATCACCCTGAGCACATCGACCTCCACATTTACCACCGCCGCTGCCGCCACAGTGGTCCGAGCAAACACCGTGGCGGCAGCGCCCGCGGGCGTCGTGACGCAGATTAGCGATGGACAGATCCAGAGTCCGACAAATGCCACAAACAATGTGACGGCTCCTGCGAACAATTACACGGCGTCTGTGGCTCCTGTCGCGCCGAAGAACTCGACGACGCCTGCTGCGCCTAAGAATGCGGCCAGCAGTACTGCTGTTAGCCCGGCTGCGTACACTGCTGGCGCTTCGTCGTTGCTGGATAGTTTGAGCTCGTTGGTGGTATTGGCTGTCCCAGTCATGTTGTTCCTGTAGACAGGTAAAGACGTTTTGGCTTAGTAGATAATGTAGTGCTTTCTGAAAATCTTTCGTACATCTGCTGGAAATCAGTCTTGACAAGCCTTGGTGTACAGCTGTACGCAGTGTCCGGTCTCAAGTGCCTCTGCTCTACGGAAGCAGCGGCCGGCGTATTGTTAGCTGTGCTGTAGCGACCCGTCGCATCAGAGATCTCATCGGTCATTCAACTGGTCGACTGGTTGGTATGGTTGACAGCTTGGTAGCACGGGTGATAGCTTCTTGACAGGAGATAGCTTGTTGATGCGGCTTATTGACACGGTTGAAGGCTTGTTGACACGATTGACGGCTATAGATACTGTTGACTGCTCTCGGTTAACTGACTGATGTAATCAGTGCCTTGCATAGAACTACCCCATTGTTAAGACTCGTGTGCACATGCCCGCTATGGACATCGCGAAGGACCGTTTTAGAACTCAATTCCTGGCACAGCGCTAAATGTCAGCGCCTGATGACCTACTATGAAACGGGTGGGTGTGGTTGTTCGCACTTCACAAGCTCGTCTTTGCGCAATCGAGCAAAGCACACGTGAGGTGGATAGGGTGGATTTCGCGTAGCGCCCGGTGGAACCCCGAGCACCAATCATAAAGAGGAACCGCCATGTCCAGCCGCTCTTGACTGGACGCTGGTGGCGTCGAAGGTATTGACGAGGAACTGGATCCTTCCTGACAGGTCATCCTTGCGTTGAAGTTCCGGCGAGCGAGTTTATCTGAAGTGCGGCATGGCAAGCTCCCGTAGGAGGCGAACAGATGGCCAAAGGGCCCTCCAATCAGAGCGACTCTGGCCATCAATATAGATCAATCAAGCATGAGCCTGAGACACTTGTACACGGCAGAGTGCAGATTCTTTTCAGCAGGTACCGTTCAGAAGAGGCGCTGGAGGTCATCGGGCGTACCGCCGCAGTAGCATAGATCCGTCAGCACAGCTAGTCCCTGGAATGGTCATGCCTCAACAGGCGCACCTTGCCCACGTTCAGACTGATGCTTGTACTTCTTGGAAGGAATTCGCATTGACATGCGAACTCGCGGCACGTCTGCTGTGCCGTCGTACTGACCAAAAGCATATTCTCTTCTGTTCTTTTCTGCGGTGTATCACTTGAGGCGGCCTTACTTTCTATCTTCTGTTCTCTGTTGCTTAGCCCGCTTCAGAACAAGGCTGTGTTGGGCTCAGACCTGGCTGCTGTACCACACACCTACAGGATCGATATCGTCTTATCTTCACACCAACTCTCACCAAGCTGCTGGCAGCAAATATATATGACCTGAGAGCAAGAGATCCTTCCGGTTCCGCCACCAACACCAACGCCAGCGAGGTCATCAGATCCGTTTCAGCCATGGTCGACACTCCAGGTTCTTCGCCCAGGATGCCACATGAGGAGTCCAGGCATGCAGATACCACGAGAGGCTTCACAATGGTAACGAGGCCAAAGCCCAGCAAGGACACTTTGCGCACAGCATCCTCCACCTCACCATGCCAAGAACGTCCATTGACTCCCAAATCCGCGGGCCAACCTGCGCCATACGAGACGCCAGTGTGGATTCCGTCAGCATTGAACACATCAGCATCAGCGCCAACGCCAGGCTATGTGCCAATGACGAGCTCCGCACCAATGCCGATGTATGGCTATCATCCCAAACCGCCCTTGACGCCCCCTGATAGCTTTGATGGCGATCTGCCTCAGCAAGGATCACGAGATACCACGCCGAACCTGATGGCGATGCCGGGAACGATGTCGAGCCGCTCCACTGCGCCAGTGCGGCGGATGAGGTCTGCTCAGAGGTGCCATGGGTCGGTGCCGGAGAAGGGAGGTCATTCGCGATCGCTTAGCCGCCGGTTCAAGACGTGCTTCAAGGATATGTTCAAAAAGGATCGCATCGACGAAGCGGACTTCGAACGAATTGGCGATCGGCACTGGGCTGATGAGGACTGAGTGCTGCAGATGCGGACCACAAGATTATTGTTACGTGGAACGACCTGGACGTCGTTGACTGCTGATGGCTGATGCGGTCAGAAACGATTGTGGCTTGACGTGGGTATTGGCACGGTGGCTAGACTGGAACTTTACTTCTCTAGGACCAATACTGGTGGTAATATTTCATTTGGAATTGCGCTGGCGAGAATCGGAAGGTACATTAATGCCTGCAAGTCATTCGTTGTAGGGAGATACCCAGGCTGTTATGGAGTCAACATGAGGAACGTATTGGGAACAGAACGAGTCTACGAAATCGAAGATTATCATCAAAATCATCACCCAACAGCTTCCTATCGTTCTCGCACATTGGTGATCCACAGCAGCGTTTGATTTCCACCGAGTCACCATCACTGCATGTTGCTGACCGGTGCAAACTGCCAAGTAGGTCCAGTGATCGCACCAGTCAACCACTGGCTGACGGCCTGATACGATTGACGTGCTCAGGCATCTGACTGAGGCGATCAACAACTTGAGGGGTCGACCTGTTGACGGGAACAACTGAAGGCAGAGTTTGATAGCTAAATCAAGTGATCGATGCCTCATCGTCTCATCCAGCAATTACTGTCGTCAACCAGCCGAGCGATTGACTGGTGCAACTACTGCGCACGTCCAAACTCTGAATCAGAAACAGATACCAGTGCTGTGGTTCAGAGCGAGGCCGCTGGAGTCCGCGATCTTTCCACGCGCTGAACGCAGATGCTGATCCGGAAGCGCTCTGTGTGCGTGGCCCAACACTTTGGTGACAAGCTGTGCGACTGTGCCCGGGATGTGAAGGCGAGTGTACTCAAAATCTTTCCAGACCACATATCCACCGAATCCGATGAGGCACCAAGTCGATGTTTCGTGAGCTTGTTGGTACATTGATCTGGGATTTCACTGTTCTTATACAAGCTGCCCATGCTGACATGCAGCAGAGTCGGCAGTGAGGCATCGGACGAATAGTGGAGTCAATATGCAGAGTATCCGAACAAGCTTTCCTCGGTTCCTTCCGCCCTGCATATCGCTAGCTTCAACTCCATTCATTGGCTTCCACCGCTGGACCCTCCACCAATGACAGACAAGCTAGAAGCGCTCTCATCTCTACCACACCTTCACCTGCATCGCCCACGCAGCACCACCGCCCGCACAGCACGCAGCGGGTCCCATCGGCAATGGCACGACTCGTCGTCGCGAAAGACTATCTGCGTACGACCCTGGGCCCAGAAGACCCCCGTCACAGGCCCGCGAGGCCCGTTTGGGCTTAGAGATGCGGTGACTGCTCCAACCAGCTATCCTGTCGCTGCCAAGATCCATGCTCGCATCTCGCTGTGCTTTCTTGACCACTGCATGGGCGCCTATCGTTTGCACTCTAGCCCTGTCCCACGTTGTGAGCGTGTCTTAAGATGTCTAGGGTAAGCACTTGGCTTTTCATCTTGTCTCTTGTTCCATCTATTTCTCCGTATACCACCTGGTCTAGTGCATTCGACCGTCTGCTTTGCCGCCGCTTTGCATTTGCTGCGACTTGAACACAAGTGAGCCTTTGTCGCAAAAGAGAGAATTATAGAGGAGTAGGCACATAGGGCGTATATTGGTGTAGCTCTCTGCCAAGGCGAGGCAGAGGAGACTAGCACAATGTTGGGCATAAGATGTATACTGGTGGTGGCCGCGACAGTGTTGGAGCTGGCGAATGCGCATACTGTGATCACATACCCTGGATGGCGAGGGAACTCCCTACACGCAAACGGCACCGTGCCAGAACTCAACCCGGAATCGCGAGGAATCGACTACAACACAACCGACGGCAGCTACTCATACCCATGGGGTATGCAATGGATGTATCCATGTAAGTCTCTGCAACCGCTCGAACCCCACCCCTTCAGAACCTCCCATCTAACCCTCCTCCCCCCACAGGCGGCGGCCTCCCCATGGGCGACAAAAGCAACCGCACCAAATGGCCCGTCAGCGGCGGCGCCATCTCCATCCAACCCGGCTGGTTCCCCGGCCACAGCAAAGCCTTCTTCTACATCAACATCGGCATCCAGAACCCAGGCGACCTCGCGCCGCCGAATTTGTCGCACCCGATTGTGCCGGTGTTTCAGATCACGGGGCCGAATAACTCGGAGTATGGGGGCCAGTTTTGCCTGCCGCAGACGGGCATGCCGGCGAATGTTAGTTTGAGTGTCGGGCAGAATATTACGTTGCAGGTGGTTGAGGCCGCGCAGCATGGGGCGTCGTTGTATAGTGTGAGTGTGTGATCTTTGGTTTTGAGACGTTCATGAGTGATGGAGGCTGACGGGTGACAGTGTGTGGATCTTGAACTGGTGGACGACAACGACCCGAGTATTGAGGAGGTGACGCCGGATAATTGCTACAACAGCTCGGACATTGGTTTCAACCTCGTCTACACATCACAAGACCTTACTGCGACTGGGTCGACGAGCGCAGCGGGGTTACCATTACAGCCTGTGATTTCTGGCTTGCTCATAACAGCCGCGGCGATAGCATTCTCGATATGCTTATGAGCTGGCTGGTTCTTCACGGTTGTCAACCTTTTTATTAGATTTTAAGCGATACCACAACTATAGGCGTTTAGTGGTGGGAGGTTCTGCGAGGATGTCACATTCCCTCACTCCTGGGTTCATCAGGGAATTTTTCTTAATTGTCCTCCGGTCAAAGGCAGGCTTTTATAGTGTGTCTATCAGTCACCACCCAGCGCTGCAGCTGCAGCTACAGTATTTGTATATATACAAAGACCAAAAGAGATCATGATATTATGCCTATTTGAAACCACGCGAACGATATCAGCTGCGCTCAGGATAGTAGTTGAGAAATGAACGGTCATGAGAATCCGGTCCTTCTGACCACTTGACAACGGCGAGCTCTGGGTGGCCCTGACTTCGCGTCGATCATCTGCTAGCACTACTTAGTCTGCCATAGGCCACGGCGCTGGCAAAAGCACACAGGTGTCGTTCCAAGTGGACTGAGAGCAATGCGGGAGTCAGGACGCTGGAGTACTCAAGGAACGGCGGTGAGTTGGTCTCCATGAGGTGGTCGACGAAGGAGGTGAACTGGACTTGTGCGACAGGATCGAGATGGATGGATGGAATTCCACAAGAGCGTGCTCAGAGGACATTGATTCTGCGGGTGGTGACGTGCTGTGAAGGGAGACAAACAGGTAATAAATGCGAGCGTATGGTAGTAATGGTATGGTACACTATTCGTGCGAATACTCCACTTCCTTGTAATTCATAGACACTGAGTAAGGACCAGCCTAATCTTCTCTCAAAATCTCTGCTTCTTGTGCTCAAGTATATGTCGATTCTGCCGCCCGGATGCCCCTTGATACCACATGGTATCCGACATACCCATCCCTATCATACCACCTACGACTGCCCAAGCAAAGCCGCGACACCATCCTCGTCCACGCCTGCCCCGTTCGCTCCATTCCCGAACAGATCCTCATCAAGCTCACTCGCAGCAGGCTTCGGATGGCTCATCTTCCTCCTCTTCAACCTCGGATCCGCTGGCGTGTCTCTTGGGACCTCAGTAGAAGCTTGGCGCACACGCTCGTTGGCTAAGTTATCGAGAAACTGGTTGGCAGCATCCGCTGCCGTGTCCATCACTGGCGGTGGCTCGTATGCTGGAGCCGGCTCGTTGAAGTTAGGTGGTTGTTCTTGAAGGTTCTCAGCGCCGGAGGGGTTGGCTTGGTAGGCCATTGACATATCTGGCGCGGAGATGCCCACGGAGAGACCGGTGTCGGTGCCGGATTCGGGTGGTGGTGGGGTGAAGGACTCGACGTCCGGGGGAGGAGGTGTGAAGCCTTCGGCCTCGGGGGCTGTTGGCTCCGCGCCACCGTTGGCAGAGTGCCCGTTTGCGCCGTTCATGTTTGTGAAGTCGTGTGCTGACGCAGCGGTTGTGGGTGTAGCGGGAGTTGAGGTACCGCGCATTATGCTGTCCTCGACCTCCTTTCTCGTAGTCTCGATGCCTTCCTTCTTTGATGAGAGATCTGCCATCATCGCTTCCTCGCTCGTCAACTTCGCGCGATTGCTCTCGATCAGCTTCTCCAGGCCCGCGAGCAACTCCTTCCTTGCCGCAATGCTCGCTTCAACTGCCTCCTCTGCCTTGGCCAAGTTCTTCACCAAAGCCGTCAATCTATGCGCGCGCACAGGTGCAGTAGGCAATGGCGTAGTGGGATCCGTCGTCTTCGCATACTCCTTCTCTGCGTTCTCTCGCGCCGGCGCTATGGCAGCCTCGGCCTTGCTCACCGCAACCTGACACTTCGACACGGCATCCAGCTCCTGCGGCACACCCGCTCCACTGCCACTCAGACTCTGCCCAAACAGACTCCCGCCCAGCTTTTTCTTCTCGCTCTGACCGCCCTTGCTGCGCTCAATCTCAGCGATCCTCTCGTCCACGCCGCGCAAGATGGCAGCATCGAAGATCTGCCGCTGCTTCCACACATCCACCACGCGCTTGATCTTGCCCTGCACGTCCTGACTGGCACCACGGAAGGCCAGACCGGTGGCCTCGGCGATAATCGGCTCAAAGGCCAGCATGAAGTCGCGCTTGCCTCGCGCGCGCGACTGCTGGACGACTTCGTTGGCGAGGTAGATCAAGTTCAGGCGCTTGACGGGATTGGGGTTGGCTTTAAGGGCGTCGAGGTAGACCGAGGCGGTGCGGTCAGCGTGGCGGCGGTGGAACATGATCCATTGCGCGTTGGTCGTGATGCTGTCTTGCGTCTCGTTCAAGCTGCTCAGTTTGTGCCGGACGGCATCGTCGCTGTACGCCATGATGCCTCAGATTTGCTTCTGACGCAATCAACGTTCGTGTACTACTGGCTGATAGATTACGACTTGTCACAGCTACAGCATACCACAGATTGCCTTCACAGCGCAATGTCAGTGAGTTGTTGTGTGTTATTTGAAAGTTGATGCACGAGTGTTGCGCGAACACCTCAGGAAAGAGCTCGTGAAACGACGCTAGCGGAAGAACTTCGGGATTTAATGCATGTGGAAGTGGAAGCTGTTGCTCGTTGACTTGCGACAATCACTCCATCACATTCACCTGCCAGCACTCTCACAAACTTCTTTGATTCCGACGACAGCCTCGCAGTACCTCGAGCTTCGACCATCGTGCACTCGTAGCATAGACCAGAGTCACGAGCAAACAGTGACGTATCAGGGGATCCTCATTGAACAGACCAGTACCAGCGATAATGGCCGACCGCTTCCCTTCTCTTGACGACTTCGAGGGTGGTACGTTCATCTGCTGCATACTGACCTGCGCGCTCGCTGACATGCTTTAGGCCAGACAGAACCACAAGGGTCGGCCAACCTCGAATCCGTCGACGAGCCCTCTGATTTCCTGGCACGCGAAGCTGCCCTTCTAGGAGACGATGCTCAACAATTCGCTACACCAGCTGATCGCACCGCAACTGTCCAGGAAGCAGGCGACGACGATGACTTGCTTGGTGGTAGCAGCGCAGCTCCTGCAACCAATGGCGCAAGCGACGACATGATGGGCGACTTTGAGAGTTCGTTCCCAGCCGTGTCTACACAGAACGAGGCTGTGGCACCAGGAGGCACAATCACCGGCTCCACACTTCCATATCAACCAGCCACACATCCAGGCTACTCTGGCCCAGACGCATACGAAGAGGAGCCGGAGCCCGTTCGTCAATGGCGGGAGAAGAGGGACGCCGACATCGCGAAACGAGACGAAATCAGCGAGAGCAAGAAGCAGGAGACAATAAAAGCAGCACATCAGGCGATCGATGAATTTTACGAAAACTATAACAACCGAAAGGAGAAGCAGATCGCCCAGACGGCCAAGGAGGCAGAAGAGTTCCTGAAGAACCGGGAAGACACAACGAGCGGAGGCACATCTTGGGAGCGTATTGCGAAGCTGGTGGACTTGTCCGGCAAGGGTGCGGGAGGTGGTGCACCAGGCACAGGCAAGGCGAAGATGCGTGAGTTGCTCATCAGCCTGCGGAAAGACGAGCACGCTCCGGGCGCTACGGGCGTTTAGGAGGCGCCTGGCGAAAGGCCGGTCTCCCCACCACTCGAAGCTGCCACCAATGGAGTGTTGACGACGAAACGTGCTGTGTCTGCTCCCATTGGGCAGCACGTACTCAATGACCGCCATCGAGTGCTTTCATGCGTTCCAGGTCAATATGGCTGGCGCAAGGAGATGAGAACGAATAAGGATCGAGTGATGCATGAGGTCCTGATCAGTGCAAAGTGGTGAATCTCTTGCAACTTGAGGGAGTGGAGGAAAGCACAAAAGTAAGGAGATGAACTTGCATGCTTGCCGCAGACGAGTAGCAGTAGCGCTGGGATGACAACACAGATGACATGTACGAATATCGCGTATCATGTTTTCAGATTCTATAATATTTAATCTTCACATCACCGCGCCATCGTTGAGGCCTGATCGATCTTCAGGAACACGTGACACACGCGATGCGCCATCTGCGAGCCGAGCCTTGATGACGATGGCACGTCGTTCGAGCTCCGACATGGATCTTGATGTTCCCGAACGCGAAAGATCGATTGTAGTACATGTATCATTAGCGAAATTCCACTTCGCGTTCACATCGTTCTGGACAGATAGGTCTGAGACTCCGTAGTCGAGAGCCCCAATAAGAAAATGAGGAGGAGGTAAAGGCTTCTCGGCAGCAACAAAAAGAACGATGACGATGAGATCGATTACCGAGCACAGCAGGAGACGGTAGTTTTGAGAAAAGGCAACATTTCTCCTGGAGAAAAAGACATTCGCCATGGCGCATCTGGCTGCAGGGCGCATGGGCGCGCAGAGTATGCGGGCATGGGAAAGCCTAGGCAACGGAGCGTTGTTCACGCATAGAATACGAACATTTGCAAAAGTGGAAAGCAACTGCGCTACACGATGGCAGACCTGCCAGGGACAATCGCTCGCTACACCCAGTATCCAGCTACGGTGTCTGTCAACGATACGGTCACAGCAGCCTGCGCGACCCACAGCACTCTTGCGCCCGCGATATGGCCCTGCGCAATTACAAGCTCCGAGAGTCTTGCAAACGTCGCCGAAGCAATCGCAAGAGGCACAGACGGCCGCTGTGGCTACTCGGCCCAAGAGTTACAGAGATGAAATGGCTGCGCGGAAATCACGAAGTTCTGACCCGGCCGAGCACGACGAAGAAGACGCTTCTGAAGAGGAGATGGGCGGATTCAAGAAGAGTGACAAGGCTGCCGCAGCTAGCAAGATGGATTTCTCTGCGCGGCTGTCCAAGGATGACCCGGATAAGAAGTCTGGTGGCGGCAGGAAGGAGATCACGAGATTACTCATGATCGCGCGACCGGAGTTGGGGCCACTGAGTCTGGCGTTTGTGTTCCTGTTGATATCGTCTGGAGTGTCGATGTCGGTGCCTTTCAGTATTGGCAAAATCCTGGATGCAGTGACGGGACAAAAGGAGATGCTCTTTGGCCTGCCCATGGAAAAGTTCTATTTGACGCTTGCGGCTGTGCTGGTGGGTGGTGCCGCTGCGAATTTCGGCAGGGTGATGATCTTGCGGATTATTGGAGAGAAGGTCGTGTCGAAGCTACGGAGTCAGCTGTTTCGGCGGACGTTTATTCAGAATGCCGAGTTCTTTGATGCTAACCGGGTGGGTGACTTGATCTCGCGTTTAGGCTCGGATACGATCATCGTGGGCAAGAGCATTACGCAGAACGTCTCGGATGGCCTCAGGAGTCTGGTTTCTGCAGCTGCGGGTTTGAGCATGATGAGCTATGTCTCTCTCAAACTCGTCGGAGTCATTGGACTGGCCTTTCCACCCATCGCGCTGGGAGCCTTCTTCTATGGTCGCGCAATCCGGAACCTGAGCAGGAAGATCCAGAAGAACCTCGGTACTCTGACCAAGATTGCAGAAGAGCGGCTGGGCAATGTGCGGACTTCACAGGCTTTTGCAGGGGAGGTGCAAGAAGTGTCGCGGTACAACAATCAAGTCCGCAAGATCTTCAATCTGGGAAGGCGAGAAGCATTCATCAGCGCCATCTTCTTCTCGAGTTCAGGACTGATGGGCAACATGACGCTCGTCGCTCTTCTGTACGTCGGCGGCGCAATGGTCAAGTCAGGCGCGATGAGTATAGGCGACCTCTCCAGTTTCCTCATGTACGCCGCTTACGCCGGGTCCTCGCTCTTCGGCCTCAGCAGCTTCTACAGCGAGTTGATGAAGGGAGTCGGTGCCGCTAGTCGATTATTCGAGCTGCAAGATCGTGAACCGGGGATCAGTCCTACGAAGGGCGAGCCGGTCAAGACTGCTCGTGGCCCTATCGAGTTCAAGAATGTCTCGTTTAGCTACCCTACTCGACCGGCTGTGACGATCTTCAAGGACCTCACATTCACCATCCCGCAAGGCGCCAATGTGGCTATTGTTGCGCCTTCTGGGGCTGGCAAGTCCACGGTTGCGAGCTTGCTCCTGCGGTTTTATAACCCGACTACGGGAACCATTACGATCAATGGACGGGATATTACACAGATGAATGCGAAGCAATTGAGGCGACGGATTGGATATGTGGGGCAGGAGCCCGTACTGTTCTCAGGGACTATCGCGGAGAATATTGCTTATGGTAAGCCCTTGGCGACGAGGAGTGAGATTGTGGCGGCGGCAAGGCAGGCGAATTGCGGATTCATCAGTGATTTCCCAGAGGGGTTGGAGACGTTTGTGGGTGCTAGGGGCACGCAGTTGAGTGGCGGGCAGAAGTATGTATACCCAAACCCGATCAAGATTACTTGACATGCGCTAACAAGAGCAACAGACAACGCATCGCCATCGCCCGCGCCCTAATCAAAGACCCGGACATCCTCATCCTCGACGAAGCCACCTCCGCCCTCGACGCCGAATCCGAAACCCTCGTCAACCAAGCGCTTCACCGCCTCCTCCAGGGCCAAAACACCACCATCTCCATCGCCCACCGCCTCTCCACTATCCAGCGCTCCGACTCGATTATTTGTCTTGGGAGTGATGGCCGTGTGGCGCAAGTGGGGAGTTATAAGGAGTTGGCGGGGGATAAGGAGGGCGCGTTTGCGAAGTTGATGGAGTGGCAGATGAGTGGGGGGGAGACGTCTTCGATGGGGAGGGGAAGGGGGGAGAAGGTGGGGGAAGAGGACGACGAGGGGTTGACGGAGGAGGAGAGGATGGAGAGGAGGTTGGTGGAGCATGATGGGGTGGAGGAGGCTGTTGGAGAGGGGGGGAGGGTGAGGGGGGAAAAGGAGACGAAGGGGGAGGCGGTCCTGGAGAGGGTTGGGGAGGGGAAGAGGTAGTGGGGTTTGGGAGGTGTGGTGGATTGGCGTTTTGAGGTGGGAGGGGGGGGGGGGGGGGGGATATCTTTGGATATGGCGATGGCGACGGGGTAGAAGCAGGGTTGGAAATGCCCCTGATTGGGCGGATCTGAAGTGTATAAGATCTCTCTCTTCTCTTGTTTGAGTACATGAGCGCCAAGTATTTAAGGCTGCGAAGGTCTATGGCAACACGGGAATTTTGTGGTAGCAAGGTATCGCGTGCACTGCAGGGACTGCGATTTCGCAATGTATAAGACGATTGTGTACAGCTTGACAGCCTCCCGCTCCAGCGTGCTTACGCTGCAGTATTCTTATCAGCGTTCCAGGCGCCAGCACCGTCTCAAATTGCTACACCGCGATTTTTTAGCGATACATTGGTTTTTGACGACTTAACAAGTCAACCAGCATCGTACCCCTCTATCCCATCTTCTACTGCGCCGCCGGCGGCTTACTCGGCGTCCCACTTCCACTCCCCCCACCCCCCTTCATCAAACTCGCAAAATACTCCTCCAGCTTCTCCACCGGCAAATCCGCCTTATTACTCCCCGTACTCGACGCAAGCGGTGTGCTCGTCTCCCTTTCCTCCCTCCTCGGCGGCCGTGGCGTGCTCGTCCTAGGCGTAGAAGAAGCCTTCGGGCTCTCTGCACCAACAGCCGCGGACTGTGATTGCGCCGGCCGCTTGATCCGCTCGATGGCGGCTTCGGCTGTGACGGTGTTGTAGCTGACGCCTCCGACGTTGAAGGAGACGTCGCCGAGGTCGGTGAGGGCGCCGGTTTGCTCGCCCGATGGGAGGCCGATGATGCGGGCGCTGTTGAGGCTGCCGGCTGTGGTGGAGACCATGCTGGGATTGTTCTTGGCTCGCTCTGCGTCTTGGGCTTCGAGTTCTTGGAGATGGGTGCGCATTTCGGCTAGGAATTGTTGGTCGGGTTTTGTTGTGACTTCGATTGATGGTGGTTTGACGGCTTTGTGGGCGTTTGGATCGATGACTGCTGCTTCGTATGTGGCGATAGCTGAGCGTGCTTGCTTCGATGGAGATAGAGGCCGTGATTCAAGCTCTTCGTCCTCGCCAACATCTGAAGTCGCGTATACCTCCGCTTCGCCCTCGGCCTTCTCTGCTCCGCCAGTGACTTGAGGCGGTTTTGACGTGTCCTGCTTCGCATCTTGTGCAGTGGTCGGAGGTGGCTTGTCTACGACATTGAGATCATGCGTCCAGGACTCCTGAATTGCTTCAGGCGAGAACGTCTCGGAGAGCAGGCGGATCTTGCCGAGACTGTCCCAGCCGCTCGGTACAATGACTGCCATGCGATCTACAACGTTGTGCTTAGGTAGCAGATCCTCTCGCTTGGTAGGAGCGGCCCCTTTCGCCGGTGCTGGAGACAGAGGGCCGAGATCGAGGCCAAGACTGGCAAACAATACTTTCTGCACCTCTGACAGTGGCGAGCCAGGTTGCTGTGGAGGCGGATTGCTGCTCACATACACTAACGATGCTGCGATTGGAAGGACGCAGGTACGTAAGCACTGCGAAATGTAGTCGAAGCTCTCTTCTCTGTAGCCCTCTCGCTCCAGCGCTTCTTGTGCCTCTACGTGCTGTACGACAATGTTTATTGCAATCTTGTGCTCCTTCAGCACGTCAAAAGGATCTTCATGAGGCGAATCAGGAGGCAGCAGTGATCTCGCGAGTAACTGCAGCCATCGCCGCAAGAGGTTCAGGAACCGCCACGGCTCCTTCCAGCTGAGCAGAATTGCCACTGCTGGGCGTCGCGCTTCTTCGCTCTGTGCTGGATCTGCACCAGCAGCGACTTCCTCTTCCGGATCCACCTCAGCGTCCCTTCTCTTCCCCTTTTCTGGGTCCAGCACTCTCCGCAGCGTTTCCTCATACACAGGCTCGGGCTCAGGCAGCGTGTGCAGCTCCACACTAGCGACTTCCTCACTCTCACTCCCGAGCACACCGACACTTTGCTGTGGCGGAGAGTACAAGGTCATATGACCATATCCGTAGGCGAAGCGATTTGACAGCCGCACCTCTCCTTTCGGCTTCTGTGGTCGCTGGTCTCGATTCCGTGTCGGTGGTGCCGCAGGTGGTGGTCGAGCCAGCATCTGCACAAACTGTCGCTGATCCTCAGGTGAGCCACCACATACTAGCAGCTCGCGATGTTGTGTTGCTTGCGTTCTCGATCGTGCTTGCGCTTCGCGCGTTTGGCGTAATAGGTTTGACCATATATCCGTTCGCTGTTCCTTCCTCTTGCGCGGCACACGGTCGTCCTTTCCCTTGCTGACTGGCTGCGTGCCTGTTGCCCTCATTGTAGTAGCCATTGTATCTGCAATAGTCCGTCATCTAATGTCTTAGGCAAGACGACGCGCGACTAGACAGGAAGGTACGCGTTTCGGACTATGGGTTCCTCCGAAGCCGCTGGACCCACTTCGAGTCTGCTGTCGAGCTTCACGTCCTAACTTCTCAACCAAGTCGCGGAATTCTATGGTCAAGCAGACTGTACGGCTTGTCACAACTTCAGAATAATTTCATCGTCATGCCGCTATCAGTATCTGTAATCACATGATCGACTCGCCCTGCGGTTCGCCTAAGGCAAAAATCTGGCGGCCCAAGACCATTCATTTGGGAGTTTAACAACTTGCTAGCTCAGGCAGAAAGTGGCCGCCCTCAACGCTTGCACTGCCATGAAGGCAAAAGAAGAAAAATGAAGCTAGACTATGGCAAAAGCTCACTTGATACTGCTGTCCCGTGGCAAAAGCAGTCCAGGATCATTGTCCAAAGCCTTATCTTTTTGGTCATATGAAGTCGAGTCAGGATTTTCACATTCCGGAAATATGGAGACCATGACCGCACGAGATCGTGGATTCAAGCAAGTTGCGTCTGAAGCCTGTCAGCGCATTGGTCCTGATTGGAATACTTGTTTCCCATTAATTGACGCATTTCATACGCGATATATGCCGGAAATCGTTCTAATTAGGTCGGAACGGATTACAACGAGAGTTTCCCAGTGTAGACGGTGCACGCGCTGTGCCACCCTCAGTCACCAGACCATGGTTCAATACGCCTTTCTGAAATCCCCGACTTTGCCTCGCCCAGTCGCGATCCATCTCTCCGGCACTCCGTAGTGCTTTGTTCTACGGTAGGCTCCTCGTCGCGGACCTCTCGCGCCAAAGCATGCTAGATCACGCAGCGTAAGCATATGCTCGCTTCCGATCGTGGCCCTACTTTGTACGACCATACCGCCTTCCGCCAACCCAATCAGCCTTCAGGCGCAATGAATGCTCTCGGCCACCACTACGCCCTTACGTTCACGGCGGATCGTTCTGAGCTTACCTGAGCAGCTGACCGCTTCTTGCGCTCTAGCTATAGTGTTATCAGAGTGTGGCAATGCACCTACAAGACTCCACATCACGCACCACCAGTCGGAACCTGGCCAGCGACCAGCAATTGCGCTACGTATCAGGCGGAGCTCTTGCCGGTCGCCCTGTCGCCGTCCTCTATGACCACTCGGAATGGCCGTCGACCGGAGTCATGGCCTGGCTCTGCACTGGGGTGTTGGACGTGTGATCTCTTCCATCTTCGAAGGCGACAATACACCGCTGTGTCGTCGGATAGGACGATGTGAGACTTGTACGACCCGACTTTCCTTGTTCTTGGATATCGGACTGCCTGGTAACTCTACTGAGCCCCCTGCCCATCACACTGGCAGCCCTGATCGTCATGGCGGTGTTCGAGGGCGACGGTATGAAACGATCGCTTGTACGCCCTTTGTATTTTCATCCCTATTATAAGAACATGGAGGTATGGTCTCACTGTCTATCTGTATATCCACATCGAGCACTCACCGCAGAGCAAACCAAGCATAACGATATCGACATAACCTCGACCACAGCACCTATCATTGAGCCAAGGCTACAGTCTTGCCTGAGCCCACTACAATTCGAGATCATATCAACATGGGTGCGCAGTCTACTCTTGCAACATTAGCGGAGGAGACAACCCGCGGCCGAACGCTCACACGCTGCCAGCAAGACCAAGGCCGCGGGATTCATGATCGATTAGTGACCAACATCTTTCGAGACCTCGCCGATGGACTGCGTCGGTGCTCTCATAATATAGCACCTCTCTCCGACAACCGAGGACATCCGTCTCATGAAACGCAAGGCAGCGGACGCGGTCAACAACCCCGTCCGTCTCCCCAACCAAGCATGCGTGGCTGGTGGTAAGAGATTATTGTAGCTTTCGACCTTGCAGCGGGATGCTGATGATTTGCAGGGTTTGCTGCATTTGCCGACAAACTAACAACCCGCGCCTGAACACTCATTCTTGCAGTGCTTGCAATCGACACTATAAATGTCGTAATTGTTATGTATATCCATGAACGGTCGAGAGAGACTGTCGAGTTGCGGCTGGGACGTCAAGGAGAAGTTGATTCAATCGCTGGCGGATGGATTGTCACTGAAGCGTAGGAGAAAGAGAAGGTTTAGGCGTTGGCGGCCGACTGTGGACTTACCGGGTGGATTGACGGGGACAGAAAGAGAAGGCTCACGCACGACATGACTGGCAAGTTTCTTTGTGACTTGTATTCAGCATTTTGTTCTCCTTTTGCATTTTCTACTGATCATCACTTCCGTTGGCTGCCGAGGCATTCCTTCCTGGACGACGCCTGTTTCAGAAATATTATCGGGTCGTACTTATGCTCAAAGGGTCGTTTAAGAGACTTTCCTGGCACGGCAGGATCGGAGCTTGTGCTCAGAGCTTGGTTTTTGCCTGCATGCTCGTCTTCACCGAGCTCAACCACTGCTGACTTGTCTGATCGATGTTGCGGCACTACACAGATATCAGCTTGGCTCGCGCTGCGATCGACGTATGCGACCTCGCTCGATCCATTGCGGTCGATACGTACTTCATCCTCGAGGCTCCCGCGGCATAAGAAAGTCCTACGCCTATTGCGGGCAGTCTGCCTTCAAGACGCATACTCATATGCACGTCATTCGAAAGCAGATAGACAAGGAGGAGGACTTCTCCGTCCCAGTCGTTTTCATACCTTGACTGGCCGTCGACGCTAGATCTCAAGCAGAGATCTGCCGTGGGTCTCTGTCTTTCTGTACCCATCCGCTACTGCGTCCACTCGGACATTTCATTTAGGTACGTCCGTCGTCCGTCGTAGATCCAACTCTGAAGGATAGTGAGGAGCGACGGGAAACGTTCCTACCTCGGTATTCGTGCTTTAGCGTTTCACAACGGCAGCTGTCGACATGTGTAGCTCAACGCCCACCAGCCTAAGCAGCGCCATGGCGGACTTGGTGACTTGCTTTTAAGCATCAGCGACATTCGAGTCGATCTCAATTCGCAGTCGCTTTGCCGCTCGAGCCACGGAACCCATCCATTCTGCCGGCCGTTAGTGATGGACGCTGTGCCCTAACTCTGATGATTGAGACTGTTGTCGTGATGGCACTGTTACAATACAGTGGCTACCGAGCAATACGCGTTCGGATTCACTACGGCAAGTCTAATGCAGGATTATGGCAACTTGACCAACTCATCATTCATCAATGCCGCCGAGGTGCACCTGCAATGGGGTCCACAGGAGAGCAAAGCTACCGTTCAATATCAATTGCGTCGTGAGTACATGCATACGCGGTCAGGAGATGCCTGCCTTGTGAGGTATCTGAGTTATTCAATATGATTGCACCGCTACCTTGCTGGTAGTGGACTGATCTGAACAGCCAACCGCCAAGACCAAGCTAACAATTGACAGCTGTCAGCTCCCAGCACTTTGGAATCCTTGCGAGGGCTACAACCTTAAGAGGCACGAGCTACCAGGGTTGATGACGACTTACCAGGTTGCTGACTTGCGTCTCCGTCTTTGTGGAGTTGCAAAGCAAAATTGAGTTACGGATGTGCTGAGAGTTCAACGCCGTCCTGGTCGGCACCATCTGCCGGTGCCGGACAGCCACCAACCACGATTTTCACACGACGATCCAGATCCAAAACACTTATAGACCCAGCCATTGACAAGGGCCTGCTCTCGGACAGCATCTTGCCAGGATTCATCAGAACCAAGATTCCACGACCCCATACGCCGTAGTCTGTGAGTTTTTTGTGGGAACAGATCTCAGAAGCTTGAAAGCGACACAAGTCGTTGCAATCATTTTGCTCAAAGTCCGTGTTGCTACATGACCCACGATAACCACCGCTACTAGTCGTCCGAGATGCCCATAGTCGCACGGCAGTACCATACGGTAACAAATACCGGACAGCTGATGGTTTGTGCTAAGGCCTAGAGTGCCAGAAACATGTTCGTTTTGACTAAATTGTCCTTGATGGCAAGACGCAGTTAGGTACTGCATTGCACTTTCAGGGATGAGCTGGCGGAGCGTGCGTTTCAGGGTCAACATCGGCGAGAACAACCACGTACAAAGTGACAAATCTGCTGCCACGTAAGGGATACACCGTACTCGTCATGATGCACGTAACGCCATCGAGCAAAATTCGGCGAAATGCGACGGGTGTGCACCTCAAGGCCCTTCTGGCATCTGCCAATTGGCTGGGATCAGCCTCTGTCATGAAACTCATTCTGAGGGTTGGTGACTGTAATGGAACCGGCTCTCCAGCTGTTCGACAACAGGCGAGTCAAACCTCGAACGGCTTCAATGGTCTATGCGTTACCCTCTCAGCAGTGAGCGAGACCGCAGTTGAGCGATGCTTTGCATTTCCAGGTATGTGCTTCTGTCGTTGGTACGCTTCAAAAAACCGACGCTTTTTTCTTCAGTTTATTACATGTCGACATCGCGGCCACTTCCACGATTCCTATCGCGTTTGTCCCTGAGTTCTGGACATCTTCTTCTATGGTTGATGAACCAATTGCTAACCTGCGTCATGCTGATACCCGTTGCCTGAAAACTGTCAGATTTCCTGGACAAATAAATGAATAGAATGTTACTCACGTTTGAGAACAATGCTTTTTGCTCTTCGCTGGGGTAAGGATTACCGATATTTTGATCGAACCACGTCTTCATGATTTCTGTCGATTGCTTAGGTAAATTGCTTCTTTTGCGTGCTTTTCCGTGCTGATAGTCGTAATGGCTGGACATAAAATATGAGGATTGCCCGTTCTCGTACTGTGGGCCATGGGCATAGGGAGAAATGTGTGATGGAGCTGACCGATCAAACGGATGGTCCTCTCGCACTTGGACGAAGTAGTCCCTTTGAGACTGGTGCATTCGTACAGGGTGTTGTGGAGGTAGTCTTGTTTGTGCAGACTCGTATTGAGATCGATCATATGGAAGGTACTGATCTCCACTCCGTCCATCCATCGAGCGGTCGGAGCCACGTTCCTGATGCGTCCAGTGGAACGTGGCTGAGATCGGAGTTTGCTCAGGGGTGCGATACGACTGGCCCACACTTTTGGGCCTGGGTCCTCGGTCGCAATGGGGAGGTTGCACTGAATAGCGACGGGCCGCGTGCTGTGAAAAGACTAGGTCCTCAGCACGGCCGGAACCAATCACGGCTTTTGATTCGAAGGGTGCGGTGGGCATTTCCGGGGTGCCGAAGTTGCCTGGAGCTGAGTATGGTCCTCTGGCAGTCGAGAACGAGTCTGTCCTTGGCTTCTTATTCGGGTAGAGCGACGGAGGTTTATAAGTGCTGGTAGTGTATGCAGGCTCGCGAGGCGCTGGTTGATGGTGCATACCCAAGGCAGTTGGTGTCTGAGGTGGGCTGGACATGTTGTTGGCAAGCACCTTTGACCGTGTCAGTAATCCCGCGAGTCAGACATCTACCGTTGAGCAACTCACCATCTTCAGTGGAGGCAATGACGGCTTCACCGCGTCCGAGGCGCCGTATGGCGGAGAATGAGGCGCCGACGGGTTCTCGCTACCTCTGTAGTACGAGGCAACATCGTTGATCGACTTCTCGGGGCTGGTTCTGAGCAGCATGCCAGGCAACAATGCTCTCGTCTGATGTCCGCTGCCTCCGCCAATGGTGTCGATTGCCTCATTGCTGCATCGCGAGGCTTCAGGCGTAGGCAGTCGTGGACTCCGAGGCCGGGACACCGTCGTATAGCTGTAAGAGTTGCGCGATGCGGTCACGCTATCGCGCAGTGTCAATGCCTCCATCGTTGGCAGCGAGACCAGTCAGCGAGGTAGCCAGGATCAGATAGAATTGCGAGTTGCAGAGTGTCACCGGAACGCGGACCAGCGGTACATTCGCCTTTGTGGGTTGCAGTAGGCCTCAAACAGATTGGTCCGATGCACGAAGGTCGACGGTCGAGGGCAGCAGTGTCGAGCACTGAAGAGTAAAGTAGTAATTCTGTCGGTAACCAGGATGCTCCTTCATAGAGCGGCGACACTTCTTGTGTGATCTAGCATCAATGCTGTCAGATGTAGCGGTTCCAGCGTGTCCCTGGTCAATGAGGCAGGTCTGGACTACCAAGCGCGAGCTGCCGAGTAAGGACAGTCGGTGAGGTATAGAGAGTGAAGGTGGAGTAGAGACTTCCTGTAAGGAACTGTCTCCAACGTCCCAGACCCGAGTATAGGTGCCAAGGCCCACGGATGCTAAGCGGGGAGACGTAGGTGTTTGAGCCTTGAAGCTCATGCAGTCCCCAAACGCCGGAAAGATGCAAGGTTCGCAAGGGTACAAGATAGACGGAACAGAGCAGAGCAATGACCAGTCTGCTGCAACGTGCTACTGCGCTCATAAAGCATGGAGCAGCTCTAACGGGCGCATGGCCCTTGTGCCATGCGGCACCCAGCGTCATCCTTCGAGGCCCGGACCAGCGCTCTCGGGTTTCTGACATGCGCTCGGACTCGAACCTAGCAACGCCATAGCGCATACCACACTTGGGCATTGCAGACTTTGGTGCTGTCTGGTCGGTATAGCTTCCTCAAGCGCTGTCAGGGCTGTCATCGAGCACTATAATCTTGGTGGCGCTAAGGGTGCAGCCACAAGGGAGCTAGTTTTCGATGCGGGTCCATTCCAGCGATCAATCCTCGCTCTGCGCTTGCGGTCAAGCTTTTTGATTGATTATCTACTATCATGACATTCGGCCGCGACATCGCCTCTATGCTTCAAGACCCAGTTGAAGCGGCCAGGCTATTGGTTTCAAAGCCTTTCGCTGACTCTGCTGAAGGAGTCTTCTCGTGTCGACATCAAGGTGAACCAATCATGGGGGACCAATGACAACTCAAAGTCCACTCTGTGATGCTCTCGGTGAGCACAAAGCAATGCGACAGCAATGATCGCTACCCTGTTCGTTCTTCAACCTGAGTCGGAATAATGGAAGAGCGCGGGCACTCGGCATGCATCTCCGCTTGGCAGCAAGCGGTCCCGTCATCTATCCAACCCGGTCGATGCACCTAGAAACCGGGACACCGTGGCGAGCATGGTAGTGAGGCGAGTAAAGCGCGACGGATCGACATGCAGACTGATCTGAGGGACAGGTCGACGACCGGGCTTCCGGCGCCAACATGAGACGTTGCGCTCGATTGGCAGCGAGAAGTGTGGTGTCTGTGCAGCGCGGGAAAGCAGGGGTGGGTCTTTGACAGACAGGCTACAGGGTTGCGTGCAGCATGCGTAAAGCAGCCGGGATACTTCAAGCAAAAACCCGTCGCCAATCTCACAGTCGGGTGATCTGCAGCGACTTTTGCCAGAGCATGTCACCATGTGAGATGGTTGATGATCACAACTCCACTTTTTTGATGTGGGATTTCTCACCGTTGGAACAGACTGCCGGAAAGCCCGAATGAATTGATTAGAATGGCCATGCAGGTTTGACAAGCGCCCATGGCTATGCTGAGGCACAAACCGGCTCTCGCTGCGCCTCTGCTGCGTGACAGCAAAACACAGGACGACACGAACACGCATGTCGTGCATTCATCGTCACGATGCCCAACCGCTACCCCCCGCCGGGGAGATGCACGAACCCTTATTTTGGTTTAGGCAGCTCAATATTGGGGTTTTGCTTGATCTACTGATTCTCTCGCTGGGTTGTTCACGGGCGGATGCAAACGCTTCGGTCAAAAAGTGGAGGAGGCGCGTGTCGCTAGAAGCCACCACGAGGCCGCCGGGTGTCGTCCAGCAGGCTTCCCACGAGCTGGCGGCTTTTGCGCAATGCCATCTTACAGGGCCTGTCGTCGATACGCGCTTGCAGACACCCAAGATGCACTTCACGAGGCCATCAGCCAACGACATGCCGACCGAGCATGTGCGGGCTGTGTCCGGCATTGCCCGCAATACCAGCATTGCGGTAATGACTATGTTACAGCTTGGGCAGGCAATATGCTGTGCGATTTGTGGCTGAAGAGCAATACTTTGCTTCGTTGAAGAGCGACGACCGCTCTCGTCCTCACACGCACTCTCCACATCTCCAGGGAATCGGTCACTATTGACTCCTGCGCATTTGCGCCATGAAATTGATTGCGGTTCTGCAACTAGGTAACAAGCAACGCTCTGCCTATTGACATCACGCGACCGCATCAATGAGGCGTCGAACAGCAAAAAATCGATGAGGTTGTATTACCTCAACGCCCTGCTCGATCCCCATTTCAGCCCAATGCATGTCTTAACAGGCATTAGCACGGTTCGCAGCTCGGGACGCTGCTGCCACTACGAGTCCTCCGGTGACCAGGTCGATACCCAATCCACGGCGTGCAGTGCTCCGAACCGTGCGGCTTCCCGGTACCGTCATGACGGAACGAACAACCAGACTCACCTGTACACATTGTGCCACCAAGATTGCTATGTGCAACAATGCACATAGAGCCTTGTGTTTTCAGCGAAATGGCTCGGCCCTCTGTCAAAATTGTAGCACGGTACCAATGCAAGGAGGACTGGGACTACGCTACCGCCTAGAGGGCACCTATGATCGTTTGCCGGCGCCTCGATATTTGCGACATTTGGTCCAAGCCTGTGGGTAATGAGGCTGTTATACAAGCATTTAATCTATATGCTTGAAACATACCACAGTCTGTCCATGCTCGCGTCTCAGCGACGCAAGGCTATTATCGCGGCATCACTCTTTGCTAACTGTCTAAGCTCTTGCTCGAACCAACCGAGTCCGTCGCCTACAACCGTGCGACAGCTACGCAATGACAATTGCAACTGCCAAAAACGCTGAGCACAGCATGGCAGCGTGCAAAAAAGCTACGAGAGCGACCCCAGCCGATCTGCTTCTGCCATTGAGAGCAGCCGTCGAAAGGTTGATGCGTCCCACAGCATCCGTCACACCATTCAAGCGGTCAACTGTGTCTATCGCTGGCCCTATGTCGAAGAAATCCACCAGGATAAAGTTTGGTGCCTTGCCATAGGTCTTGATGCACGTATCGGCAGCACTACCAAGATTGCCCTCACCGCCGGTCTCAGAATTGGTCGTGTTGATGTAAGTATCGTTTGGCAACTCGATGTCGAACGACTCAAGCTCGTACAGAAAGTGGTTCATGAGTGGCATGAGACCTTCTGAGAGCGCTAGATGGGTCTTGCCGTGCAGGCT
The DNA here is from genome assembly GCA_007113905.1 of Teratosphaeria zuluensis. Lineage (NCBI taxonomy): Eukaryota > Fungi > Ascomycota > Dothideomycetes > Mycosphaerellales > Teratosphaeriaceae > Teratosphaeria > Teratosphaeria zuluensis. The sequence goes on from VCMQ01000028.1 coordinate 265,821, forward strand.
CGAAGGGCGATTGGCTTCGCAGGAGAAGTCTGAAGGAGTGGTTACGTTGTAACTGTTTTCGAAGATGTAGGTGAGCTCATCCATCAGGTGGGTGGCGGCTGAGTTGTCTTCCAGGCTTGCTACGACGCTGATCAAGCGAGTGCCATCGTTGAAGAGGGTCTGCAGGGTCGGCCAGTCCTGTCCCAAGCCAGTTGACAGAGAAGTGGCAGATGACGACGACGACAAGCTGATGCTTTCCCTTGGATTTATCCAGCTATTCGTCGAAGACGGCTTGTACACGATACCGGCCAGGTCGCCTGCCGCTTCATACTCTGCCGCCAGCTCCGCTGCACTAGCGCCTGCTCCGTTGACCAACAAAACCGTCGCGACCTCGTTCGCGTTGATCAAGAGCCATTCATGGACCTCTCTGAGCCAGTCGCGCAATTCGCCAGCGTCTAAGAGATCACAGCTGGTGTGGCAAACGTGCAGCGTATCTTGATTCCACTGCACTTGCGCTGACAGTAGTCGCACGCCGGCCGCGAGTTGCAGCGTACTGTTGTAATACTGGTTGCCGCTGAGTGAGTACTCGGTGGCCGAGTCGCGGAGAAAAGGACTGTTGTGTGCACCTAGATGGGTGATGTTGTTGTATGCCCGTTCGCACAGGTCTGGACTGTTATTGCACGGCTTAGAGGCCAGTGCTACCAGAAGCCCACAAGGCAGAAGCAAGAGACTGTTCAGTCCTTTCGCAAACATGCCTGCTGAGAGACGGAAAAGATCGACCGTTTGCGAATCTGGCCAATGCTATGTTGCCACCGGAAGGGTGGAGGCGATAGAGTAAGAGTAGGATCACGAGCCAGATCATGGATCCTTAACCAATTGCTTATCCACGTAAGTAGCACTCATGCATGACCTTGATGCTCCTCTCCTTCCCATGGCTTACGCACTGACATGGGCACTTTCCAGATAAATCCAGGTCAGCTGCAATTGACATACACAGGAAGCCGCACGGCGTGCAGATGCAACCAATCTGCCATAACGGGGCAGTATCAGAAGGCTTATTGCAAATGTTGGCCGCGAATGTCGCTCACTCAACGCTACCACATCTGTCGCCCTTCACGTCATTATCGCCATTACCTCCTAGCAACATGTATTTGATTGCGCAAAGCCACGGTCGTTCTCACAATCGTAAGCATTTCCCATGGCACAAGTTTGGCTAGGCCATATCCTGAGCATGATGCCGCTACCCGGCAGATTTCAGTCTGATATACCCTGAATCCGCCACTGCAGTGATGATTGAATCATCTGCTCGTGCTGGAACTCCAAGATTTCTGTCAAGACTTCTGGCCTACTATAGATTCCACTACACAGACCACGATTGAGAAGTACAACGATACTGAAACGATCAAAACCACTCGTACTCCTGACTCAGGCACCTACACCAATCATAAGCAACACTCGACCACTACTCGAGCATTGAATCGTAGGGATGGTTGAACTGTCGCATCATCCAGCGCTCCGTCAACACTAGTCTCACTTGGCCGCCAGCCATCCACGTCAACCACCTCACGACGGCTAAGCACGGCAAGCAGGGGACAACTTGGTGAACAGGTCAGCCACACGGACTCTGGGGCTCATTGAATCGATAGTGATACTCTCGCCAATATCGTCAGATCCGAAGTCGATACTAACCCATCACTCGTATTCTCATTGCGGTAAACCCAGAGGTTTACTGAGACAGTGGCTCAGTACGATTCGTATGGTAGGAGTTCAAGCAATGACAGTCGTAGAGACAAACTCGCTTTAGCCAGCTCTGCTCATCGTCGAAACAATGTCACGCAATTCATGCCAATTCCAGATCCATACCCTAGACCATAGGAAGTATGCTCGTATCCAAATCCAGGCACTGCATTGAATGCACAGGGCACACGATAAGGTACGAGGCCGACAACCCTCAACACCTCGAGAGACCTCTTGACACCTCGAAAAAAGACCCCTTGACACCGCAAAGAAACACCCCATTCAAAGCAGCGACACGAACCCTAATAGCGCACGCACCCAACTACCCCAGAGAAACAAAAAGCACCAGCATCAGACCAGCCCGAGCTCTTGGAGTTCCTAACGACGAGAATACCTACTTCTGACACCTGTAGCGTTCCCAGCGCAAAGCATAGCTTAGACTCTCGAACACGTCGCGTGTCACCCTCACAAAATAAGAACTCTCCGTGACGAACGAGAGCGAAGACCCCCATGCAAAGGCTCGTGCTGAAAAAGCTTATATCGTATGCCTGGCTACCCTGGTCTATAAGACGCCCTAGCGGCGAAGGGGGGACATGACAGCTGCAAGACAAACACGTTGTTCTGGGAATCCCTGGGGAGTCAGAGGCTGTGTTGGATGATTTGAGATCGATGAAACGAGTTCTTGGGGAACTTTGGCGAGCGAGAGGTCATGTTTGCCGATTGAGGATGTCGGATTGTGAGCCGCCTCCGGGTGACGAGAGAGCTCGCGATACGTGTGGGACGCGAAGCGTGAAGGTAGAGGCGGAATGGGAGAATTGCACACGTTCACTTGGCCAGGCCAACGTGTCTTGTACCGCGAGCCGTCTGATATCCTGACGTCGATGGCTGTGCGCACGAGGCGCTTAAAGATCATAGATACCATTGTCCACGAGAGCGACTTCACGTTGAAAATACGTCGACCTGGCTGATGCTGCGAGCGCATCTTCCTCATCGTAGTCGGTCGCTGAAGCAGACTGGGAGCTCAATCGATACCAACCTAATGCAATGCTATGCAGGATGGGTATACAAACATCCACCGTACCTTCCAGCCAGCGTGTCACATCTCCCAATGCCATCACTGTCATAGCATCAGTGCCAGTAATGCATCTGACATGCACCTTGCAACTCGGGTCAAGCCATATTCGCTCAGCTTCACGATCCGTCTACTTCCTCCCAGCACTGCTCCCAACCCTCGGACTCGCCGAGTCCTCCCTCTTCTCCCTCTCTCTCGCCAACTGCTCCTCACTCAAACACCCGATCCGATTCAGGATCTCCTTATGATCGCCAAGATTCAGCCCAGATGAAATTCCCTTGGACTTCCTCTTCGCCATTCCACCATTCCTACTCTGATGCCTCGGCACATAGCTAAGCTCATCGCCGTCTGCCTCGACCTCGATGAACTTTGGCTTCTCTGCCTCAACGATGGGAACAGTTCGGTGGTCAGAAGGCTGCGCGACTTCGTCATCTTCTTCGGCTTCTGCGCCTTCGTCGTCGGAGCGCGTGTCGTCAGCGCCTTGGCCACGGATCACTTTGGCGACCACGCGGCAGATCATTAGGAACCAGGCAATGGTGATGCATTGTAGCGCGCCAAGAAGGCCAAGGAAGAGCCATCGGATGTTGGCGTTGAAGCTCACGGTCTGGTCGTGTGGATGCAGGATGGGTTGGAGGATGTTGTCGATAACGTTTGTGCCGCCGTTTTCTGAGATCCGTTGTCCGGTCTTGGTGCTGTACAACCCATAGGGCATGGTCTTCTCGTGGACGTGCGCCCAGATGCTCCAGCAGATCATGTTGTACGCTATATGGCGACTGGCTAACCAGAAGATGACAAAGCAGCCAAAAGCTGCGTCGCAGGCCTTTTGGTACTCCATGTACTTCAAGATCTTGGCAAGTGGGAAGATGAAGTCGACAATGTCCATGCAAACCAGAACCGCATTTCCCACTCTCCATTGCCGGTATGGGTAGGAGAAAGAGAGCAGTCCGATGGTGATGATATGATGAGTCAACATCTGCATGTGATCCTTTCTCATCTCTTCAATATGAATCACCATCACTTGCTGGACCCAGAACGCGAGTTGGCTGAGGTAGTACAGCTTCATTCCAGCATTGAGATGCAGTCGCGGATAGTCCCTCCACATTGACATCAGCAAACTCTCCACACTGTTGACGTCGTTCGGTGTGTCCTGAATGAACAGCACAAGTCCCCACGTCCAGTACAAGATGTAGTAGATCATCATGTACGTCTGCTCAGCAAACCTGACCTTGCCTTTCCGCTTCTTGATGCCACATTGTGCAGCCAGCGGCATGAGAGCGTAGTCCAGCGAAAACGCTCGCAGCGCTGTGAAGAAGACGATGAAGCTGCCTACCAGATACAAATCTCTGGTGCCTTGATCGTACATTCCGCCCTCCTCTGTTGGATAGCTCAAGGTGAAGAATGCCGTAAGCTTCTCTCGCAGCGATGGGAATAGCACGTATGAGAAACCGACGAATAACATCAGGTTAATCGCTATACCCAGTTGGTGGTCCACAATGCCTTTCCGTATCATGCCACCTATGCTCTCGTCTTTCTCCTTGGTCTTTCGTCGTTTCGGTGATGCTGCCATTTGATCTCCCGGACTCGCGCATATTGACAAATCTGTGATTGAGGCGCCGCCCTCGTATGTGCGCTTCTGTAATGGTGTGTACAGGTCATGCTGTTGTTGTAGGCCATTGGCCTGGATTGTGCTGTCCATTTCCAGGAAATTTTGCGCTGGGAGTGCGCAGATGCTTTCCCGGGCACCGCGTCACTCTTGTATGCGATAGCGATTGTGGTCCTCCTCTCCTGAGTGTCCCGATGCTTCTCAACAACTTTCTTATCTCACCGCTCAGCTCTTCCCGTGTCCTCAATGAACGTCCCTCGAGTTTCTGGATCCGCACAGTCAGTAACGAACGTCGTACGCCTTTCCGTATGTATTTCAACAGAGACAGTATTTCCGCCAGCAGCAACAGCTATCAACCAGTGAAAAACGAAAAACCCGCCAATGGCAATGTGTTAGCATCGGACGACACCACGAACCTAGGCTTGACAGTCCGGAGACCACGAAGCTCACCCGCATTTTTACTAGTAGACTTGGCGCGCATTGGGTCCGATTTGAGGACTAGTGCTGCATTGGCGGCTAAGGGTCCGGCTTACCTATCCAGATACGCGACTGGATGGAGGATGAAAAGGATGACATGTTCACGATTCGCGACGAGAAATCTTAATGGCAGAAAGCTGATATTCGTGTATCTGCTGGAGTAATCACATTGCATGAACATGGAAACCGCCCTCCGTCTGGGTATCACATCCTCATTGCATCATCCATCTAAATCGCCCAGCGCCCCTGGTGACCCTCCCGAAAACCATTGCCATCACTCAAGCATCTAAAGCAGAACACCCATTAGTAATAAAAACTGCTAATAGGCAGGCGAACCAATACATGCCAGCATCAACTTCTCGTAATCGCCCCTCGTCTCGCCTCTGATCCTCTGCGCCAAGTCTTGCTTGTAGAAATGCCTATAAGCCGCCTTGCACTGCTGCAAGCGATCCGGGTTCCAATGGATCATAACGATCCTCCTGATCAATGCCTGGTCGTTGGTTCCCATACCCTTCATCGCGTCTTCGAGGAGATCTGCATCGTGCTTCGCTGGATCCTCGCCGGCACGTACGATGTAGAGGAGGGCTTGCTGCATGTGGCCTGAGAACTCCTTGCGAATGCATTCTTCCAGGCTACGATGGTACTTCTGCTTATACGCTTGCGCGATGGCGCGAACTTGGTTATTGGAGCGGGAGGTGAGGATGGAGCAGACGGTCATTTGGTCTGTGCCTGGTCGACCTTCCGTCGCGTGGTAGATCTCGCCGACGTCGCGCTCGACTTCATGCGGTAGGACAGGAGTGGACTCCTCGTTCCGACGGGCAGACATGACCATGTCGAACATGCGCTGCGTCTTCGCCGAGAGATCGCCTCTGACGTCTGACTCCATGGTGCGGCGGTACTTGTGCTGGTAGTGGTTCTTGATGGCGTTGAGGTCGGCATTAGATCGGCAGAGGAGGACATCGTTCATGGCGCTCTCTTTGGTGCCGAGGCCCTTGATAGATTCATGCAGGGCGTGCGTGTCCTGGTCGAGAGGGCCGCGAAGAATTGCTAGCAGGCCTTCCCGGAAGTGGCCAGAAGTTTCCGAGTGGACGTCCTTCTCGAGATCGCGGTGATGCCTTGCTCGGAATGCTGCCTTTACACCATTGATCTCGAGGGGACCCATTTGGCCAAGGACTCTGACAAGAGCTCTCTCGTCTGTGCCAAAGCCCTTCATGGCGGCTCTGAGCTCATCTGCGGCGCGTCCCATGTCTGCTTGCGGCATTTGACCTGGTATGTAGCCAGGCGATGGTGGTGATGGAGCTGCTGGAGGAGGAGCGCCATAGCCACCGCCGTACTGTCCTCCTGGTGGACCATACCCAGGTCCAGGAGGTGGAGGTGCACCGTATTGACCTGGCGGTGGACCCCATTGGCCCGGTGGCGGCCCTTGCTGATACTGTCCTGGAGGAGGGCCGTACCCTCCGCCCTGCGGTGGATAGGGCGGACCTTGAGGAGGATACCCGTAGCCTTGATTCATTGGTGGAGGTGGACCTTGATTGTAGCCTGGTTGGCCGTAAGGTTGCTGAGGTGGTGGATAGCCGCCCTGCTGCGGTGGGTAAGGCGAGTCTGATATACGTTAGCCACCTGAATCCTGCTGCCTTCCTTTGCCAAGCATATGGATCATTGCGCCACTGTTTAGTATGCATGCACTTACGCCCTTGCTGGTATGGAGGGCCCGGTGGACCTTGGTTGTAGTATGACATCTTGCTTCAGTTGAACTCCCAGTAAGCACTCAAGGAGTATGTGGATGTTTGCCTTTACCTTGACAAGATCACTTGGACCCGATGAAGATGCCTTCTGTCTTTGCCACAACAAAAGTACGGTGCAAACGCAAAACGTCAACTTCTTACGTTGTGACCGACTGCGCCTTCTCACTCCGCGGGCTCATCCGCAGCTGGATGGCTGAGCCAAGACCTACCAAAGGATTTTACGAGGCTGTGCCTGCCGTCCTACCGTGGCAGGTCCGATTGTCCGTGGGTCCTTAGCAGTACGTCAAGACAGGAGCTGTCAGTCCCACGCGCGTGAAATACCACTGTATTCCTTACATGGGCGCAGAAGAGGCAGTGTTGTTGCGCAACGAAGTTGCTGTGTAAAGTGACGTATGTGATGCTGGGAGAATGATGCGTGTGCTTCTGAGCATGGCAGATGCCATCCTCGAAAGATCTTGCTTGGCATGACTACTGACATGATCAAAACCATTATTGCGAGCAAGCCTGCTGGGCGAGAAGTCCATGAGTGTTCGGACGATACTCTAGATCCCTGAGACAAAGGTCGAAAAGGCAGGACGTCTCGTAGTGCGTATATCGTCCCTACGTCCACTATTCCAGATCTCGTTGTCACATGCATAAACTCTCGGCATTGTTTCCGGAACTCGGCGTCATCCGCTGTGCCGGGTCATCTCTGTTTGGTTGTTTCAAGATTCCAGGAAAATCCAGGAGCTTACACAACAACGCGGCTGGAGCACAAGAGGAGAACACCCAAGCTAGAGAGCTTAGCATGTTATCAGAATCGCTTTGACTCTATTCTGGAAATCTGTACTGGTCGTTCGACGCCGCACGCGACGGCAGCGACGACATCAGCAGCCACGCATGACCCACGCGACAAGCTGTCTTGCATCCCGAGCAAGGCTGTGACTGCAGCATCTCTCATAGAGCCTTTCAACAGGCCTCGCACCTAAGCGACTCCCACCATGGCGTTCAACTTCAACTGGTCGCCGTTGATCGCCGACACTGACCGAGTACGCGAAATGCTCACCAGTTCCCTAAACAAATCGCCGAAACCGCCTATCATTGTCGACGACATCATTGTCAACGAGCTCAACCTAGGATCGACCCCTCCGGAGTTGGAGATATTGGAGATTGGAGATTTGGCGGAAGACAGGTTTCGCGGCATATTCAAGATGAGCTATACCGGCGACGCGTATTTGACGCTGAAGACGAGGGTACAAGTCAATCCGCTGAAAACATACTTGTCGACGAAGCCCAGCTTCGCCAGTCCGCAGCCGCTAGCCGCGAGCAGTGGATTGACCATACCATTGCAGATCACATTGTCGGACATTAGGCTGAGTGGATTTGTGATACTGGTATTCTCGAAGCAGAAAGGCATTACTTTGGTGTTTCGCAACGATCCACTGGAATCGCTAAAGGTATCATCGACCTTTGACTCGATACCCTTTGTACGAGATTACTTGCAAAAAACGATTGAAAATCAATTACGAGTGCTGTTCATGGAGGATCTCCCAGCAATCATCCACAAGCTCTCTTTGCGCCTATTCAGTCCGGACTACCAGATTGCGGAAGAGCAGGAGCCGAAGATTGAGAGGAAGCAAGGCAGGGCAGTGGATCCATTCGCGAGCCCGGCGCAGCAGCCAGTAGGAGACGATGGCTTGCCCGCGGAGGGTCTTGCGCCGTTCGCGTTGGAAACACCTAACGAGACATACGCCTCCTTCTCACAAAAGAATCTGCTCAGATTAGCGGCACTCACCGAAAGCCAGCGGACACTTAGTCTGTTCACGCCTAGCATTCGTGATACAGTGTACCGAGCATGGGCTAACGCTGTAGACCGAAGCAATGTTGGCTCTGGTATCTCCACGCCAGTTTATCGACCTGCGACGCTTTCGCGCATACAGTCAACCTTGGGTAGTGCAGCGGGTCATACCGTGTCATTACCGTCTGCGCGGTCACACTCCTCGGAAGCACCTTCTGCAGCTACTAGACCCAGCTTACATAGCCTAGCTTCGACGCCTACCATCTACAGCCTGGGCAGTAATACTTCACGACCACGTGCGAACCGCAAGCGCAAGAACAGGATTGTCAATCTGCGCAAAGACAAAGGCGAGAAGGATGGCAGCGATGTCGCCAGCATTTCTAGCGGATACAGCGGAAGTGCAGGCAGGAGTGAAAGCATTTCGGGACCGAGTGTAACTGGTACTGAGCCTACTAGCCTGCCAAGCAGCGCACTGCGAGAAGGTGAAATCAGCACACCTCCGCGGAGTCCTCAGAAGAAGAAAGTCGGCTTCCAGCAAGCCGATAGCACCGACGAGAAAGACGGCAAAGCCACAACACGCAGAAGACCGACGACGCCTTTGACCCGTTCAATGATCCAACCACAACCAGATGACCCAGACCAGACTCCACGCGCCTCGATGGTTCTGCCAGAGAAGAGGCAATCCGAACGACGACCCGGGCTGCCGAAGATGCAGACGCTGCCTTCGTTCCATCCTCCTGAGCTGCCGCGTTCGGCTTCGGATCTGAGCTTAAGGAATCTGGCACCAGCTTTCGAGCAGGCAGCGCCGGTTTACTCGAGTGAGGGCAGCACTGGCGGCATACTCGAACAAGCCTGGATGCTGAAGATGGCGAATGAGATTGCCGCGCGAGCTGAGAAGGAGAGAGGGAGGAGAAAGGGCAGTGGCAGTGATGCGCACAGTTTTGCGCAAGATGGTGGGGAAGCGCCGCCAGCTTATGTTTCGTAGGCTGGTGTCTTTATGTGTTTGGGTCTGTATTGCATTTGAGATGTTTTTGAGAGCGAGGCGTTCTGGGGTACGGAGAGCAAAAAGACTGCAATTGGGAATCTGCCACCAGTATTTACGACCGTGACGAAACGACTATTCTTGAAAGAATGGAAGAAGAAAGGACTGTGCTTTAGCTAGCTGAGCGGCACGTAGCATACGTGCTCCCCCCTATCGCTATTGTAAAGAGCTTCTCGTCTTAGACACATTAGATAATGTAACAACACCACTACCTCACTTTACCCCCGCTCCCTCCGCCCCCTCCACCGCCTGCTGCCCCTCATCCCCATCCATCGCCAACAACGCCTCCACAGCCTTCACCTTGTCCTCAAACCCCTGCACTTTATCCGTCCGACTACCAACGCGAATATCGCTTTGGATGCGCACGACGCCGTTGGCGTGCAGGAGGGTGTGGCATTGGCCGATGAGGGTCATGCATTGTGCCCAGCTGCCTTCTGTACATTACATAGGTACGAATCAGATTTAGTTGGGGAAGAGGAGGGGGCAGGGAGGTGGTTAGGGGAAGGGGGAGGTGGTGGGGAGAGGTTTCTTTTTACCTATGGTCGTTCCGGCACTGTGCATGGAGTATTTTATGCCGCTGGCTTTGAGGAGGCGTTGGACTGCTGCTATTTCTTTGGAGACGGAGGCGGTGGGGGTGCCGATGGGGACGAGGCAGAAGTCTCGCATTGTCGTTAGCTTTTGATTCTGTTTCTGATCAACATAGTACTTGGGAGACTTATGTACCTGCCGTGCACTTGGAAGGCGTAGGTAATTTCGTTGGATCCGTCTCTGCCATTTTCTTCACTATGTGCTGTAGTTGCGGGGATGAGTCCATAGTTCAGTGGAAGAAGTTGTTCATGATGGGTGCCGCGGCGGGGCACGCCTTCCGTTTTGTTTTCCCATCATTCTCCTCTTTTTCACTTCTTCTCTCCACTTCTCATGCAATACTTGCGTTTTGTACATGTTGTGTTTCAGGCAGAGTAGTTTGCGATTTATGCTATATTCGACTGGGGCAGTGTTGATGGGATATGATAATGGCTGAGGCTCGAGGAATGGGTATAAGCGATAGGATTCTGCAACCAACGTGACACAAGAGAAGTCGCTGCGCGACGACGTCAACCATATATTCCTGTCCTTGTTTTGGGCCAGCAGAGCACGGAGCTTCTGTTGGGAAAGATGGTTTGACTCATTGATACATCCATCAAAATGGCAGATATTGCAGAGGTCCGCGGTAAGCCGATAGTTAGAGACGTGCCTTGACATAGAGCAAAAGAGAAACTGATGATGGCGACAACAGTCTTCTATATCGAAAGCGATGGCGTTCCGAAGCTCAGCTGCAAACAGTCTAACGAAACTCGGGAAGCATCAAACCACAAGCTCCAATACCTGAACGAAGGCGGAGCGAACATTGTCTTCCGATTCTCCAACGAGACAACGCCACTCCCCAATCGATTACAAGGACGGCTCCTCAGACTCCGCAAAGACCTCCCTCACACTCGACCCGCCCACGACCAGCTCGAGGCTTTCAATCGCAACTTCCGCCCCCTCTTCCCTCCGCAGAACGTAATCCACCACGAGCTCATCGAGCTGGACTCCAGTCTCCCACCTCTCCTAAACCAACTCCTCTCCCACATCAGCACCAGACCAAGCAAAAGACGCAACGACTTCTTACCCCTCGGCGAGCGCCACGGCCTCCTCGTAACAGACATGACGCCCCGCAACGACGAAACCCTACTCCAACTCAAGCCAAAATGGCTAGCACAATCACCTAATGCCCCACCAGACGCGAGACGCTGTAGAACATGCGCCCTACGAGCACAGAGAGCTTCAAAGCAGATTACTACAGCTACCGACGCCCAAGCTACATGCCCCCTCGCTCTCATCAGCGACAGCCTCTCAGATCGCAAACAAGCGGCCGCGAACATCACGTCGGATCCCCAGCTCCAGACCTACCTCATCAACCACGCTCAACCGCTCCTCAAAACCCTACAGCGACACCAGAGGGAGCTAGATCCGCACGGCGTGCTGAACGTGTCGATATCGGACGCAACGAGCGGACAAGTCCTGTGGGATTTGTGTAAGGCGATGACGTTGAGGGATTGTACGTTTTTTGTTCTTAAGCGCAGCGGAGGTGTCATTGAGGCGAGATTGGGGGATTTGGATTTTAAGGCTGAGGAGAAGGTGGGGAAGTGGAGGGAGGTTGAGAGGGGGTTGGGGAGGGAGGGGTGGTATGGTAGTGCTTCTAGAGGGGATGGGGGGTGTTTGCTTGAGGGTTTGAGGAGAGGAGAGGGGAGGGGGGTTTGAGATGAGGTGAGGTGGGATGGGTGATGGGATGGTTTGGGATGATTTTGAAGGACTATGTTGAGGGCGGGCGGAGCGGGGGGCAATAGAATTGAGATTCGTCGTGCCCAATCTTTACTGCTGGTGCTACAGAACCGTATAGCTGTGTATGTTGAAAGGCCTGCATCATTGTTGCCTAGACCTGCATCTGATAGCATTGGTATCTCTACACTATGTGTGGGGCATGGCTTTGATTCGCGTCTTACAAGAAACCAAGACATTGTCTCTTTACTGCCCAGCTGGCGGCACCATCACCCCTACCACCAATGGCAAACCCCGTCTGACCGAATGTGCATCGCATCTCTTCAGGACTGCCCCCTTGGGCGTCTGGTCTTACGTCCGTTCTCTTCTTTGGCGTGGCGACATCCTATCTCTGCCCACTGGTTGTCTAGATAAAACTGACTGCAGGTGTTTTTTGCAGGGGCATGAAGGCATGCCGATTCCGCGCGCACGCCATGTCTTCCTGCGCTGCCCGCAGTTCCGGTGCCGCTGACAGGGGGAGCGACCGCGTTCTCCGAGATTCGGATGCTCACTTTAGCTAAGCACTTGTTGTTGCCCGCCTGCTCGGCTCCCTCCTGCGCAAGGCTCTAGTCAAAGAAGCTCATACATACGACGAGCTGACGCGTCCCAAATAATCACGGCGCAGCCCCACCCTGCCTTATCCCCTCCCCAGCCACCGGCCATTCCCCCCTCTCCCTCAACCTCCCCCTAAACTCCCCCGCCGTATCCAACACCACCTGCCTCTGCACCCCCAACTTCCACCCCTCCCGTCCCATCCTCGCATAATCCCTTGAAACCCCCGCCGCGGGCTTCAAAAACCTCCCCCTCACCTCCTCACTATCATCCAACCCTTCCCAGATCTTCTTCCGGAACTCGAAAATCTCCTCGTTGCTTTTGCTCGGAAAATCGTGTTTGAGTTCTAGGTACTTGGTAAAAGAGATGTCGGCGTCCAGACCGCTGCCGTCGGCTTGCGCGAGGGATTGGTAGGAGGCGAGGTCCGAGACGATGGTGGGGGTGCGTTGGTGGAATTTTTGGTCTCGGGTTTGCTGGCGGAGGGAAGGGAGGTCGTGGACAGGGAAGCGGGCGGCTTTGAGGGCGTTTTCGGTTTGAGGGCCTGTGGGGAGGTATTTGGGTTGGAGGAGGCCGATCTCGATATCGTTAGTTTTGATGTAAGATTGTAGGTGTGGTTTTATCTCAGCTCACCATGCTCAGTAATCGCCAGACGGTATCGCTTGGTTGTGCGCCGACGCCTAACCAGTACTTCGCTCGGGCTACATCGACTTTGATATCTTTTTGCTTCCGCGCGCCTGGTTCCGCACCGACTGGTAGTTCCGGGATGGGGTTGTATGTGCCCAAAACTTCGAGTGGTTTACTGTCACGTGCCGTTCTCGCATGCGCCAGCACGATGTTGTAGCGTGGGTGGTGGCGTTTTGCACCGCCGGGGGTGGACACGCGGGAGAGGCGGAGTTTGAGGACCATTTTGAGGGAAGATTTGATTATGAATCAGAAGTATGGTCAACTTGTGATATCCAGCATTGAATCGCATTCAAAGTCACCCATGTCCTCAACTCCCAAAGGAGAAGGAACGCCGACGCATCGGAGAAATGCACGCCGGAAGTCTGGATGTGATGAAGCAGGCGCGAACCTTGTTCGGTACCAGCAACACAACGTGGGCGATGGAGGGGCAGCAAGGTGCGCCATGCATGTCCTTACCACTGTAGTCTCATGCTTGAAATCACTGCCGTCCGCCTGATGATGCGCGCATATATTCACATTTCTATCTCATGAGGTAGGCATTCCACATTTCTATCATCATCCCACCCTACCCGTCGCAAGAAATCATATCATGATATAATCTGCTATTGATCTCCTCTTCTTCCCCCGCCATGGCCGCCGCAGTCAAGAACAAGCTCTCACGCGTCACCTCCGGCTTCTCCTCCACTCCCGATCCCTCCAAACTCCCTCCAGCACCCGACGATGGCTACCGCCTCCTCGTCACCGCCGGCCCTTCCTACGACCGCACCCTCCACCACACCGTCACTGTCAACTCCAACGACGCAGTATACATCGAGAACGAATTCCTCCGAGCGAAAATCAAAGTCCGCATCCGCGCCTACCGCGGCTTCCCCTCCACCTCACCCCCCCACAGCCCTTACTTCGACGACCCCGTCCACGAGAAAGACCAATACAGCATCGCCTTCAGCTTCGTCCCCAAAGTCGATATACCCAGCTTAGAAACCGTATGGGGCAACGACTTCGACCACCCAATCCGCGAGAAACTACCACCAGGTTTCAACACCGCCTTCAGAATCGTAAAAGAGTGGATCGATCCCGCGCTGAACTGCGACGCTTACGCCGACGAGCCATGGCTCTACGGCCCCCCTCTGAGCTCCTGGTTCGCGTTCCGAATCGGGGAGATCGTACAAGAAAGCGAGGACTTCCCCGCTCCCGAAGAGGATGCCGCAATGAAAGAAGGCGCCGAGGGCTCCGGACAAGACATCCGCGACCGCCTCGGGATGCCCGAAAACAGCGAAAAGCGCCGGAAATTCTTCCAGTCCCCTTCCAATCGCCAGGACTTCAGTTTCGAACGCGGCAGACTGTATATGGCGGATTTCTACAATCCGTATATTGATTTCTCGAATCGTGCGTTGAGGTTGCCCGGGTTTTCGATGAAGGTGACGAAGTATTTGGAGCATAAGAGTCATTTGTTGAGGTATGTGTTTAAGAATCGCGGGACGGGGGAGGTGTTTGTTAATGTTAATTTTAATTTGCTTTGGGGGGAGGAGTTGAGGCAGGCGGAGGTGGAGGAGGAGAAGATTAGGAGGGGGGAGGTGGGGGTGGGGGTTGGGGGTGGGGTTGCCGGGAATCCGGGTGTGGATGGGCGTCAGGAGGAATCGCGGCAGGATGGCGGGGTTGGAGAGGAAGGGGAGGGGCGGGATAAGGGTGTGGCAGCGCCTGAGCGGGACGATGGGGGGAAAGCGGAGGATGGCGGTGTTGCTGCTCCGCCTCCTGCTGCTGCACCAGAACGGACGACCGCTGTTGACCCACCTCAAGCTACCGCGGGGAGTCCGCAGGTTGATGCAGGAGGCGGCGGGAGTGTCATGGACATGCTCAAGTCCACCGCAACGGCCGACGCGCGCTTTAGTGGGAAAGGCTCAGTACTCCATGTTGAAGATGAGCTGGACTAAGACGGGCTGAGCGAAGAAAGCGAATTCTCTTCACTTCTCTTCTCGCACTAGGATTGAATGGTGCTAGATTTATCTTCTTATCAGATACCCCTTGGACCTTTTGCAATCTATGTCCTCGCTCAATGCATCGCGTTTGTTCAGCTTCCTCCGCGGGCACGTAATGCTTCCAGCAAGTTCTATCTCTCGCATTTTCGGTCAACCGACTTCTGCAGGAATATCTCGATGCTAGACTTCATCTATACAAGCCCGAATGCTCCGTCCTGATGTATATCGACGGCAAGATGTGCGCTCAAGGTGCCGAACGCCACGGTGGGACAACACTGTGTGACGATGAGAGGCGGGTTCAGGGCAGAAGAGGTAGTGTCAATGGCTTTGTTCTGATATGAAACAAGGAGTGTTGATGCAGCATTGGGTTGTCTCAATGGTTGGTGGAGATAGCGCTGGCTCGGGTTGTTTCGATCGACCGTGAGACATTGATCTGCTGTGTTGGATGCTCTTGCAAAAGGGTGCATGTCTCGAATTCGCTTGGTGCTGTGTCTGTGAATGGGACTGTCGCTGGTGATCCTGTTTGGGGGACAATGGATTGACTGTCTCAGATGGGATTGTCTAGCTTAAGGACGATGTTCTTGAATGCTATGGTCCTACGACATATGCAAGCGTATGAAAGCTGTATCTAAAGGTGTATAATGCCATTCTTGATCCAAGGGAATATGGCATTCACTTTCTGTACGATGCACATTGGGGATTGTCGGACCTGTATATACAACGGCATTGTTCTTCGATATAACACAGTCACTTCTCGTATCTCTGCGCATTTCGGGGCCAATACAATGGCATTGGACGACACATATTCGGCATACTCAGGAGAACACATTGTCGCCTTGATGTGTCGCATACCAGCATATAAACAGCCTTCCAGATACCTGGCTCCATGTTCTTTCCTCCCTCAGACACTTCGTCTTCAACACAACCGACAACCACCAGCAGAGACCTCGATCACACCAAACCACAGATCAGCTTTTCTGAACACACACACACACGCGCGCGCGCGCGCGCCCACCCACCTACCACTCGTTCAAGGTTGCCAAACATGTCCCGCACCCCAAGCCCACCACCCTCGCCCCGCTACGTGCCAACACCCCCCGGCTCCCAACACCACGACTGTTTCGCCCGCGGGTGTTTGGCACACCTCTACCGCAGACGCTCTCCTTCCCTTTCGCCCCCATGGACACCGCAGAACGTGTACTACCACGACTCCGGGTTTGCGTCGCATCGTGCTGCCACGATGGGGGTGTTGGATGGTGCGGCTAGGAGATTGGAGAGGGAGCTGGCGGATAGGGAGTTCTTTGAGGGGATGATGGGGCAGGAGGATGGGCAGGGGAACGAAGGGGGTGCTGACGAGGCCAACAGGGAGTTCTTTGAGGGGTTGATGCAGCAGTCTGCCCTGCAAACACAGTCGTTCGATGCTGATGCAGCTAATGCGCAGTTCTTCGAAGGCATCCTGTGGCACCAGCAACAACAAGCCGCGCTGGCCGCTATTGATGCGGCTAACGCGCAGTTCTTCGAAAGCCTGCTCCAGCAGGGCTACCAGCAGGGCTACCAGCAGGGCTACCAGCAGGGCTACCAGCAGGCACCACACGCGTATCCCAACGCCTTCGACTGGCAGTTCGCTGAGGTCGACAGGCATGCGGAAGCGTTCCTGAGTCCTCATCAAATGAATCTACTTGCCCGGCTGGAGAGTCGTCCACCGACTCTGCCACCAGCTCCAGAGGCCATTGACTCTGACTCGTCGCAGACGGCTCTCGACATCTTTGACGGCCTTGAGGTAGGTCCTTCGTTGGCTGCTAATGTGCTTGTCAGACTTTCGACACCACCAATCAGCGAGCAAGAATGTGGCATCTTCGACTCCGCCCCCCTCCCTGGCCCAAAGCGAAGGCCAGTAAAGGTAAGTCCTCGTCTGGAGGGTGATGTGGACGTGGTACTCCCAGAACTCCAGAGAACGGGCTTCCGATTCAAGGATCGCTCCAAGGATGTCTGGACTGCTTTCTTCCCGGAATCGCTGCTTGATCCACCAGTGGATGTTTCATCCTCTGGCGAAGACATGAGGCGGCACGATTCTTTTATTGCGAGTCCTTCGGCATCTCTGCGGCAATCAGGGAGTTTTGCTGCGTTTAGTGCGGGTCTTGTTTCTCTTTTGCATGCTCTTTAGCAAGGGATGCCGCTGGCGGCATCAACAGCGAAGGCGGTCAATGCGTTGCCATTTTTTATGAATTGCAGAAGCCTTGTAGCATTCAAAGCAGTTTTCGCTGCGTTCATAGTCATCGCCAGCATAATGAAGCTTGCTTTTTGTAATCATACTCTGTCAGTTCTCTGTAATGGTCCGTTGTTAATAGCTCGTTCCATCCACAGACCTCCTTTGCACTTGAAGTTTTTCTTCCATTTCGCCGTGCTTGCTGCTCTTCTACTGGCAGGTTACATCAGGATCCTGGTGCATCGTTCCCTGGTCTGTTATTCATCCACTCTACGACATGTATCTCGCTTCGACTGCATCTATGTCTGCTCGCCAGTCTGACAGCCTGGGCGTTACTGCCAAGTTCGGCGCCATCTCATCGGCTGTGATACATCTGCCTGAGGTTCGAGGGCACCCGGAGCCATCCGTTAGCGGCTTTCATGTGAAGCTCTCCTTGGCAATCTCGAGATCTTGTTCGACTCGCTTCGCCTAAAACATTTTCCAATCTTCCAACCACGAGCAAGACCTACAAGACTTACCAGTATACCGAAGCAGTTCTCCTTACCCTACATCCTCTCCTACATACTTCACCATACGCAGAAGGCCTTCACCATGTCGTCATTCACCATGCCTTCCACTTCGCAGGCGGACCGCAAGCAGCAGCAAGAGCAGGCCGAGAACGCGCAGTTCTTCTCGGCGGAGCAGAGGCAGAGAATGTCGGGGCCTAGAAGGGATATCCGTCGTTTCGGCCAACCTGTTCATCAAGACAATCTGGGCAGCGAGCAAGATGTCGAGCAGTTGACGAGCAGCATGAGAGCCAGCACGCTGAATCCGATCGCTCAAGACTTTCAGCCAGGCTCGGCCTTTGGGCAGCAGCCATACGCATGGGATGTCGCTCAAGTCCCGTATGCTCAGGCGAGCGATATCCACCCAACGCCGACCGCCAATCACCGCCCATCTCCCGCAATATCACTATACACCGCGGCTGACCAAGCAACTCAGCCACCATTCACGACCGCCGGTAATGCCTATCCGGCCGCACCAACGCATATCACCACGTACGACGGCGTTCAACAACCTTTCACCAGCTTGTACCAAGTCCCTCAGCCGCAGGTGCTCTACAGTCCAGCGGGCGCATACTACACCTACTCAGCCGTAGACTGGTACTCGCAATGGGTAGATCAGCTGCACACCTCGCTCGATGCAGCGATCGCCACCTACAACAACATGGTCCGCCATTACCATCAAGTCGGCCTGCAATACCACAGCATCCCCATCCGTTTCCGCGCCGACCGTCCAACCCCAGGCGTCGCCAGGAACTTCGAGGCGGCATTCATCTTCACCCACGACGAGTACCAGATGAGGCCAGGGAGACGAATGAAGATGATTCACGGCTTTGGTCTTGCTGGATACAGCATCCGTGTTGCCTTCGAGGCGCTCCAGCGAGGTGATTTGCAGGTCGCGGCGCGGGGTCTGAATGTGGAGATTGTGCAGGATCTAGGTGCTTTGGCGAGAGCGGTCCAGATGCTGGAGGCGAGTATTGGGGATGTTGTGCAGGCGGCGGATCGTGTTGGGAGAAGCTGGTTGAGGAAAGTGAGGAGGAGGGATGAGGGATGGCAGGAGGAAGAGATGAGGAAGGAGGAGATGGCAGTGGAGGCGCGAGCGAAGCAGGCGCAGTGGGAGACGGCACTATTGGAAGCTGGGAGGTATGTGAGGTGGGTGGAGGAGCAGATGGAGGCTGAGGAGGAGATGTACGATGAGGAGGTGGATTTGGAGGAGACATACGATGAGGAAATGTATGCCGGAGAGATGGATGCCGAGGTGACCGCCATGCGGACTCCAGGAACCAAAAGAAAGCGCAAGGGTAGGGGCAAGGGGAAGGGCAAGGGCAAGGCCAGACCTGTCGAGCAGACCGCGGGACCTTTTGTGCTGGATGAGCAGGGTGAGCCCATAAAGGGACACGCGGTCTACCAGCTGAGGAAGAGCATCAGGAAGCGGGAGAGGAAGGAGCAGGAGCAAAGAGAAAGGCTCGAGGCTCTGGCTGCGTCCGAGAGTTACAGAGAGGTTGAGGACGCCTCGGAGGCCGTTGATAACAGCGCTGTGTAGGATCGTCGAGGCAGTGCCATGGGCTGTCAACGAGAGTACTGAAATGCAGGATTAGTCGTATAAGTCCTGGTCCGTGATCGAAATGTCTGGATGAATTGCTGATGCCACAACTCTGGTGCCACACTCTGAGTTGAAGGCCCTGAGTAGTAGCGTGCAACTGGCGGTCCAGACTTGATGCCCTTGCTCAGATATTATCACTCGTCCGGACACGAGCATGTGATAGACCAGAGTGCTGTGTCTTTGGTTTGCAAGCATTGTTCTGTCGACGGTGACCATTGGATCGGACAACAGCAGCTGCATTTCATGACTTCTCCTGGCATCCTTGATCAGTGACGGCAGGCAAGCTGCGCGAACATTCTTTTAATTCGTGACAACATGCCTGAGCCACACCAAAGCGTACAGACCAGCTGCATGTCAATTTCGCTGGCTTACATATGTGTTGACAACGTGCTTCCCTCGTGACCATGATATGGGGAACGTCAGCGTTCCTTCCGACCTCGGTATGTGCAGGATGCAAAATGAATCATGCGGACCAAAGCAGCGGATCAGGTACCATCGCCGTACACCATCAATGTCTCCACCCCGCCTATCGTAGACCGGGCGTGGAATGGAAGATGTGACTGTGCTGGATGAAGGGAGAAGACAAAGGTCAAGACGAGACAAATAGGTAGTAGAAAAGTGGACACGGCTCTTGATCCGACGTGTCGGGCCGGTATTACATTAGTCAGGAGCCTCGTGTAATACCTTAGTGTATCGAGTCCATAGTTGCACTAGTCTGCTGGATGACACTTTCCTGAACAACCACATCGTATCGCTTGGGTTTGGCAGCAGAATGTAAGCAGGACATCTATATGCACTGGCATTTGAAAGAGCAGCGTCAATATTAGTGATGGAAGATTGGAAATGATGGAATATTGGTGAATGGGACTGATGATTGGTTTGCAGTGCTTTTTCGCTAGAATCGCCGCGGAAGAGAGTCATCGAGGTATTTCTGGGACGAGAGGAAGCGTATAAGCAGGAGAGAAGAGGAGCCATCAGTGAGAGAAAATTATTTCTTGGATGAGAGGAATCAAGGGAGGAGATGGCTACGACTGTTGGTACGCAGACATACCCTTGAAGCAGGAGAGCATGTGACACATCCTGTAATGTCTTCTTGGATGCTCAGACATGTCTCCGGCCATCTGCAATACTGTCGTCGTCTACTAACACAGCCTCTCCCAGACTACACCAACCTGCCGCGCTCACCGGCCCCCGACCTCCGCTCGCCCCGCTCCCCGGACACCGCCTCGCCCATCTACCCCGAGCGCGCCATCCGGCCCTTGCCACGCTCCCGTCTAAAGAGCAAGCTCTCCCCCGAACAAGCCTCCAACATCGTCTACCCGCCCGACCCGCCGCCGCTCTCGCCGACGCTGCAGTTCAACCCGGAGGAGGAGAAGAGGCGCATTCATCCTATGGACGGGCACAGACTGCCCTCGCATGTGCACTACCAGGACCAGAATAGGGGACACTACAGCGAAGCGCGTAGAGGAGACGTGGTGGAGCACTGCACCTGTGGTGGCCACCACGATCATGGCGACCCGGACAGTGGCGATGAGGAAATCGAGTTCGACCATCCCGACTACCGCTATCCGCCATCCTCGGCGACTCCCACGCCGGCAGCAGGAGGGCATACGATGGGGCTGGCGCCGGTGAATGGGTTCAAGGTGCCGCTGGACTCGGTGCAGAGACGGTTGCTGGAGGCATCACGAGCAGGCATGAAACCACCGCCTCCGGGCTCGGCAGCGAGTAGTGCAGATGGGTATGAGAGTTTCGAGAACACGAGCAACAAGAAGAAGCGGAAGATCCCGTTATCGAGTGCGAGTGTTGGACAGAGTCAGCTGAGTGCGGAGATTGCGAGCATGGCGATAAGTCCGAATGATGGTGCGATGGATGATCCGCCAGGCGGTGGAGGGTCTACGGCAGTGCCACCGCAGCATTTCGTGCCTCCTGCCCCGAGTGGCACGGGCATCAGTGGGGCTGGGAGAGGAAGGTATGGCAGGCAGAATGGCCATGGCAGGAATGGAGAGAGGAGGTCGGTTGGAGCCGCAGCCAGTATACCCAACGGGCACGGAGCGCGAATGCCGAACGGTGCCGATGTGAATGGAGGTACGCAGTTTCACTTTGGGACAATGCAGAATCTGCAAGCTGACACATTTCTTTCAGATTCCAACGGTAGCGAAAACACCGGCGGTATAATCAGCCAAGCAATCAAGAGCGCTGCGGAACAAGGACCGTTGACACCATCCAAGACCACCGCAGGCAAGGAGAACGGATCACTTCTACAATCTGCCACAGAATCGATGAAACCCCCGAACGGTGCCACTCCAAAGACTCAGTTCACTTTCAGCTGTGAGAGCGAGAGTGCTACCAAGATGGAACTACAACAGCAACAACATGCCCAGGCGGTCGCCGCGAACCACGCGAGACAAGAAGCCTACCGGCAACAGGCCTCGGAAGGCTATGGTGCTGGTACTCCTGGCGCGTATCCTGCTACTTCGCCTGCTGATAGAAATGCGCGCGCCAATACTGCCGCACGCAGCACCCAAGGCACTCAAACCACTCCCACTCTTCGCCAAGGCCATTCCGCGCAACAGCGTCCTCCGCCACCGCCCAACGGCCAACAGCCGCCGCCACCGAAGCCTAAGCCGAGACGCAGACCATCGAAGGAGTACGCACTGGCGGCACAAAACCGCAGGATCCAGCAAGAATACACCAACTACCATCACCGGCCCACGAAGGACAACATGTGGATATGCGAATTCTGCGAGTACGAAGACATCTTCGGCGAGCCGCCCGTTGCGATGATCCGACGGTACGAGATCAAAGACCGGCAGGAGCGGAAGAAAGCAGCCGAACGCCGCAGACTCCTCGAGAAAGCCAAGATGAAGGGCCGCAAGGGCAAAAAGGGTAGTGGGAAGGGTAAAAGTAATGCCAACAACCAGGCTGCTAACCCTCCTCCTGCGCCCGCTGCTGCTGGACAGGCGCAGTATGATCCCAACTTGCCACCCCCGGATGGCGAGGAGTACTACGATGACGAGGAGTATGAGGAGGGCGAGTATGGGGATGAGTATGATCCGGTGGGTGATCCGGGCGATCCTGCCGGTGGGGCGTACTATCCTCCGCCTGGTACTCCGGCGCAAGGGGTGGGTCCACCGCCGCCTCCGCCGCCACCGACGCAGGGGCTGCATCAGCATCATCATCAGCATCAGCATCGCGCGAGTGCGTAGCAGGGGTCGATCTCATCTTTTTTTGAGGTCGGCTTGGTTCTGCTCGTGTGTACTTGCTTGGTGCTGTGTTATGCGGTGAACTGTTCGCTTATTGTTTGCGGTGGGTGGAGGTTTGGGTCCGGCCGGATTTCTGGCTAGGCACTCAGCTTCCATTTCCGCTTCCGCCCTGTGGCAACCTGGTCGCTTCTTCTTGTATATACGGCGCTGGTGCTTGGGTCACACGGACGGCGTTTGTTTGGGCACTCGGCATTTTCCTGGCGTTCGACTACCCGAGGTGTCTTGTCATCGTTCTTGTGTGGGAATTACAGCACTGGTTCGTTGATTCTATTGTCTTGGTCTCTACTCTTGGAAAAAGGAATGGAAAATACAGATATGGCGTGGCAAGGGGTTGGATTGGTTGGTGGGATGGAAGGGGTGCTTGCGAGCGGGGCGGGTGTGATGGTGGGCGTGGTGAGGGGGAAAGGGTGATGGGTGGTGGGTTATGGGAGGGACATGGTGTGAGGGGAGGTGGTGGATGTGGTAGGTAGGATGCAGCGCTTTCGTGTTGTGAGTGGAGTGAATGAATGAGATTTGCTGCTGGTGTGCTACAGGGGACTTTTGTCTCTTACTGCAATCTCGATTCGTTCCGGTTGTATACCTTATTGGACTGGGCTGACACTGATCAATCATCCTGGCATTCAAATCTGAGGTGTCCCAACAGCAAACGGATCAGCCTTTGGCACTCTTTTGGCCATTCTCGCAAATGACCATCTTTCGACTTGAAGGCCACGCCGATCTTGCATGAGTTAAGCATCGCGCCAGGAGGGAACGAGATGGCATGGTGATACCAGGTTGACAAGCATCTTGCACACTATTCCGCTCCTGCTTCCCTTGCACGCCTTTGACGTGGCAGTGCTTCAGTCCCCGCCATTTCCAGTCCCTCACTCTCACAGCTTTGCGATCGAAGATCGATACGCAACTGAAGAAGCCACCTTCTCATAAAGACCGCCCGCAATTTTCAACACGCCTGCTGCAAGGGGACCTATCCACCCCCGCATCTGCAGTCAGCGCTGAATATCCGACTCTGTGAGCGAACCAGATACTACCACTGACGCCTGTGAAGCGCTCGCTGATTGACAGCCTTCTCCCTACTTTACGAGAGGGATCCTAGTCCAGCTCTCTTCGTGCTGCTGGCGGCGAGGTTGCGGGGGGTCACGACGTGTGTATCGGGACGCAAATGGACCTTTCCTGATCAGGACCGTCGCTCATACTTCGTTACCGATTTGGTAGCAAACTCGAATAGTTTTATCGGGGAAAATTGGGATTCAAGCTTGCTTGCTTTTGTGCGATTGCAGCGCAACGGGCAGAGAGGATAATGTGCTTACTGGAGCATGTGTGGCGCAAACGCGGGTGGATGCAGTGTCAGCGTATGCGGCACGGTTTCGGTGATTTGCCTCTCCTCTCCGCGGACTGAGGTGTGATCTGGAGGACCAATTAGTGTTGGTATTGCCTGATGATGCGCCTCCTCAGCTCTCTCGCTGTTGACAACGGAGGAACTCGTCGGGATCGGGCTGGATATATATCAGGTTTTCTGGGTCGTCTTCTACTCCCTTTGGATTTCCTGCAGGCATGGGGGAACCTTGCACTCGCTCGTACTACGACTCCACGGATCTTCGATACCCTTGTAGATGCAGGTGCGGATGCAAGATTCTGGCGTAATGGTCCACAAGTGGAGGTATGGCGGACTCAGTCATCGAAGTATCTGTCAACAACGCCTTTGCATGGCGCTATCAACGGAAGAGAGGAATGTGCCGATGCTTCCTTCGCCATGTACTTGAATGATAGGGGCGAATCTCGACACGAAAAGCTCGAGCGCTCGTTACGGGCTGTCACGCTTGGACGCCGATACAAGCAGCTGTGCTTGAGGGTGGGTTTCCTGAAGCTTTTGACCTTTCTATGCACCGTGCCACGACGCTGACGTAGGCATCGTGCGCGAGCCCTGTTGTTCTGATTGAGGTGTGAACCAGATGCTTGATTCAACTGAACTATCTACGCACTTTGTAAGGTTGATATACCTTACAGGCCTATTTGCCTTAGCAAACTAGGTCTTTCTCATAGCAAGCTACTGTACATGAATGAGGTGTAAGGATCCTTTGTCCTAACACTCCCCCTGACTCCGAAACACCTCATGATTCCCCCTCGCCGTCGTCGGCCACCGCTGATGACGGCGCAAAATGAAGTGTGTCGTAGTCTACTAATCCTATCTTCTCTGTGATGTTCGTTATTGCTAGGCTATAAAGTGGCTTCGTTAGCATGTCCGCTACATTGAGTTTCCCTAAGATCCACTTAGGCTTGATGACCCTCTTTTCGACCATCTTATAGATGTAGTTGTAGCGTATGTCGATATGTCGTATTCGTGCGTGTAACTCTAGATTCTTTGCTAATTTAACCGCAGACGAGTTGTTAATGTATAGTAGTACTACGTCTTATTGTAGTCGTTTATCGATTATGCTAAGTTCGTTAAGAAAGTTCCTAAGCTAGTACGCTTCTCTTGCTACTTCTAAAGCTACTATATATTTAGCATGTATTAATAACGTAGTAATAGCTTTCTACTATTATAATGTCTAGGATATTAGTCTACTAGCTAGTATGAAGATCCATCCTGTTTAAGATAGTATAGTGTCCTTATCGCCTACCTAGTCGCTGTTAATAAAACCTTCTAGCTTAAGTAAGCCTCCCTTACGATAAAGTAGGCCTTTACTTATAGTACCTATAAGATATTAGTATTCCTATAATAGTACGTCTTTATACGTCTAGTTTAGATTGCCGTTATACTAGGAAATGTATAACTATAGGAATAATAAGTCTAGTCTTGTTTTAGTAGTAAGGTAGTTTATAGATCCTGTCTTAGTAAGCTAGTTATACTTAGCTGTTTCTATTACTTTCCCTTTAGTTTTAGCCCTTAATCTAGTCTTTAGATTAACGGGTGCCGTTACTAGTATAGCTACTAAGAAACTATACTTGCTTAGTACCTAGTTAGCGTAGCTTGTCTAATATATAAATATTCCTTCTTTAGGGTAGTTAATTTACATGCCTAGGTAGTAAGCTATATAGCTATAATTAGACATCTTAAAGGCTACTAATATCTCTTACTTAAATTATACTATACTATCTTCGCTAGGACTAAAGATGTTAATGTCATCTATATAGATAGAGATGATAATAGCTTTCTTAACATAGAGAAAGACATACTAATTATACTAACTTTATATCTAGCCTTAGCTAAGTAGCCATTTATATAGCTTTAGGTACTAGACTCGTAGTACTTGTTTTAGGCTATATAGTACTTTAATTAGATAGAGAATTTTCCTATTCCTAGTATACCCTTCTATAGCTTATATATAGACATCTTTATCTATATCGCTATTAAGGAACATCGTCTTAATGTCCATCTAGTATATATACCACCCTAGTACTATAGCAATTATAAAGAGCATCTAAGATAAAGCATCCTTAACTATACCTAAGTAGGTTTCTATAAAGTTAAAACCTTTAACTTATATAAAACCTTATACTACTAGTCTAGCCTTATATCGTATAATCGTACTATCTAGGCCTAGTTTACGCCTTAGTACCTATTTAGTAGTAAGTGCCTTTTGTCCTAAAAGGAGTAGCGCTACTTCCTAAGTGTTGTTCTTTACTAGACTATTATATTTAGCTTAGATGGCGGTGTCCTATTACTTAGCCTCTAGTCCTATAAGTGCTTCTTTTTATAACTATAGTACTAGGGCATTAGTAAAGTTAGTTGGTATATCTACTATACTTATAATTACTAGATTAGCGAATAACGCTAGGTCTAAAGGAAAATTGTCTTCTTTTAGAACCTCTTTATTCTTATCGTTTAGCTTAATCTAAAAGGTATATTACTTATAATAACTACTTTCTTATAGTATGTTAAAGTAGTTAATATATAAGGCGTTTAGAGTTAGTCGTATATAGTATTTCTTTATCTTAATGTAGTATATATAGTTATTACTTAGTTCTAGCTACTCCTATTACCTATCCTACGTAGGAAGATAGAATTTTCGTTTTACTAAACTGTCTTTATTAAAGAAGTAGTATACATTCTGTTCTTCTCTATTATAGCATTTATATTATAAGACTTAATCTCTATTATAAGAGTATAAGTTACTTATATAGAGTATATATCTATAGCTAGCTTAGGGTCCTAGGTCCTATACCTTATAGATAATATAAGGAGTAGGTACTCCTTCTTTTTTAAACTTGTTAAGTACTATATAGTAGGTAGTCCCTAGTACTAGGGCGATACCTTTACTACCTATACTATCGTAAGTAAGCTTCTATACTCTATTCTAATTATTGTCTTTGTTTTAGAACTACCTCTCTAGTTTTATACTATATAGTTCTATGTTCTATTCCTTTTTAAGGAAGTTGCTAATAAACTTATAGTTTATACTAGTTGTCCGTTTAATTTAGTTAGGAGCTATTCTTAGATTATATAGTTACTTTATCTATAATTGTTCTTTACTAGTAGCGACCCTACGCTTTTAAAAGGTAATACTATACTTATAAAGCTTATCTTTAATAATATATAAATCTAGTTTAAACGCCCTTTCTATTATAGAAGGCGTAAGTCCTTATACGTAAAGCGCTAAGATTTTCTATACTATAGTAGGCTTTTAACTATTAAGCTTAATCCTATATCTTTTAAGCTTATCCTTAACTAGGTTTTCGGACTATCTAGTTTATATAGCTATCTTTAAAGTAGAGAGTCCTTACTTATAGAGTACTTTAATCCTTAGCTAATTCTACTTTACTACTTAAATTAGATGTAGAGGCTTTTATCTTTTTATAGGTAAGGTCTTAGGACTTATACTAACCTTTTATCTATTATACTTACTAAGGGACTTAGAAGCTAGCTAGGTAACTTCTTTATTGTTACTATCTTTATTATCTATAACTTATAGTCTATCTTTATTTTTAGTAGGATTGGCTTTAGTATCCCTCTAGCTACTTAGTAGTTTAGTATAGTATAGGTCGCTATTAAAGACGTCGTCCTAGTCGTTATTGTCTTAATAAGTCTATATTATACTAATAGTTTAGCTTTATACCTTCTTTTTAACTCTTTATATAGCTTTTAGTAGTAAAGCCTTATTAACCTCTTCGTATTCGTCGCTATTATTAAATATAGTCGTTATAACTAGTAGTACGTCTAGTTAGACTATATTAAGATTATAAAGTTAAAACTTATCTTATAGCCCTTCGCTATCTATAACTCGTCTATTACTAACAATCTAGATAATGTTCTTATCTAGGTTATAGATACGATAGTTAGACTTGTTTTTACGTCCTATAAAGTAGCCTAGCTATGCCCGGTTGTAATAGAGCTTAGTATAGCCCTACCTTTCTCTTTCTTCGCTAGTAAAGCTTATATACATTCTACTACCCTAGATCTTTTCGCTAGATAGATTTAGTAGCGATTTTTCTATAGCTTCCTATAGTATCTTATTTATAGCTTTTATAGGGGCTTTATTCTTTAGCTAGATTTTATAATTAACTACTTCTAGCTAAAGTATAGCTAGTATTTTTATACGTCGTATTACTTCTTCTATATTTTCTAAGATGATATATAACACCTGTCTAGCTACTACATTATTGTTAATTATAGCTATAGCGCCTTTACGTATAGTATAGTTAGCGCGTTCTACTATACTAACTTAGTAGTATAAGTATAAGGCTATAGCTTCGATGTTTATACCTTTAGACTAATACTAGGCCTTAAATTCTCCTCTTCTAAACTCGTTGTTAGCTTGCTAATTATAAATTATAACGTTATATTTATACTCTATAAGTTTAACGAGTTGTTTAAGCGTAGCTAGAGTATTACTTAACTTGCTTAGGCGTATACCTTATATACGTCTAGTTACGTTGTCTATTATTAGATATATCTATCTAGTACCGTTATATCCTAGAATAGAGTATAGGCTCTAATTATTAACGTATAGCATTTCTCTAAGGGTTTCCTAGTAATAGTTAGCTAGCTCTCTTAATATAGATACTATACCTTTACTTATCTTATAGATAGGGTATATACTACTAAGTTTCGCCTTAATCTACTTATCTATAAGTAGGATGCTATTACTTTATTTAAGTAGTTTATATATCTGTTTAAGGCTTAGATGCCTAAGCTTTCTATACTATACCTAGACTTCTTTATTAAAGTCTACTATAGTAGTAAGTAGTAGTAGGTTATAAAGGCCGCTAGGTTAGTTAGCTAGTTTAACCTTATATAGGTAGTCCTTTTACTTAGCTATACTAACTAGATATCTAGACGATTAAAGTTAAATGGCGTCTCTATCCTACTCCCCTTTAATCCTAGCTTACCCTAGCCTACCTAGTAAAATTAGATTATATCTTATAGATAGTACGAAGGCAACCCTATTAAGTATTAGTAGGAAGGGTTCGCTATCTCTATCTATAAGATTTAAGACTACTATACTATATCCTCTAATGTTAAGTATACTTATATTACCTACTATTAATATCTTAAAGTTAAGCTTACGAAAGTTAGTAATCTAGCTTTTATTATTATAGATGTATATATTACATCTAGAATTAATAAGCTACGTGTTATAGTTAAAGTCTTCTTTATACTTAGTAGTAGTAGCAACTATTATATAGTCGTTAATATAGCTTATATTAGAGTCCTATATAGTAGTCTAGAGTTCTTTAATATACGCTTAGACTAGCTATTTAGTCTTAGCTTCTATAGTCTTATATTAGCTAATGTTAAACTCGTTATAGTCTTTAGGTTCTAGTAAAATTAGAAGCTCGATTAGTAGATTAATACAATTAATAATATAATAAAGTAACTCTTCTAGTTAAACAAGATTCCTTCTAGCTTTAGTAACGTCCTATCTTACTTTTATACGCCTTAGTAGGGTCTATCGCTTCTAGCTATTACTTATAAGTACTTTAGTTAAAGATGTAATAGTACGTTCTAGGTACTTATACTAGGATGTAAGTAGAGCCGCCTTTACAATCTACGTATTAATAACATGTTCTTTATATATAGTCCTTATTATATAATTCTTATCTAATATACGTTATATAATTATAAACTAATGTTAGTTAGTAGTCGCTTGCCTTACTACTTACCTACGTTAGTACCTCGTCTTATAACTCCTATATTATAAGATTTTACTTATAGGCTTAGAAGTGCTTATGTTTATAGGCTAAGTGTCTATACTATAATCTATCCTATACCTAGTACGCCTTAAGGGTATACTCTACTTATTTCTATCTACTCTATAATTACTTAATGTATAAAACGTATTATAATCTCCGTCTATATAGCTACCCTCTTTACTAGTATACTCCCTCTTACTATCTCCTCCCTTAATACTAGGCACCTATAAGGAGTTGTTAATAGTAGTAAATACATTTAGTATAAAGGTATATATACTAATAGCAGGTAGATTGTTGTTATCGTTATAATCATTTCTATATAGAGTAAACTTACTTAGAATAATGTCTAGTATTAATAGCGCGAGTACCCTCCTCTTATCCTACTTAACCTGCTTAATAAACGCCTTACGCTTTTATTAATAGTAGCGGGCGTAGATGTACTTTTATAGGCCATCTCTAAAATCGGTGCTAACTATAGGATCTAGATGGTACTTAGCTAGATCGTCTACCTACTTAGTTTCTTAAGCGTCCTAAGCGTCGTCGTCTTCTACTAGTAAGTAGTTAGGGTTGATTTCTAGTATTAGGGTTTTATAGAACCTATTAGGGTCTTATACTAAGCCGTTAGTGTTAACCTCTAGTAGTAAGGCGAAAGCCCTATTAGCGTTAGTAGTAGGGTATATAGTTACTTTACTAGCCTAGTTAGCTATACCTATATCTTTATAAACTACTTCTTCTAACTTAAGTTCCTCCTCGCTATTATTGTCCTTATTCTAAATTATATATTACGCGCCTTATATAGGGTTATAAAGAGAGTATATAACTACCTTAGGCAGGGGCGTACTATAATCGTAAAGGAAGCTAAATAGGTTCTACTAGTACTACTTTACGTAGTTATAACGAACAGCTTTGTCGACGGCCTTCTTAAAGTCATCTTCGTCTAGATATACTATAGCTACGTGTCCCTTAGGCTTAAACATAGTATTACTAGTAGAAGTAGTATCTATAGTAGTATTGTTGTTTGTCTTTAGGTTAACTAGCTTAGCTTATACCCTTTTATTAGGATCTTTAATATAGTACTAGTCTTCTATATACCCCTATTTACTATAGGCTAGCTAGGTATACTTGTTATATAACTTCCTATCTTTACTATCTTTCCTATCCTTATCTGTTAACCTATCGTTCTTCTTTAAGAGTAGAGCTTCCTTAGATAGAAGCTAGACCTCGATGGACTTAACGTTTAGTTTTAGTATGTTAGGGTTAATTATAGTATTATAGTATTAATTAAGCCATATGTTATACTCTAGTATAAGGTTATAGATGATTTTAGAAATGTAGGCGTTATTAGTTATAGGTTTGTCTAATTCTTTTAGATTAGCCTTAAACTACTTAATCCTATTAAAGAAGTTAGTTATAGACTAGTACTTCCTAAGGTGTAGCTTTCCTAGCTTATTCTAAACAAGCTACTTCGCCTAGGTGTCTTACATTTTATAATGCTTATAGATGTAATCTATAGCTATCTTCGGATTTTTAAGAGCTACGATTTTAGTCTAAATACTAGTATAGACACGCTTAAACAACATCTTGTTTATATAACAAATACGCTTTTACTATACCTCGTATATATATACATTATTATAATACTTATCTAGCGCTTGCTTATACTAAAAGTCCTAATGCTAGATCTTAACACTAGTTAGAGCTTTAGTGCTAGATTTGCTTGTAATAGAGGCGTCGTCCTTTAAAGGAGGAGTAACGTTTACTATAGTGTAGAATAACGTAATATAGTTACTATAAACTAGCTTCTAGATGATGACCTTTATACCTATAAACAATCTACTAGTATCATCATTTCTAGCGTTAACTATAAAGGTTAGGTACTATTAGATGAAATTCGTCTAACTGTAAAGGATCTAGTTAGAGTTACTAGTAGTTGAGTGTGTAGCTAGCATGGTAACTATGCCGAATCGGTTTAAAAGTTGTAGGGAAGCAAGTTTCACAAGTTAATCGTATCTGGTAGCTTGTTAATGGACTAGATGCGGAAATAAGGGCTCAACCTGTTGTTCTAATTAAGGTGTGAACCAGATGCTTAATTCAACTGAACTATCTACGCACTCTGTAAGGTTGATATACCTTACAGGCCTATTTGCCTTAGCAAACTAGGTCTTTCTCATAGCAAGCTACTGTACATGAATGAGGTGTAAGGATCCTTTGTCCCAACAAGCCCGGTCTATGGTGTGCATGTTGCTGCATTTACTAGATTGCGAGCTTCTTACCAAGTTGAAAATCAACGTGCCAAGGCATGGGTGCTCATTCCAACGACAGCGCTAGGTTACACACTACTGCGCAATCGCCTGTTTGCCCTTGAGCGATTCTGCATCTCCAGCTTTTGTCACCAGCCGTCAGGGGCCCTATTCACGATGTATGCAGTCTCGCCCCTCCCCCATTGGAGGCCTCACGAACTATTTTCCAAGTCCCTTCCAGTCCCAGCGGTATTGGATCCTTCTAAAGCATCATGAGGCAAACGGTCAAGCAGCTGATCGCAGGGAGTGTGAGCTCGGCACTTGAAGAGAAGCAAGATTCTGTACGACAATACGCCCTTGCACTACTTGGCTCGTTGCAAGATTTGCGAACGAAGGCTTGATGGATGACATGGCTGCGAGCTGAGGGCTTAGGTGAAGATCTCTAGCGTAGCGGCCGGCATCGTTGGGATTTGCACCCAAGAAGTTGTGACAGGAACAGACGAATGCTTTAGTCTTTGACTTTGTCGTTCAAAAAGGAGGTTGAGGTGCGCACATAGCACACGATTGTTGCCATGCTTTCTATCGCTTCTCTCTCTGTCAGACTCAAGCTACGTGGATTTTTGTTCACTTTCCTTTC
Organism: Teratosphaeria zuluensis; assembly: GCA_007113905.1. Taxonomy (NCBI): domain Eukaryota; kingdom Fungi; phylum Ascomycota; class Dothideomycetes; order Mycosphaerellales; family Teratosphaeriaceae; genus Teratosphaeria; species Teratosphaeria zuluensis. The sequence goes on from VCMQ01000028.1 coordinate 298,427, forward strand.
GGAGCTCTTGTCAGGGCGACGGCCCTTGTAGCTGCTGGTGCCAATCTGAAGCGAATTTTCCACGCACACAGCAAGGCTAGGTAATGGTGTTGCGAGTCTCACCTCACTGCACCTTCTGGGCACAACAAAGGCTGTAGCACGCTTTGTATAGGTCAAATAGAAGGTGGTGTGTTCAAAGCGGCTCCTGATGGACTTTGGGCTACGAGATCGTCGCGAGCTTGGCGATCATGTCTATCTTGTTCCAGGACTAGGTCAAAATTGCTGGGCATTTGTAAACGTAGGTCATAATGTTAATGCTCAGCTCAAGTCGTCACGTACGGCCATAGGTCACAGAGAACAGAGGATCCATATTAACTCTATGTCCCCAAAAATGTTTGTATAGCCATGCAGTTTGAACTAAGTTCGGCGCTTGAATTCTTCCGCTCTACAATCGGTTCCTTCTTGATCTAAGATAGAAGGGGCGATGAAGCTATCTCTCCTGTACTTAAGCTGTGAACCGGTGGATTAGTACTACGGCGGGTGACCACGTGGAAATCCCCACTGCTGTACGTTTTGCCATTTCTGCTTGCTTTTTGCTCTTTGCATATGACAGCCGTGTAGTGGTTGATCAGAGCATAGCGCTGACAGTCCGAGCCGCAACGCCTTCGCTCCTTCTCAAGAGCCTTTCGATGATTTTATGACAACGTTACCAGTATGCGCTGGGGCATCATTCCATGTGCATCCCACAGTTGGGCTAGTAGCAGATTGTGAAGGCCAGCTTCGAAGGCTTTCGTTACTTTGAAATGATCTGTGTCGAGCGTATTCTACGCCAATGGTGGTAGAACTAGAGGAGTTGTAACTGCCCGCTTGATAGGAGGCCGTAAGTAGCAATTGACCTGTACTGTCTTGCTTCACGCGCGATCATGCATCACGACTTGATCTCAGGAGAGAGCCACACGGCAATGGGATATGCTGCTGGTGTGCTTCAGGGCCCTTCTCTTCCTGCGATCCCTTTTCACTCCGGTCGTGCTTACCTCACTGGAACTAGTTGGACATCTGATTGGTCGGCTTATTGATATCATGCTGGGACAGGGTCTCATCATTCAACTTGCCTTGAATATCAGGTCCTAGGGTCAATTTTGGCTTGCTGCACTCTTACTTACGCGGGTTGGAGCGTTTCGTTCCCTGGGATCCCGCGTGGGTGTGGTCGCTGTTGTTGATGAGACGTAGCGCCGCAGTGTGACCTGTTGGACTCTCTCGCATACGATTGTGTGTGGTTTGGACGGCACCATACTGAGGCGTGCGAGTGCTGCACGCTTGTGTATGGAGCCAGGGTGGTGATGGTCGGACGACTGGGTTCGACTACGATCCTCTCGGTGTAAGGGTGAGCATACCGTCGCAGCCCTTGGATATGGTTTGTGGCATATCTCTCTCTCTCTCTTGAGCAACACGGACCAGCTTTTCTGGAAATCGTCCACCCGTTTCTACAGATGACCGCGCTCGTGTCTAGGGGCGGCGTGTGTGCCATGGGCAGCCATTTCGTAATGCAAAATCGACCCAAAATTTTGCAGGAAGGTTGCAAATCGCCAGTTTTATTTGCTCGTAAGATCAATCAGGAATATTCGAACGCTGCCCCATGCTGTCCTTGAGAGACATCTCACGATCGACAGGATTTCGCACCATTTCCCTTGGGTCTGGCGCCAACCATCGTGCCATGCACAGGGCGTGTTATTTGAATTTGAGGTGTCTCGACGGCAATGATTGGGCTCTTTGGCCTCTACTGACCATTCTCGCAGATGACGATGTTTGCTCCTGGGCGCCATGCCGCTCTTTGCATGGCAGAAGGGTTGCGCCAGACGGCGCTGAAATGCCATTGTACAGGGGTTGGGAGGCATGTTGCTGTTGTAGCAAGGCTCGGCCAAGCGCCTCCTTGTAGTGTCAAGAATCTTGCGTATTGTGTGGTCGACTAGCCAGTCCATCTCGTAAGAGATAATCGAATGCAAGCATATTTGGGCATCGCCTGCTACTATCAAGATCTACGACTAGATGGCCGTGGACAGAATATATGTTATGAAGCGCTACCAGGAAGGGTCGACAGGCTCCAGGCTCGAGTGTGCGGCGGACTGAGGAATAACGACGATGGCGATGAACCCAGCCGTTCATTCGATCTCTTGATCTGCAACACAAAGTCTGTGTCTGGCGCTTCTGGGACCTTCATTTGGGTTCAAACCAGAGTACATTTGACTCGACCGCAGAGATGCATATGCCTCGCCGCCGCCGCCGCATCAGGTTTCCTGTCTGAGTGCCAAGGTAAAATCGATGTTGGTCCAACATCAGCCGAGAGTCTGTTTAGTTGTTCGGAGCCATCGAGCGCGGTCGCTGTCGAAGCCGAAGCTGTACGCGTGCAGATACACGCGACGTACGACTTATCGCCTATTGAGATAAGGCTGATGCTGATCACTGAACAGGCGGCATGACAATAACGTTAAGCGCCGAGGGCCACATCTGTATCTCTGCATTAGCGCGGCGCTTAATGCCGCGTCCCCTCCATCATGCTGTGTTCAAGTCCTTAGCCTGAAGCTCCTACCACGCCACAAACATTGTTGGTTTTGGACCTTGCGTGATCACGCCGTGTGTTAGCTAGTCCCGATGGTTCTCCCTAGCTGTACCACATCATTCAAAGCCCATTGAAAGCCTTGTCAATAGCCCTCCTGCTATGGCGCGAATATACCGTTTTGCGTCGAGCGACGACTACCTGCTCGGGCTTTTGCGCTCACCGCGCACACCTTGCCGGACAATTAGGCTCACGCTGTCAAGTCGCTGCGACTCTTCGAGCGACGCGGCAGGTCGTTCAGCGCGTCGCAGCGACGATTACTTTATATGGTTAAGCTACATTAAGCTAGCAATGAGTCTAGCCAAAGTTCACTCATAGAGGAACAGCAATTTAAGGTTCAAAGCGTACAGTCTGTAACGAATTATAGACAGTAGAATTGCTATCACGACAGGAAACCGATATGCTAGTACCGGTCCGCCTTGTTCGAAGGCGCTGTCGCAAAACCTTGCGCTCGGACGTAAACCGGTATAATTAGGTACTCTGCACCGCAGACATGCGGCTGCATCAATCGCGATGGTACTGATCAAAGCTGTGCAGAGTCAACTTGGTTCCGCCACTGGCATCTGGACATAACGATTGTACATTGTTTGTCTGGTACGGCAACCAAGCTTGACTACCTCCAATTTATACCGTCATCCAGCACAGACATGATGTTCTACCTTAGCATTTTTCGCGACGGTATGCATTGATCTGGCATCAGCAAGAATGCCTGCTCAATCCAGTCCCACGTCGCCATCTATGCAAGAACCCGAATTCCTGGATCCGGCAAGGATCCAATCTGCGGCCATTTGCAGGCGTGGCTTCATCTGCGACATGCACCAAGCCTGGCGATACCTGCGCTGCTGTGTCCGCGAGTTGAATCCACGCTTGTTGTCCACATTTGGGCCGAACAGACCTTGCAAACCCTAGATCGTCATGCTGGCCGTAGAGATTTCCTGTGACCGCTTGCAAAGATTGGAGTCCTGGAGACACTTGTGCGGGTCATGAGCCAGGATCTAGTACTGGGGTATTCTAATGAAATGGTAGATACTCGACTGGATGTCAGGTCAAGAGTCGCGTGCGCCTGCTCATGCACAATGTCACTTCGGCTCACCAAGGTGCGATTTAAAACTGCTCGTGAACTCTCGAGGCACCTGGTACAGGTCACATGGCTGCGCGACAATCGCATCGTCTACAATGGTCTACCAAGGAATCGCGGCAAGCACTTACCAGACCCTGATCAACCAGGAGACTTCGTCTGCTGCCAGCACTGTGCATCTACCACGAGTTATGAATACGCTCTGTAAACAACGTCTCCAAATGCGACCATCTCGTGATGGAATGAAGGTGTCTTGAGCGGCTACGCCAGACGGATCTAGATAGTCATCACAAGCAAGGCATGCGGTCGGGTTATACTCATGGGCATTGCGGAGTGAAGTTATGATAGTTGGAAGTTTGCCCTCCGCATTTACAACTCTGTGCAGCGCCTGTCAACCTCATCACGAGGCATTTTGAACCCGTTGAACGGCGATCGACATTTGGCGGCTCTTTTCAAAGGCTGAGCGCGAAGCTTGTTCTCAAAATGTGTCGATAGAGGCACTTTCGCGATGCATGAGTGCGGCGTCTAGCGTAGTCCCATAGGATGCCGCCCCTGTCACAGTGCATGCATTGTGCGTCCAGCGCCATGCGGCAACTTCCAATCGCCCAAGTTCACCGTGCACCATGCAGGCCCTAGTACATTTGCCTTTGTGTTACGAGATCCTCCGCCGTCTTTCTATAATCATCGACAGATCGCCACAAATCTGAACATTTGTCGCGCGGTCATAGCATTGCGACTATATCGTTACACGTTCAAGATTACGCTCGTTTTTGCTCGTCTTGTTCTTGAGTCTACAAGAGTCCAACAACGCCCTCGCTGCAGTGGTAGACGCCGACGCTTCCAGATCAGAGGCCATCACTGGTGCCACTGTGCGCGAGACAGAAATCGGGCGGATGTCAACGCAGACGGCAGCTTCGCCAGCAGCGGTGACCACAGACGCCAAGCTTCAGTCATATCTTGGTGAACATCAACTTGGTTCCATAGACGAAAACGTCCTGTTCGCTCGTCAAACGACAGCATACAACCCGACCTGCGGCTACGTAAGCAACAACGGCAATCCATACTCAGCATGGACCTGCCCACACGCTGACAGCGTCTGTGTCTCGACATCGACCTCTGGCTACGGAGTCTTTGGCTGCTGCTTCACGTCCTTGGACGAGCCCCCCGTGCTCTCTCTGTGCAACGCACTATCAACGTACACATGCGTGGACTATACAGCGTCAGTGACGAGTAGTGTCGGCAGCAATACACTGCAATGGTCAGTTTGTCTTTATGCTTGAGAGACAATTTTCGTCGCTAGGAGAGCGGGATCAGATATACTGACATTCAGTAGTGTCTCTTCGGCTCCCTATTGCTACCCGGGGACTCTCATAGCCGAAGCTGGCGAGTACTATACGTACCAATGCGGAGCTGCAGTTCCCGAGGGCGTGGCCCAGGCAATCACAGGGGCAACATCAGCATCGGCCTCCGTGGTCACAGTCACTGCATCTCCTCCGCAGGCCGCGTCCGCTTCTGGATCGTCATCCACCATCACTAGCACAGCTCCAACAAGCGCCACAAGCACATCGTCATCAACATTGTCTGCAGTCTCTACACCATCGCCAAGTCACACAGGAGCTATAGCCGGAGGCGCGGTGGGAGGAGTTGCTGCCCTTGCCTTGCTTGTGGCTGCGACTTGGTTTTGTGCTCGGAAAAAGAGCAGAGCCAGCAGGGCCAGGCAAGAACATATGCATGGGCTATCGCAACCTCTTTTCGTCGGCGAGAGCAGGGAGAGGACAGAGCTGGCGCCGTTGCAGAATCATTTTATTAGCGAGAAGCCGGGAGCTGAGCAGGGACCAAGACAGTACGAGCTAGAAGGCAGGAGGATACTCGGGGCAGAATTACCCTAGAGCAACGCCAGATTCCAGATAGCATCAAGAGAACATTCAGTTTATGTTCGTCACTCCAGTAGGTCCTTTCTCGTGATCCTACATAGCGTGGTATGGTTTCGGCATTGATCCGTGGATACTTTGTTATAGCTCAGCGCCTGGATCGTCGCCAGTTACGTCAGTCGCATGAGAAAGCAATGGTCCCATATGATGGACGAAGACGTACGTCCTAGCCAGCGCTGCGGCGACTAGCCGTATTGCGAGCCACGACCTTCCATTGTGCAGTTTGCGGCGGTGGTGGTGCTGTTCCTGAGGGAGAGACGGCCGCTAGCGATGGTAATGGGCTCTACGGTGGTTGGGTTCTGTTTGGTGTTCTGACAGACTGAAGAGTGCATACAATGAAAGACTATAGCAGGAAACGTGAAAGCAATCATTTGACAATTATGAGGTAGCAGATACCTGAATTCACGATCGTGAGACGATTCATTCGCATTGATCTTTTCAAGTCCACGGCGATATCCCATAGCATGTGCGGCTTAGATTGGTGAATCTCCCTAGCTGTGTATGCACTGCGCCAAAGATTAGCACACCTCTGTTCAACCTTGGCGAATCCAGTGAAAAGCAAAAACATACGCAGTAGCGCTTCGTAATTGTGATTCTGTTATAGGACTGGAATTCACAGTCATTGTTGGCCGGACCTTGGGCAATGCTAGGGTCCGCAGTCGTGGGAGTACACTAGATCTCTCGTGGTCAGGTCACAGTAGCATTGATCAGTGTTGAGAGAGTGGACGTACCTCAAACATATAGTTTCGTCGTGGGTTAGACAAGCATCCTCCCTCAGAATTATATTTGCAGTCTGCTGCAATGGCGCTGGTGATGGCGAGGGCCAGGATGCTGACGGTTGCGAGGAAGTTCATGGTGTCAAGGATTGGTGTGCAGTTGCAGGTCCGTTCGAATGAGGTGGACTTAACAGAGGAGAATTTATAGCACACCGTGGACGGTCGCGTTTTGACACACAGGCATATCGATGGAGCAACGTGGAACAGTCGAAAGATTGGTTTTCAAGCATTTTGTGTCAGACAGTCCTCGGTTTCGTTCCTGGGGTACAAATATAGCTTGCCATCGGTACCTACTGCATGTGACAGTAAGGCACCAGGCGTACATCTCCGGGGCAAAGGGAAATGTGCATGGCTCTGATCGCTCTTGCAAGCACTCAGACACTCAGCATTCCTCTTCTTGGCAGCGTAACTGGCGATCATGTGAAGACGACGCTGGCAACATTTAGGAGCTCGTCGTGGTGCGACGCTTCTCGGTTGTTGCAGGCCAAGGTGCATACGAAGGCAGGGCTTCATATCCCGAAAGCCGGGGTGAGCCGTCATGTCCCAGACCTCGTTGCAGTCTCGGAGACCGTACTGCCATCTAGATGTTGGAAGTCAGATGTTCTTGGGAGCCTGTAATCTTAAGGGATTGCGGCGATTTCGCGTGCTACGGATCCACTGCCACTCAGGGGGACTTGAATTCAGCATTCAGACACAATTCAGGAATGGGGTATAGGCAAATAGCCACCAGTCTCTGGCTAAGGGCATCGATCCCGACTTTTCTCTGTTTTGAGCGCTGTCTGACACATCCTACCTTCATCTCGGCGAATTGGCGCTTGTCTCGCCTCTTCATCGCACTTTTGTACGAGGCCGGATGTTCTTATGCTTGGCAGTAGTGAGGATGCTTGGCCGATCTCACGTGGACGTCTAGGTCGACGCTCGCGGCTTGCATTGCCCGGCGGCCCGGTACACAAGTCATGGTCTAGAACGTGAGAGTCAATGGAACTTCGTCCCGGGTTGAGCTCACTATTGACCGCGACTGTAGAGGGACATATGTGCTTATGGTCGCTGAATCAGATCCATGATTGCGGCCATGAGCATGGAGACCGATAGACGGTCAACGAGGGCATTTAAAGGTCTGGTCGGATCGCGAAAAGTGCCCGTTAATCACTACCGGCTCATACGACGAGTCGAAGCTGGCGAGCGGCGAGCCACTCTCGTGGCCGCGATGGCAAGAGTCCATGTACCGAGGAAGCCAATGATGCATACGCTTCATTTTTGTGCCTCCCAGCTGAGCAATACTGCTTCAGGTGATGTGGTTGTTTTGGCTCGCGTGCATAGTGTTTCAATGTTTTGTGCAGTTTTGGCCAGGATGATGCCGGCATGTGAAAGTGTTGTGCCTGAGTCATGCTCTCCTACATGACGCAAAGCTGCAGGCGTATGCGTCTGATACGCAGGCAGTGCCAGTCACCCAATATCGCCTTGCGGTCGCAGTGAAGCTTGCACATCACTTCCCATACCTCGACAAGGTAGGTATCGTGTCTATCTCCTTCCAACACCATCAAAACATGGCCTACAGAGATGACTCCCGCTCTCGCGTCGACTACTATCGTGGCAGGCGCGATGACTACAGACGTGATGACTACTACAGACGTCCGCAAAGCGCCAGAGACCGCACGCCGTCCGAGTACTCCTATGACTCGTACTACGACGACGACTACCGGTCTCGCTACTCCTCCCGCCACCGTCCATCCTCGTACTATGAACCCCGTCCACGGCATGAGGAGTCGGAGTCGAATCGCGGATCCAGAATCATCAACAAAGCGACTCTCGCTGTGGCGGGTTTAAGCGTCATAGCCGGGATTTGGCAGATTTGGACGGTGAAGAAAAGCCGAGAACAGCAGGAAGCGGCGCGGAAGGAGCTTCAGAAAGACTTCCGAAGAAGGAAGGAGGAGCGGCGACGGGCAGAAGCTAAGATTGACCGAGAAAGGCAGGCACGCTGGGCGGCGGAGCGGGCGAAGGAGAGGGCGGAGGAGGAGAGTGAAATCAGAAGTTCGGTGCGGCAAATTGAGTACCAACCACAGGGTGGGAGGAGAGAGAAGTCAAGAGTCAAGAGGTTGCCGCCGCCAACGGGGTGGGTAGAGGGTGAGGTGGCAGATGATGGGTATGGCAGTTATGACGAGGATGGAAGGCGCATACGGGGTGCAGGTGCGAGGGGAAAGTCGAAAGGGCCGCTGAAGTTGCCACCTCCAACTTGAACGCCGCCTTGTTTTCGGACTCATTACTGCAACTATATCATAGCGGTAGCAGGTCCGACCCGTTCTCCTTTCCAAAAGGCCGCTAATGTTGCAGCTTCAGCAGTCTCGTCACTTGCTATTCATGGCCGTCAAAGCGAGGACGGATGCTATCGAGCTTCCCGGCTTTCTGCCCATGCCACCCGCTATCCGGCAAATAGACACTCTACGGGCACCCAGTGCACTGGCACTTCCCACCCCCGCATTTGCCCTCGACCTCGATGGGGATACCCTGTGGTATCGTTCACGATCAGATGCCAGCTAGCGGGGCTCTCGATGGGACTTACAGCGACGTGAACGTAACAGGTGGCGCCATCATTCTTGCCGGCACAGGCGGCGTCGGCGGCGACCAGAGTAGCAGTCGTGAAGAGGAGGGTAACGAAAGCTGGAAGGAAGTGCATTGTTGGTCGTAGTGGACTAGCCGGCTTCAGTTGGAATGTGCAGCCGCATGGTCGGATTGGCAGTTTTACTTACGAGGAGTTGGTGTGGTTGAGTCGCGGCGTGTTTGGTCTTTTTTCTCCTGTTTTGTCTCGACGTTGAACGGAACGATTGCAATGAAGGAAGGAATCTGAGGGAGAGAGCCTTTTATCTTCAGCTTTGCCTCTTTGCAGAAATTTCACGGAGGCATGGACGGTGTGTTGCGGCACCAAATGCTGTTTGAGTTGTTCCACAGCTTCGTATAGGTTCATGGCTCTGGTCTGGCCCGATACGGTCACCGAATCTATCGCTCTTGTACGAGGGCTTCGCGTGATTTCACACGAGAGCCTCGTGGAGGGTTCATATTCGGCCATTGCAGCAGCCTACGTCGGCAGTCTGATGATCGGGCTGACATTCAGGGGAAGAGAGCGCAGGTGCTGGAGCCGTTTGTGAAGGTGAGGATAGCGTACCGGATCAACGTATCGTGATGGCGTCTGACTGAGGGCAGTGGATACTACTGGGCTTTCAATGCTGGACGTGCCCGACTTTCAGACCAGGTCGGCGTGTGCTTGATCAGTGATTAGTGGGCTTTCATAGACTCCGAGTAGGTCACTGGGCTTGTTGCAACGCATCACTCAAAGGCATCTCTTTCAAAAGCGCTCGGGAAATATAAGTTGCTCGCGAGAGCTGAGGGTTGTCAGCAGAACGGTTCGGAAGCCGTCTCGCCGTCAAAATGACGGCTGCTACGCGTTGCTGAGTGCCATTGGAAGAGGCTACATCGCAACCACAGTGTACTTGATCAACGGTCAGTACCTACTCCAGGCGCGAGCGTCCGCAGCTACGTACTGCTATTGCTGGTGCGCCATATAATCACATTGGGCAACGTCGCGCGATACTGCGCATCGAGATACGTGGTGACATATTGCAACTGCACCGGGCACAATATCAGCCATAAGTTGACCGTGAGCATGCTGTTAACTTGGCCCATGCAGCGGCAAGGCTGGCTTCATGTCAGGTGCGTGCCACCCTGGCTCGAGCTTAATCCCTGTCTGACGATTGCAGATTTCGAAGGGGTCTTAGCACGCGGAAAAATGTGAGCCCTCATGAAAGCAAGGACATCCTATGGAGCATAGCCCTCCAGCTGTATCTCCGACTCCTCCAACATCCTTCTTTGCGAGATATCTTTTCTTGGCGCGCAAGGAATTGGGGTACGATGTGAGAGATCAAGCCATCCAAGCATCCGGCACAAGGGCCATCCAGGATTAAAAGGTGCACCTTGGAGCTCGAGGTGTCTACCAAGCCACCAGGCATGGCGCATTGAACCGAAGCCACGCATGTACACCTTCGCGAGTATAGATGCACCCAATCGAACGGTGCAAAGGCGGATGAATTTTCAGATGACATGCCTGGTCATCCTCAAGTCCAGCCTTTTTCAGCCCTGTGCCGAGTGAAAACGTGTCAAGTTTCCTTGCAAGGTGCAATGCTGGATTGGCTGGGCGAAGTCTGGGCCGATTTTTTGGGTTTGTGAGCACGAAAACCATGGCTGGAGCAAGGTGTCCCTCCGAGTGAACTTACAAACATTGGAAGATTCCAAGTCTGAAGGGGCTGAAGTCTAATGTCCATGCTTTATTACCGAATGCATCCCCACTAGCATTCGCTTTAGTTTCGCTCGAGCAACTAGAACGTGGCTCAGTGTCCAAACATGTCGGCAAGGACGATAGCCACGGCCGACGAATCCGCTGCAAGCAACAAGACCACCATCACTAGCGATGCAGGCTGTGTTCAATACGCAGAGCACGTCCAGGATGAGAAATCGCACGCAGTCAGGATCGAGGCCGTAGCTCGTGAAGACGGCGTCTCCGTCGACTATGCAGGCGCTCACGACAAGATCGACCCCAAGGAGATTGCATTGGTCCGCAAATTGGATTGGCATATCATGCCCATGCTCTTCCTCATGTACTTTCTCAACTATCTGGATCGCAACTCGATCACTCTTGCTCGCTTAGATGGCCTCGAGAAGGCCCTAGGCCTTCACGGCAGCCAATACAACACCTGCGTGTCCGTTCTGTTCGTCGGATATGGTGAGTTCGCAACGTCACCCTCCTGACGGGCTGCTGACTATGGTCAAAAGTCCTTGGCCAGGTGCCTGCAAACATGATCATCACCCGCGTGCGTCCGTCATGGTGGTTGTCAGGTGCTATGGCGTTGTGGGCTCTGGTCAGCGCATCGGCCGCCCTGACGCACAACTTTACCGGCATGGTGCTCGCTCGATTCTTCCTTGGCGTCACGGAGGCTCCATGGACACCAGGTGCACTCTACCTTCTCTCCATCTTTTACAATCGCAAAGAAATGGCCACTCGTCTCAGTATCATTTACGCAGGCAACATTCTCGCAAACGCCTTCGCCCCTCTCATCGCGGTTGGCGTGTTCGAGGGAATGGACGATCTACGGGGTCTGCCTGGATGGCGGTGGTTCTTTATCCTGATTGGTGCCATCACCTTCGTCATGGCTATTGTATCTGTGATTGTGCTGCCGGATGATCCTTTGACCACAAGGTGGTTGACCCACGAAGAGCGCCAGCTGGCAAGTGACAGGATTGTGGCAGATACTGTCGACCATGCCGGAAGCCAGACGACCTGGAGAGGCTTGTTGGATGTGATGAAAGACCGCAAGCTCTGGCTCTTTGTCGTGATGGACCATTTACACGTTGCAGCGACAGGCTTCAAGAATTTCTTCCCAACAGCAGGTGAGTCAGGCCCAGCACATGTCCACACAAATGCACTTTTGACGCTCGATCACCACAGTCGACACTCTTGGCTTCTCTCGCAACATCACCCTCGTGCTCATCTGTCCGCCGTATCTCATTGCCGCTCTGGTTGCCATTTACTGGTCCTGGCAGTCCTGTCGATACAACGAGAAGACCTGGCACATGATTGCCGCGAAGCTGTTCGCGGCTTTCGGCTTTGCTCTGGCAGCTGGCACCTTGAATACCGGCGCTCGCTACTTTGCCATGATCGTCTTCTCTATAGGGACGTATATCTGCAACTCGTTGATTTACAGCTGGATCGCCTCGACTTGTGGACAAACGAAGGAGAGGAAGGCATCAGCGTTAGCAATGGCAAACACCGTTGGCAATGTAGCTTTCATCTGGACTCCGGTGAGAAGCAATTTGAATTTCCTGGCGACTCGCGTCACTCCGCTGACCTGTTTGTTTTCCAGTACTTGTGGCCAAAATCGGATGAACCCAGGTACGATATCGCACTGGGCTCATGTGCTGCGTTCTCGGTGGCAGGCGCTGTGTGCGCTTTCATTATGAAGAAGATGCTAGTACGGCTTAACAGGGAGGCTCGTCGAGGTGAAGACGAGACGTTCCTCGCTTACGCATATTAACTCGACAAGGAGACCTTTGATCGAGACCGAGCCAAAGCTGATGAAAAATTGAATGAAAATACCATGCTGCTCAAGATCCAGATTCATTTCAGGTATATTACTTCGCCTGCTTTTTTGGGCCGTGAAGTCTGTCTACTGTAATGCACCTTCCATGTGGGATTACGGCTGCTCTTTTTGCTTATATGCTGTAGTCCTTCTTATCTCGCGCTGAATAGCAGCTTCCAAAGCTGAACTCGACTGAAGGCCACTGTTTGACAGCCCTTTATACTTGACACTGAAAACCGGATATCTAAATGCCATCTGTAAATATGGACCTCTCCACGATGTCAGAAGATATTGACAGCGGCCACGAAGAACAGCAGATGGTACATCAACTCGAGAAAAAGGAGGCGAAATACAGCAAGCGAGGATTTCCCTTTTTCGAGCTGCCACGAGAGCTGCGGGACAGAATATACGGGTGCTGTCTCTGCACGCTCAGTCACCATTACCCGTCCGGTACGCTCACACTCGAGAAGACATGTTTCCCGCAGCTACGCACTATCAGCTGTGGGTTCAAGTGCGAATATGAGGAAGAAGCGTTTCGTCATACGACCGCCAAAATGCAATTGGTGTCTGGAGAGTCTTACGGCATTGACATGGCACCAGCATATGTACTATGCAATATCCGGCACTTGGACCTAGTGTTGCGCGATCATCGCACTCTCTCGGAGTTTTGGGGTGAGTGCCATGAATATCTTGGTGATACCACCGAAGTGTCTGACTCCTCACAGCTAAGCCAATCAAGGACATCCACGGAGAGCTCGTAGCCATGGTAGACACCTTGCTTAGCCTTCGTGAGCTGCACATCACGACAAGCATCGACGGCTGGGACTTTGACCGCGCTAATTGCCATTTACTTGCATTCCTCGAGACTGCAGCAATCAAATCCGGGAGCGGCTCAGGCGTCTCCAGGCCGCCTTTGAGGCTGCAAGAAACCTTGTTGCTGACTGGAAAGCTGTTCACTCTGAGGAGCTGTCGTCAGTCGGGTCCTCAGCATGCATATTACCGAGCCTTGCATTCATGGATGGAGAAGAAGGGATATGCCAACTCCATCACATACAAAGCAACACCTGCGAAACACGAGGGAGCCTGGAACGGGTTCGATCTGGAGACCCATAGCGTTGGTTTCGACGTGAGTGTAGCAATCAAGGCGTTCGAGAGCCAGTATGGTGGCCGGACAGTTTCCTGGTTCTGGTGATCACTACGATGCCGAAAGGCGTGACATGGGAGCAGATTGTTGTTTGGATGCAAGTCGCTGTGCATCGCTAGATTTTGAGACCAGGTCGATTGTTGATTTTCGATACATGCGCACGATGGATCAAGGATGAAGTGCAGTATCTACAGTGACATACCATTGCGATGTCCTCCGCGTGATACCGCTGCCATCTGCAGTGCGGCTCTAAGCTGCGATAGACGTAGTGCGTGGAAACTCATCCATTAAGCTTCCAGGGTCGCCGATGAGATCATACCGTACCTGCAAGCATATATTCTTTATGACATACTGTTGCATTCTGCTTCCCAAAAATCAATGGCGTCCTGTCTAGACACGCTCTCAGCTTTTAGATTGCCAGACGATTACAAGTATAGCCACTACCGAGCGCATCAGTCGCATCTTGTGCCCGCTTCACCAGAATGCCAAACTTCAACCTCCACATCATCAGAGGCTCGCGAAGCCCGGAAGAGATCAGGAAGCTGGCGGACGTGGTACAGCAGGTCTCGCTCGATCATTTCAATGCACCGCCCAAAGATCGATACCAGGTAAAGCTGCCTGGTTGGTGATCGTAGTGCAATTCATATTGATATCTTGAGACATGTAGGTCATAACGCAACACGAGCCCTACGAGCTTGTGTTCGAGGACACGAACCTTGGCTTCAAGCGTTCGGAACAGCTTCTGTTTATCCAGATCTTTCAGCAAGGAAGAACGGCGGAGGTGAAGCAGAAGTTTTATAAGAAGCTTGCAGAAGAGCTGAAGGAAAAGACGGGGCTGAGAGGAGAGGACCTTGTGGTTGTGAGTCTTATTTCTCATTGCGATAACATACGCTAGGCTCGAAGTCGTGTGCTGACTTAGTCATTGTGCAGGCTTGTTTGCGAAATGAGAAGGAGGATTGGAGTTTTGGGAATGGCGAAGCGCAATTTTTGACTGGGGCGTTATAGCGGCTGCACTGCTGTATCATGAGTTTTGAATATTTGAGATGACGAATTGCATTCTTGAACACGTACCTCAAGCACCATTGTGGGCTCGTGGATCAGGGTTCCACTCTTCAGTCTCAATGCTCTCCTTCAGCGCCATCATGAGCGGCTGGATCTGCATCATATACTCCTGCTCGCCCACCCACGGTTTCGCGGATTTTGCATCTAGACAAAAGGTCTGCGCCACATCGTCGAAGCTCCAGCCCCACCAGACGCTCTCCAGGCAGGCTGGAATGTTCATATACCGATTGTAATGATCGGTCTTCATGATCAGACCGACCAGGCGGTTGTACCAGGTCTTGAAGCTCCCTTTGACACGCGCCTGGTTGCGCACGAAGACAAGACGTTTGACATTTTGAAGGCCGCGCAGGAGGTGGACCAGAGAAGACGTGAAGTCGAAGAGGTAGTGCCAGAAGCTTGAGCGATGAAGGACAATGGTCAAGGTGTCTAACTTGAGCTGGGAGATCCCAAAGGGCCAATTGCCCCAGTCCTCTAGCTTGCGGAAGTGTCGAGCATCAGCTACGAACGTAAAAGATCGAATCGCTTGAATCTGCTTGGGATGCAAGACTGAAAGCCGTTCCGGGATGTTGTTGGCGATGAAGACGCTATTGGTCACGAAGTGCGTCCTGTTGGTTGCCAGAAGGATCCCGTCGTGGTAGATTTGCTTGCAGGTCAGAAGCGGACGAAAACATTGATGAGTGGTGTAGTCATCGTCGAGTATAATGCCGCCATTGACATTGCGATCCTTGAAGCCGTCATTCAGGATGTTGTCGTTGAAGACGTACTCCAGGATTTGGATCCGGATCTCTGCTGGAAGGGCAAGGAAGTTCATTTCTTCCTTGGCATGAGGTCGTGGATCAGGATGCAAAGTGCAGGCGTCCATTCCGCGACAGTCAATGGCAATCCGTGGCAGCAGTACATGTAGGTAGTGTATGCATCGGTCTGATTGCAGAGTGAGCTTCCTGCTCCTCAGTCCTTGACCGTGCTTGGCCCCCCTCCCTCCAGGCTCAGGCGATATGCAACCCCACCTGCCGATTTCGGTGAGCTTGCCAATGCTCCATTTGGTAGTGGAACTTCCTCGGCTATATGGCTTTGGCTTATAGTTATGCTAGAGTGCATTCACTGTACATGTGTATGCTTGCCATTTTATTGGCGCAAAGTCCACTCAGCAGTAGGTGTCCGTGGTGGTCAACATGGTCACACGGCGTGTGGTGCTTCTGCGAACATCTCAAAAATGAGCTGCTCGAAGGCTCGTCAAGGATACTGTCAGCAGTCGTTGATCAAGAAGTCCACAAGCATCATAGTGTGAAGCACCAGACAGCGCGTCTCAAGTATGCATTGCGCGATCTAAGGTCTTGTATTACACCCGTAGTCATGTGTGCAGAACCACTCCACGCGGTCCATATATACCCGCCAAAATGCAGAAAAGTCGACCTCCAAAAGCGTTTCCGTCGCCACCTCGTCTGCTCGTCAAGGATGACCGGGTGCGGCCTTCAAATCCAGATGCCGCCAGACGCCATTTTGATGCCTCTGATCCTGTTTTCGAACGCCCTTCTAGTACGTCTTATGCTTCTTCAGCTTGTCTTTCGGCGGCATATGGCAGTTGTGATTGCTCTTCTTTTGCCGCTTCTTGATATCATCACTGTACCCGTCTTGCTGACAACACTCAAATTCTGTCACGACTTTGCTCTCCAATGCGTCTCTGATTTTCATCCGTTTTTCTGGGTCTGGATGCAGCATACTGAGAATAAGTGCCTTCTCCTCCGGGGTGTACCCGCCCGTTGCCATGCCTCTGGGTGCATTCGCGTAGGCTGGCAACTTCCGCTCATGCGGATTCAGTTCTGCATCTTCGCCATACTCCATTATCCACTCATCCCACGTGCCCGCGTAGACTCCGTAATTCTTGCAGTTCACCGGATCTGCCAGCTCCCAGGGTGTACCGCCCTTGATGAGGGACATGTAGACGATGGCACTGCTCCAGACATCAACTGCTCTAGGATCATATCGCTTTTCGTGTGCAACAATCTCTGGCGCCATGTACGGTCTACTGCCAACGAGGCCTGGCTCGCAGAGTTTGGGTTCTTTGTCGTTCTTAGTGATGCTTGGCCGACGACAATTCCGCAAGCCCGGATGAATGCCTTCGAACACTTCACTTGTGCCGAAGTCTGCGAGCTTGAGACAACCGCTGGTATCGATGAGCAGATTCTCCGATTTGATGTCTCGGTGAGCAATGCCGTGGCCATGCAAATACTCTACGCCTCGGAGTAGCTGCTTGAACATGCAGTCCTTATCACGTCGATTCATATGGCCCATATTGACAAGGTCATTGAGGTCACCGTACTCGCAAAATTCCATCACATGGTGCCACCGTGTGCCGCGCTCGGATGTGCAAAGCGCATACGTTTTGACGATGTTAGGATGATCCAGCGCCTTGGCGATCGCGTACTCTGATTTGATCTTTCGTTTGTACTCGAGCTCGGTCTCCTCCGCTTCTTCCCACGGTCTGAATTTCTTTACCGCATACACCTTGTCCCGCGACTTGGCAGGGTCATCGGACAGGCTAGTCCTCGCCTTCATCAACTGCACTTCTGCTGCGCCGCCTTCGCCGATCTGCTTTGGATTCCTCCGATTCAGCATGCTGAAGTACTGGTCCAGAGGTACCACATCTACGCGGAACTCTTGCGGTAAAGCGACAGACAAGCGCCGAGCCTTCGAACCTGCACCAACATCTACACCCTGATCGTACCCGTTTTCGCCTTTGAAAAAGATCGATGGGGTTCGCCGTGATGATGTGCTCAAGCGTCTTGGTCTCGGCGGCTGTGGCGCGTCTGAATCCGCTTCGTCGACAAATCGGATGTTCCTGCTCTCCGTCCTTTCCAAGGGCGTCATCGAATCAACTTTGTCATTTGCATCTGGTCTCAGAGGCGCTTTTCCTTTGTCGTTTGGTCTCACAAGTTCGATTGGAGCGAGATGACCATTGGGAACAGGAGTTTGCGAGACTTGTCGCACTTGCTGGCCACTGCTCGGAGCACGCAGTATTGACGGTGGCTGAGGTTTTGTTGAACGTGCCGCGGATGGTGATGGCGGCCGTGCTGCCGCTGAACTCGAGCTCCCCTGGTCCGGCGTCTGATTCCTATGCGAGTTGTGATGAAATAGTCTGGAGAAGATCTTGCCCGACTTCTTGGGGCTTTTAGGTGGTGAAGGCGGCGTCATATTCACAGGGCGCTGTTCTGTCGTCGCAGTCGTGGTCATGATATGACGAGGGGCCAGTGGACGGGCCGGCGGCGGCGGTAGAGTATGGACCGGTGGCGGCGGGGGAGGACGGGCGGGCGGTGGCGGGGGAGGCGGAAATGCCAACATATACACAGGATCGTTGTGCCTTGTATGTCGTGAGATTTGAAAGTGCCCTAAGCGAAGTCGCGTTGCATTCGACCTCGGCAAGGCCCAGCTGACTTTGCGTGACCTATTGGTGCAGCAGGAGATTCAGCTTGAGGAAATGTAGGAGCCTCCGCTATTAGGGCGTGCGCCGCCGTGACCGTCTCGTGCTGCCACTGGGATGTCGTAGGGAAAAGCTGTGCGCGCGGCACGAGGTTTGCGCGTGCGGAATTGGTAGGCTACACAAGCAGCTCTGCCTTAGCGCCTTTCTAGAATATGCAATCAAGCGACCTTTATGAACCCGCCGCAGGTACAGCGGTAGACGCCGGGTTTTGACTGCTAGATTCCTGAGATGTGATTGCTGTGGAATAGCGGTCGTTCGGCAGAAGCGGCCGACTTGCTCTCGTGAGGAAGCGCAAGTGGTGCAGAAAGTCTGATAGCAGAGAAGCTGGAGAAGGCCGTCACTCGGCGCAACCTCGAGTTTTGTATGCAGCTGAGGTCATCCGCAGGGAGGCAGTGGGTTGGGTGCTAGCATGAGAATCAGCACGACGGAAGCGCGGTCAATGCAATTAATGGGACTAAAAACGGCCGCCTCTGCGGATTCAGACAGTGACAAGCACTCGGTCGCAGCTTGGCGGCTTGGGCGCTTCTGTTGTTGATGACCAAAGGTGGAGGCAGTCAATCGAAGATCAGCGTTTTAAGCTGACGTGCCGCCCTTGCCGAGTCCGCCCGTCGGTTTGGGAGCGTGTCCCAACGGCTCTACTATACAAGAAACAGCATGACCGAACATCAGCTGTCGCAAAGGCGTTTGGGCAATGTCGTGGAACTGTACCGAGACTCCGAGTAGCGCGAGGCTCGTGGGGAGCTGGTCTTTCATTTGTGACCAGGTCGATCACGCCGCCTGTGATTGGTCTTGGGTGCCGCCCAGGAAAGGCCAAGTCTTCGTACAGCCGCGGTAGGAAAATGGAATCTTGATGATCGACTGCAGGCCAGCATGTTGTGCCATTTATGCCCAGCGCCATGCCAGCCTCCATGAGCCACTGACCGTGAGCCACGCAGGGCGAAGACGACAACAGACAGACAACAATGCTGTGGACTAGCTACAAATTCATGACCCCTGCGACACTGTATCTATGGACGACCAGCATGCCAATGTCGCCAGGCTGATCGCTGAGACGCTATGATGAAGTCAGGGAGATGTATTATGGGTCGTAGAGCTGTGGAGTGCAGGTGGGCATTGAATCACAGACTCTGTCAGAGACGGCACACGTGGCAGCACTTGGCAGCGCACTTGACGCGAATAATGTCGTGATCGAGCTCAAGAATCTACATCTCCTGGACATGCGGAGCAGTAGATGTAGCAACGGATAGCCAGGAACCAGGACCTCGCGCCGTCGCCTGAGAACTGAATGCTGGACCCGCTATTGTCTACGTCCATAGCCCTCCTGCTACCCAGGCCAACACAGTAGGCTTCCTCGTTACATCACCTTGACTGTGATCTCCTCCCTAGACCGCGCCCAATGTCGCCTCTGCGAAAAGCCAGAAGTTGTACAGGTGAGGATGGCAGTCAGATTGACCCAAGATTGTCATTTACGACCAGTCACCAGCGAGACACTACCGTGAACTACATTACACAGCCAACGGCCATTAGATAAATGTCTCGTTGCCAGCAAAGTCCGGGCTCGAACATATCCTAAGCAGATAAAAGGACGCACGGCCCAACGCAATGCGGTGCAGAGCTCAGCTTTCCCAAGTCATGGACGCCCTGGGGTCGAGTACACTGTTGCACCTCCTGCAGACAACGATATAGCCTATTGCGGCGAGAAGTTGCCAGCCAGCCACCACGGTGCATATATCCAAGCTACTCAATACTCACGCAATATAAAAGGCGGTCATGACCCCTCGCCTCGAGCTTGGAAGTCCGTATCATATAGCGGGATAGCTGACACTGCGGCCACGGATATGATGGCCATATGCAATAGAGCGCGCTTCATGTGTGGGCGGAAGCATTTTGGTACCTGTGCGTGTGTGATGGTTGGTGTGCGGTACGTCTGAGCGTATCTATCCGCTGTGAGGAGGGCCAGCAATGGAGCTCCTTTATAAATGCTGTTGAAGCTAGGTGGCAATTGTAGGTTTTGCTGCCAGCGGATCCGCACGTCTGCTGCACGGTACGATCAACGAAAATTGCCTTTGTTAGATGCTTGCTCACTGCTCGTTGGAGATGCCTCTTTGAGCGCGATTGGGCTATTGAGCGGATGCTATGCTTGTGAATCAATCGCACAATACGAAGTATTATCATGTGCGTACCTGTAATAGAGGTCCCCTCAAGGGTACCCTGGAGCACAACCCTGATTGCACACATCTCCCACGTCGGTACGTGCTTAGGTCTTCCACGAGGACACTCTAGAGCACGACTTGGTGAGTCGCTGTCCAATCAGTAATTGATACTTCTTACCCAAGATCGCTCAATTGAGCCAACCTGCTTGCCCATCGATCATAAGATCTGAATGCTTGACTTGAGCAAGATCTAGCTAACCAACTTGAGGTCTCTGATTCATTTCGATACTGCTAAGACAGGTACACCATCGATTCAGTCCCACATGTGGCGGAGGCGAGAGTGACTCTGGCGAGGGACCCTCGTTTGCGCCATTGAGGTAGTCGAGAAGAGGAAGCAGGCGGGCGAATTGATCACGGCAAATGGTAAATACGGGGAATGTCAATGTAGGCTACCATTAGACAATTCAGACTAGCAGCAGGTCAGGCGGTTTGACAACGCTGAGCAGTAGTACGTCGCTAAACTGCCTGAGGCTTCCCAGGGCATTGCCCAGCACATGTGAGCAAATAGGGTGAGACATTGAATCTCCGCCAAGGAGAAGAGAGCCCAGGCATTGGCTGTTGTGACCACAAGTCGGAGCACCGCGGTAATGTACAGCAACCAGAGGACGTAGCGGCGCGATATACGAATGGGGAGAAACTGGTACATGTATGTATAATCATTGATATGCGCATGCAGCAGGTAGGTATGTATATTGTTCTTCGTGATGTTCTTTCCGGAACCCCAGCCCGCCAGAGGCCGGTCGGCAATTTCGTGTTGTGCCGATCTCGCTTCTCACGCAATGTCGTCAGTGGTCACACCTCCCTCCAACCATCAAGACTGGATCTTCTCTTCACCAAATACTCTTTTGCACGTACTAAAACGCGTCGGAACACGCGTCGATCACACACAAGACGTAGCCACCACACGCTCTACAGCCATGAGAGCCTACATCGTGGCCTCGATGGTTCACGGACGCGTTCCTGAGCAACATGTCCATCGACCAATGGGGTTAGCTCTTTTTTCTGAGCATGAACCCCGGCTTTGGGGCAAGCAGTGTGCGGGTCGCAAGAGCCATCGCTCGAGAGGTAGCATTTCCAGTCTGATCTCTCTCCCGCTTCTACTACCCTTGCTGCTGATACCAAACTTCACAATTCCATTCATCTCATCCCCTGCTACCGTCACGAGCTACTTGTCCAGACAACAATCCCCTCTCCAGCCCACATCCGGGTTCGACAGCCCTGCAAAGTGCACTGCGCTGGAGACCGCCACGACCGGAAGACCTACAGTGGTCCAGAAAGCATTGCTTACATATTGCAGGTGCTCGATGCTTGCCTAGCATCTGCGTCGCACACAGCTCGGCAGGCATCAGACGATGCCAGTACCTGAACGCCGATCTGCAAGAGGCGCTCCAGCATCCACCACGAAATCAGCACCACCCGCTTCGACCGCGTCTGCTTCCTCGCTGTCGACAGGCCGCCAAGCTCGCGACGTACGCTCCGGCACAAGCCAGCAGATATCAGATACTTCACATTCGCGGTCGAGCGAAGAGATGAGCGAACCACCGCGACGCTCTCAGCGAGCGACACAGCAGCCGAAAGAGGACGAGGCCATACAAGACGTCGACCCAGCAGATGATGGAGCTGGTGACGAGGAGGACATCACGCGATGCATATGCGGCCACCAAGAATATCCTGGCCCGCCACTGAGCGAGGCCTTCAGCGGCGTGGATGCGCAGAACGAGGACACTGGCGGGCTCTTTATTCAGTGTGACGGCTGCAGCGTATGGCAGCACGGTGGTTGCGTGGGTATCATAGACGAAGCCCAGAGCCCAGACAAGTACTATTGCGAAGACTGCAAACCGAAAGAGCACAGAGTGCACACAGATACGAGAGGGTACGTCGCACTTTCCTTATCTTGAATCCTTCATGCTGCTGGTCCGCCAGTGCTCCTGCCACAAGTGTTACGGCGCAGCGAGCAATGGCAGGACTAGGTCACCTGCGCTTAAGCGGCATGACTGCCTGGTGGCTCTTGATTTGCCTCTCACATGGCACCCCTTGCTACCAACCAGCATCATATACCGGCATGGCTCCATACCATGCCTGCGGGCCTCGTGCGGCAGGACTCAAAGCAGCTGACAAGCTCGAACATAGACAAAAGTACTCCCTGTATCTACCGGTCACGTCAAAGCAGAAGCGCAAGACTTCGATGACCAAGAGCGATGAGAAAGCCAGGAAAGAGCGCGACGAGCTATTAAACCGCGCGAGTACCGAGCCTGGTCGCCGACGGGGCACACAAAGGAGCAAAGAGCACGACGACGAAGAGGAGCAGCTTCGGAGAGCGCTGGAGGAAAGCAAACGTGACGCTGGAAACGGCAACGGCAAGCGCAACGGCAAGCGAAATCGTGATGACAGCGAAGACGTCAAGTCGGATAATAAACGTCAGCGGACCGTGTCAGAGTCGATCACGAGCTTGTCGCGGACGGCGACAGTGGAAGACGACTCTGAGGACGACACTCCGACAGCAAGTAGGAAAAAGAAGCTCAGAGCAGAAGCCGTGCAGACTGCCAGACAAGCGGAGCTGCGGGAGAAGGAGAAAGAGCGAGAGCTGGCACGCGCAGAGGCTGCTGGTCGACGCCAAGATCGTGCAGGCCGACGGCGAGGCGACGAACCTGAGCAAGATGAGACGCCGAAGCCAGCCAACAATACCAAAGTTTCACCTCCTCCGTCCTCGCAACCTGGAAGCCCGCCTAGCCATGCACCGCCGGTGAAGAAGGCTTCCGGGAAGAAGATCAAGAAGCTGGGTAACAACCAATACACCAAATACCGAGATCAGTCGAACCAACCATCCACCTCATCGCCCCATAGCAAGAAGAAGCAGCTGGCTGGCAACGCGAGCAGTGGCGACGAACACGCATTGAATGGAGAGGCAAATGGCGCCACAAGCAATGGTCCCAACAAAAACAGTCCTGCCCATGAAGCAGTCCCGGGCAAGAGCAAGTTCGGCAAAGGTAGGAGCAAGCTGGTGAATGGGCACAGCAAAGGTCAGGCAGACGAGCCTGTGGAGATGTCGATAAATAACATGAAGCGTGCACTTGAGAACATGGCGGGTTTCATGCAGCGGGCACAGGTTGATATGGCGGGCGACCGAACCCCTCCGAGCGGCGAGTTGGGCAGAGGTGTGCCTGATGAGGCGCTAGGGATGGAGTTGGGTCACGCGGTTCAGAGCCCTGATGACAGTACGTCGACGGCGACGGCAAATGGAGAGAAGGCGTTTGCGGAGATGAGTAGTATGGAGATGGCAGTCGTGATTGAGCGAAATATTGAGGCGTGGAATAGGCGGTTTGGGCATTTGACCGCTTGATTGTGTTAACTCTAAGGCGGTGCTCTATCTATACTCATATCATCCAGAGCTGATGGGCGAAGCGCAGCAGCTCTGCGTAGCCTTGAGAATACATCAGCTGATGACGATATTCACAAGTCTTTCCGCTCCGTCCATTTCTCTAGCAATTCAGCCGGAGCGTCTTTGACAAGGACGTGTACGTGGTCAACTCCTCTGACGCTTTGCAGGCTGACCCAATTCTTGAACCACTGGACGCGATCCCGGGCTGCTTCGTCGCCTCCTAGATCTTTGACGAAGAAATTCCGGACGAAAGACTCGATTAGATGGCGGGATTCCGGCGTCACGTCGCCTTCTTTGTCGTCGGTGGGTATGGGTGTCTTGGTCCAGACGAGGAGGTGGGCTATGCCGGGCTCGAAGCCATAGGGCCAGTCATTGAGGAGAACGGCGTAGTCTCTTGGGTCGGCGAAAGGGGTCTCGGAGTGGTGAGGGAAGTAGGGTCCGGTTGTTTGACCTGTGGGATCAGGTATTGGCTGCCAGTGCAGCCTTTCCTGTATCACGTATGGGACGATGCCGCCGTGGCTTTGGCGGATGTTATGAGCCCAGGCTAGATATCGTTTGAGGTCTGAAGGGAGGCGTTTGAGGTCTGCGAGGGTGTTGTTGGCGATTATGTGGCGGAGATCGGTCCAGGTTATGCGGTGGTATTCTGAGTCGGGTGTGGCGAGGATGGCGCGGTCGATGGCGGTCAGTGGCTGTTGAGTGTCAGGTGGTCAAAGGAAGCTGATGGTTGCGAGGATGTTTTGGCCTTACGAATGGTGGGTTGTTGAGATCTATCTCGTCTGCTGAGACGTCTTGTGGTGGCATGATGCTGTTGAGGTCTCCTGTTTCGGTATGCACTGAGGTGCTATGAGAATTCCCGTGTTCTTCCTAGCCAAGAGATTTCGATAATGTCGGACAGCGCCGCTATTGCCATTAAGCTGTGAGCATATACCATTGGGACGAAAGAAGAAAGCAGTTGCACGTTATTCGCGCATCATGATGGGCACGGACCGCGACAGGACCAAGTCTAGAAGCGTGCCTGCCTTCCTGGGCAAGCCCCTATGCCTCTTACCGACAGCTTTTTGGATGCTATTATAGAAGACGCAGCTAGCATTATTGATCATGGCTGGAAGTCGTTCACATGCACGACGTGATCCGGACGATCATGCCGAAATTGGTCCAGGAACCCTGGATCTTCGAGCTCCGAGATCTGGCGGGCCGGAATCGTTCCAGTGGATGCGGGGACCTGGAAAGTGAAGCTCTAAATTCTGGCCTGATATCCAGTAGCCATCTTTCCAGCCTACTACCACTCCGAGGTGACTTGAGAGAGAGATAGCCAGAAAGTCCAGCAGAAAGCCACCATGTCGACGGCGGCGAAAGGCTTCACAGCCATGACCGATCTGGCGTCGGGCAGAGGCTCAGCCAAACCAACAGGGCCATTCGCACCACAATATATCATTGGCGTGTACATCCCGTCTGTACTTCTGATCGCGGGAGCAGCTGCGATCAAGCCTGCCTATGTACCATTTGCTGTCGCAGTAGCTGCAGTCATTGGCGGTCTTCAATTTTATAACAACCGTATGCCTCCTTCAATCAAGTTGTCAAGCTCACACCATCGGACTGACTCGGTCTACAGAGGAGAAGAAGGTGCTCGACCCAAACAAGTTCCAAGAATTCCCTCTCACCCAGAAGACCATCATCTCGCACAACACCGCCATCTACCGCTTCGATCTACCATCCAAGAACAGCATTCTCGGTCTTCCGATAGGTCAACACATCTCCCTCGCCGCGAACCTCGAAGTCAAGGACCCCAAGACTGAAAAGGTCGAGACCAAGGAGGTCGTCCGATCATACACACCCATCAGCTCCGATGTCACGCCCGGCTACTTCGATCTGCTTATCAAGGCATACCCGACCGGCAACATCAGTAGACATATGGCTACGCTCAAGATTGGTGACACGATGAAGGTCAAGGGTCCAAAAGGCGCGATGGTGTACACACCGAACATGGTTAGGAAGTTTGGCATGATCGCTGGTGGCACTGGTATCACGCCTATGCTGCAGATCGTTAGGGCAGTCTTGAGGGGTAGGAGTAAGGGCGACAAGACGGAGATCAACCTCATTTATGCCAATGTGAACGAGGATGATATCCTGTTGAGGGAAGACCTGAGGCAGATGGAGGACGAGTATTCGGGCTTCAACGTATACCACGTGCTCAACAAACCACCTGAGGGCTGGAAGGGCGGTGTGGGATTCGTGACCGCGGACATCATTAAGGTGAGCACCATTGCACTATCATTGCAATCAAGGTTACTAATGCTTCGCAGGCACAACTGCCTCCTCCGGCCAAGGACATCAAGATTCTCATCTGTGGCCCGCCACCAATGGTCAGCGCCATGAAGAAGGCCACTGAGTCCCTTGGCTACGAGAAGGCGCGTCCAGTTAGCAAGCTTGAGGACCAGGTCTTCGCTTTCTGAGCACGAGGCAAGCAAGCTAACGACCAACTGGCCGATTCGATTGTGCGCCTCGCTCGTGCCGCATTACGCACTAGGAAGCTTGACGAATATGGCCACGAAGCAAATAATGTAAATAATGTGCAGCGTCGGAGCACACATGCAATCAGATGCTTGAGAAAGCGCAGGCGCACAGGA
Source organism: Teratosphaeria zuluensis (assembly GCA_007113905.1). Classification (NCBI taxonomy): domain Eukaryota; kingdom Fungi; phylum Ascomycota; class Dothideomycetes; order Mycosphaerellales; family Teratosphaeriaceae; genus Teratosphaeria; species Teratosphaeria zuluensis. Next base: position 324,833 of record VCMQ01000028.1, read on the forward strand.
GTGAGCTGCTTTTACCAATGGTTGCGGCAGTGGAAATGTAACTGTGCTGATGATAGCAGCTGTGAATGATGGCTAGGCGCGCTCGACGGGAGACGATCTTGCCAATTTAAACAATGCTAAATGGTTTCACAACAAATGAAAGTCTTCTTTCATGTGGTTCTTGAGGGCGACTCTACTTCCTGAGCACTTCGTCGATAATGTGGCCCAATGGATCCTGCCAGGCACGTCGCAAGACGGCAGATTACCTTTCTTGCCTTCACTTACTGTCGGCTCAATCTGGGCATGACGAACTCGCCGTCAGAGCGTTCATCATGTGTTCTCGCGCAAGCTTGCTTGTTGTCAGTATCAACCAGAAATGACAGGCGGAACCACTTTGGTACAGAAACCAGCTCGCTTCAGGGCTACAAATGACCTACAAAAGCCTAATCACGATGCGCCGGCAGCTCAACCGGCTCATGCTCGTACTTCAGCCCTCGTGATCCCTCGAGCTCTCCAGGCTTTCTGAAATCTTCGAGCTCAGCCCTCCGTACCGTACCGCTGGTCGCGCCTTCTTCTTTACTGGCAGGTAACTGTATTCGCTCACCCTCCCAGCCCATCTCATAGTGGCTGTCTTGGCCGTGGACTTCGGCCATGGGTCCTGCTGGAGCTTGTGCTTGCTGGTCAGCAGGAGTGCGTCGTGCTTTTCGTTTTCTCCAAAGTAGGAAGAAGGCCACGGCTGCGATGAGTGCGACGCCCGCTATGACGCCGATGACGGTACCGGCTATGGCGCCGCCGGATAAGGAGTGTGAGTTGGTGTCTGTCTTTGCCGTGCTTGATGCTGTGCTGTTCGAAGATGTGCTGTTTGTCCCGGTATCTGTCGTGTTGTATGCTACAGGCGTTGGCGAGGGTAGGGTAGGTGGAATGTAGCTGTCGGCATTGATGTTGGTGATGCGGCCGCACCAGATGTCGGACACCACTTCTGTTATTGAGGTTTGGGCTCCTGCGTCAGCGATCGGCATCCAAACGAGGATGACTGGCGTGACCGAGTCCACCCATGCATCGTATATGGATTGTGAATTGTTGTTGTACAAGCTCAGAGTGTTTTGCCACGTGCCATTGAGTGTACAACTTGGCGTTAGCCCCGTTTGGTATTGGTTTCCATCTGGGCAGAATCAGTTACTGTGAGCTAGAAGTGTCTTAGCTTTTCGTCTGCTCACACGATGTCAGTGGATAAGCAAGACGTCCTGCTTATCCTCGAAGAAATAGGAGCACTCGTCCGGAAAATTTTCGATGAGCGCATTCGTAAGCAAGCGGCAGACGTTGGGGAGTGAATCGTCGGTTAGGTTGCTGGGAGACGTCTGAGATGGTGTCGTGAACCATGTGGCATACTGCTGGATGGTCGAGTGAATGGCACTTATGCAAGGCGTGTCCAATGCTGCTGAACAACTCCCATTGTCGGACTGACCTCTGAGCTGTGTGTTGTAGTTTAAGCTGAATCCGACCAAGGCACATACATCGTATCCGAGATTATATCGATCGGAGTAATTGGCGCCGTTCGTGTCGTACCATAGTGTGTATGCCGACGAGGTGTTGGACGAGTTGCTACTGTCGAATCCTGGGTTTGAGATTGTGAGGCCATACCCAGCAGCTAGTGTCTTGCCAGAATTGTTGTCGGGTTGACCTGCCTGCGGTCCTTGTGCCACGTTCGGATTGAAGTAGTATTGGGTCGTGCCGTTCGCGTTTGCGAAAGTCTGGTTACAGAGAGGTGATGTCCCTCCTTGGACAAGCGTGGACAGGCCCCAGATTGGGGTGACACTTTCGCTTCCACTGCTGTTGGAGATCGTTTGGCCTAGAGTGAATGGCACATACACCGCCAGCAGTACCTGAAACCAAGAAATCGATCCCATTGCGGCGCAGAATCGAAAGAGATTGACACAAAAGTGAGGAAGGAAGCTGCAATATTGCGCGCCTGCAGCTCATAGCAGGGCCCAGGCGTTTCTTCAGCCGTACGACCTACCACATCGTTCAACTACCGATCAGCTCTATGCGCATCCGCGCTAATGAGGGCCAGCTGCGCGCGCTGGCAGTCAGTCCGAAGGATTCGAGGAACACCGTTGATAAGACGCTAGGTCCAATGATCTGCATTGATCAAAGTGCTGATCCGGTAATCGGATGAATGTCAACCTGAATAATAACGCAGGCATGGCCGCACATGGCAAAACATGTGGCTGCGGACTGCGAAGGAATGCTTGCCGGTCCGCAATCCTGTGACCTACATGTGCCGTCTCGCTTCAGCCGCCAGAGTTCCTCCAACGAGCTCAATGCTTTGTAGCGACATCACACATCGGCTAGGTATATCGAGATAAGAGCAGAGTCTGCCATGCACTACTATGCTCGGGTCACCCATAGTCCTGGCTTTCGGAAGATGCAGATTTGGCAACCACGTTGCCGAGTCAGATGATGGGCGCCGCAGTCAGTTTGGAGAGTCGGCACTAAACACGTCAGGTCTTATGGCGCCCTTAGCAGTAACGGTAACAAATTGGACGGCTTCAACAAGGACCTCGGCGGATAGGTTGAGCCCGAGCAGCAGAAGATTGGTCTGGGCGCGTTGATGTGCATGTAGCAGGGGCTGTAAGCTGACACTGCAATCCGCCCGCTTGGGGGCTAAAAGATGAGGGCAGCATGCTGTATGGATGTATGTGTAGGTGGCTGAGGTTGATCCCAGGCCAGCAACGTGACGAGATGGCGCTAGTGCTTGTCCGGACACTAGCGTAAAGTGAACTTAGCGATGATAGCCTCTCAACCGCTTCACCAAGCCCGAATATCTCGCGTACGTCTCCATCATTTTCACGGGCCAGAGCACCTCGGGATGCCCTACAGCACTGAATATGCTGCGACACCGAAAGTGGGCCAGTCAATGATTTCCGCTTGCCGTGGCTTCTTCCAGACCTCACATCGGGTCTATCAAGATGGGCTCCACCCCCCTATACTTTCCCGAGGTCACTGGAGGACCCTTCGTATGGTCGAGATGACTGCTTCTGCACGCCTAACCGACCAAGTAAGTGATCGTCAATTCTGCATGAGGCCTATGCCTTCCAAAGCTCTTTCAACCTGGCGTGCTGCTACCCATCCAAAACGGCACGGGAAAGCCAGGCACCGATCCTGAATCCTCCATGGCTGAATCCTTCATGCCTTCCATCTCTCTCAGGCCGTGCTCAGCGTTTTCGATATAATCCTCAGTGATCGTTACGGCTGATCCATGACCGATATGGCTGTCGAGCAAGAGCCATGCCATCTGCTGCCAACAAATCCGAGCCTCGCGAGCCCGACTGGCTCGTCCTGCAGGATCTGTCCAGGGACACTGAGCAGCCCAGGAAGTTCATTAACACGACGGCTCGAAATAATGACAATAAAGCTAGCCATTGAGCGCCTGCGGGCTATGAACAATCTTTCGCATCCAGAGCCGAAGCCTACAGTACAGTCAATGTACAATGGGAAGGACATAGCGGACTTTGTCAACAACACGTTCTGGATCCACACAGCCGCATTGTCGAAAAATAAATTTGAAACTCGACAGACATTGTGTCTCTGACACATGTCCTCTGAGAAACATGCATTATTGTGCCAAGTGCAATGTACTTGCACCAGATTTCGCCTATATCCATGCTGTGCTGCATGCATTGCTGGCGTCTGGAGCGCTGGGCCTTTCACACCGATGATGCATAGTCATACGCATAAGTTGAAACTTCATCAGCACTTGAGTCATTGAGCTCGGGACTGACACTTCCGCAAACAGAGCATTTTAGCTACTCGGTGGAAGTGGTTTGACTCCGCATTCCCTCACGTTCCTGAGCAATTGATGGGAGATAGCTGAGACTCGTATTGCTATCACCACGTCAAACATCACCCCGTCAAGCATCACCATGTCGAGAACGACGGACCAGAAGACCTTTCATCGACGATCCGATACCAGGGCGACAGGTGTCTGCATTGTCCACATTAGGGAGGTAGAGTCTTGTCCCTCGTGTGATACCACATTACCCTCTACTGTGTGCGCAAGAACCAGCCAATGCTCGCATTCCAAGTCTTCGCGTCTGATATCGAAAGCTGCCCGGCTCTCTACCTCATAGCTCGCGAGAAGCCGAAGGCAACGAGTTTTGTCTTATTCGTCCCGATCCTCTCCATGCGCCTAGCACTGATAATTGGAGATTAAGACCGGCACGTTTTGGTGAACGAGGTTGAGCCCGACCATAAATTACAATCGTCAGTCACCTTGATCGATGTGCCGTCAAATCGGCCGTACCTCATTGATGGCTACTACATGTTGCAGAACCTGAACCCGCTTCCGGGATTGGAGAGAGCAGCCAGTCGATTCTCTCAGCAAGAAGAGCTCTTTGCAAATGGAAAGGCGCTCGTCTTACATGACATCGATTTCTTCATGATCGTTGTCAAGCTGTTGTCGAAAGACCATGGATATCTGGCCGATCTCCTATTGGAGATCGATCGAACACGAGCACTACTGAGATCGAGGGCTGCTAAGGACGAAGACGAGAAAGTTTAGTGAGGATGAGATTAGGCAAAAGTTCAGGCAGAAAGGACTCCCGGCATCGCCAAGGGCATAAGTCGTGAAGGAAGCGCTCTGATATGAAGGATGCAGGTCGCCTGAAACCTCCACTGCAGTTTTCCTGCAAGGACTGATCTCCTTTGCATGTCAGCATACGATTCGATGGGGCTGTGGTGCAGATTTCATCATAGTGGGTAGGGGGGAGGGAGGCACATTGCACCCTTTCCTGGCGTTGGTGCGGATGCATGAGTGCCTTCTACACCGAGTATCGCTCTATCCATACATGGAGCTTTTCACGGTGTCCAACGACACGCATGTCAGTAGCCTTCGTCGCAGTAGCCTTTGATCTGGGTCCGAGAAGAGAATGGAGCTGTGCGCATTTCAGCTAGGCTGGCTTGAGACATCCTCTTGACGCAATTCTACCTTGATCACTGTGCTGACCGGTAGTGCACACTGTAAGGTCGCCTTTGCTGCATGCACAATGACGCTGTGCTGAGTATGAAGCATAGCCTCCTTGTGCCGCGCCAGCCTTTCACACTTGCTTCAGCCGTGACAACAGACATAAGCCGTTACCTTTTGATATTTTTTGTTTTTTTTCGATCAACTCATCGCATTGACACATCTCCGGAGCAAAGATCAGAAATTCGTTCAAACTCCGCAAGGCAGTACTGTATTTCTCACTCAAACGGACCCATCAGCAATATGAGCGCTGCTGTCACCTATACAGTTTTCATGACTGTCAAAGCGCAAAGATTCGCCCGGGACATTGCAGAGCCCCTCGTGGCAAGCCATCGGCAGTTCGATCCTTCTCTACCACCTTCCTTGATCCGAGTGATCACGCACAGACTCAGCAACGGGAGATCTCCATACTTCCTGAACGGCGCCGGGCAAGGAGCTCTGAGTAAACGCTTCATTCGTGTCGTGATTGACGTGCCGGCAGGACGCTTTGAGCAGGAGAGGAAGCGCGAGCTCTTGCGGAGAGTTACGGACGCTTGTATGGAGTATGAAGGCAAGTGGCACGCGGGCGATTGTGAGGTTGAGGTGGTTGTCAATGAGATGATGGTGGACGACGACGTTTTGTTGACGACGCCTAATAAACACGGCTCGCGGGTGCTGCGGCATTGATGTGAGATGGTTGAGGTATACCGCTGACCATGTGCTGGAAGACTAAGGGGCTGCTGTAAACATTTGGTTTCGTAATATGCAAATCTTTTCATCTTGACCTGGAATTCTAGCGACGGCGAATGTCTTCAGGCAGACCGCACCCAAGAATCTGCGAAGGATCCATGACGGGACTTAAATTGAAGCCAGGGTTATGTCTGCGGACTGTGGAAGGATTGGCATGTGGAGCTCATTCAATGGCGCTATGCGGTATCGTCTGAGGACACCAGCTAAGCTGACCCCTTCTACATTTGCTCGACACAAGCGCCATTGGATGCCATCGAACTAACACACCCTCTGCCTTGCCAAATCTACCTCGCCTCCTTAGCCAACACCTCGAAGACTTCCATCGCCTGATCCAGCTTCTCAGTCTGCTCCCCAATCTTCCGCGTCTTCTGCTTCATCAGCTCGTCAACGACGCTGCGAGCGGAGCCGCGCATATTGCGCATATCGAGCATCAAATTGCACAGCGTGCCGTCGACGTTGAGGGAGAGCTTGAAGTGGATTTTGCAGCGCTCGTTGAGGCCCTGAGGGGAGATGTCAGTACAGCTGGTGAGGGAAGGGGTTGAGGGGCGTGTGCTCACTTTGATGTCGGATTTGTCGGATTTGATGGTGTTGCTTAGATCGAGTAGGATGCGCGCTTTCTCGCGGCTGGAGAGGTCGGAGTAGAGGTCGGCTTGGGGGTTGCGGGTGGAGTTGAGGATGGCGGTTTCGTATGTTTGCGAGCCGAGGAGGATGTAGCGGATGGAGTTTGCGTTGATGGGGCTGCGAGGAGGTAGTCAGTATGACATACCTTTGCGGAACAAAGGCTGTAGGAGGGTTTTGTCGTACCCGATAGTCTTGATGAACTTCTGGAGATACTGCCCACACCCACTGATTAGCCCACTCTCCTCACTCATAGCCAAATAGGGACATGCACATACCTCAGGTAACTGCACCAGCGGATCCCTCAACTCAAACGTCTGACTCTGATAAAATTGCGGATGCGGGCCATCGCTCAGGAACTGGCGAGCAGTGATCTCATGGGTATGAGGGTCCGTCCGCGAAGGCAACCACACGATGTCAGAGGCATAGTCGTGCGCCAAAGTGATGACGGGCTGGTCGGGCATGGGCGCGATGTTCCTGCGAGGAGGCGAGCGATGCCTGGCGATGCTGGGTTTCTTTCTCCAGGCGTTTTCCATGGTGGCGGTCTTGGCTCTCGGGTTTGGTTGGGGATGAGCGATGTTGGTGGTGCTTTTGAATGGTGCGCGCGATGTGGTGCATGGAATGTGTGTCGTGAATCGGACGGCGAAGGGTCTGATTTGTCTTTGCAGACGGCACGGTCCGAGGGCAGAAGCGGAGCGCAGGCGAAAGTTTCAGCCGAAATAGGAAGGTACGAGATCGCGAGTGTGCGCTTTGGCTAGACAAAAGAAACGTGATCATCTGCGAGAAGCTCAAAGGTGACACAATAAGGTAGATGCGTGCCTGTGCTGAATACTGGCGAAGCGTGGTGAGAGTGTGACGTGCGATAGTCTGAGTATCAGAAGGCGACTTGCCTATTTTGTATTCTGGCTGATACTGGCCTGTCCAACCTTCGCTCTTTTCATCGCAATAATCCTCCACCGACTTGGTCGCACTCCTGGGCCTAGCAGAGTCAGAATTTGGCTACATCCTAAACACCCCGAACCTCGTCTCCTTCTCTTCCACACTGCCTCCCAACGCTGCCTGTAATCCCATGGCCAATACCCTCCGCGTATGACTCGGCGGTATGATCCCATCGTCCCAGAGCCGGGCAGACCCAAACAGCACATCGCTTTCCCTTTCTATACGATCTCTCAGTCCAGTGTCGACCTTCCTCCCTACGGCCTCCATAACTGCACTCAGCTGCTCCGCTCCCATGACACTAGTCTTCGCACTCGGCCAGGTCCAAAGGAAGCGTGGGCTGTAGGCTCGGCCGCACATGCCGTAGTTTCCGGCTCCAGCAGAAGAGCCAACGACAACCGTGAATTTAGGTACGTCTGCGCAGGCGACGGCTGTCACGAGTTTGGCGCCGTTCTTGGCGATGCCGCCCTTCTCCGCATCTTGACCGACCATGAAACCGCTGATGTTCTGCAGGAAGACCAAGGGGATGTTTCGTTGACAGCAGAGTTGGATGAAGTGTGCGCCTTTTAGTGAGGACTCGGAGAACAAGATTCCATTGTTGGCAATGATGCCGACGGGATGACCATGTATAGTGGCGAAGCCGGTCAGGAGGGTAGAGCCGTAGAGGGGCTTGAATTCTGCGAAGCTGCTGCCATCGACAATGCGGGCGATAATGTCGTGCATGTTTACCGAAGATTTCAGGTTGGTGCCCATAATGCCATCGAGCTCGGCAGGATCGTAGAGGGGCTCTTTCCACTCCTGTCTCACAGACGAGTTGGGGCTGGTGGGGTAGTTGAGGTTGGAGATGCATCTCCTTGCGAGGACTAGAGCATGGGCATCGTCGATGGCGAGGTAGTCAGTAACGCCGGAAACCTCTGAATGCAACTTCCCGCCACCCAAGTCCTCAGCACTGACTTCCTCGCCCGTAGCAGCCTTTACCAACGGCGGACCAGCCAAGAACACAGTCCCCTGGTTCTGCACAATAATGCTCTCATCACTCATACTTGGCACGTAAGCACCACCGGCCGTACAAGGACCCATGACTACAGATATCTGCGGAATGCCTTGCCCACTCATGCGGGCTTGGTTGTAGAAAATACGGCCGAAGTGGTCCCTATCTGGGAACACGTCTGCTTGGTGAGGCAGGTTGGCGCCGCCGGAGTCCACGAGGTAGATGCATGGGAGGCGATTTTGGAGGGCGATCTCCTGGGCTCGAAGGTGTTTGCGGACGGTGATGGGGTAGTATGTACCGCCTTTTACACTCTTGCGGGGTCAGATTGCAGTAGGTGTTGAGGAAGTGAATAGACGTACGTGCTGTCATTGGCGACGATCATGCATTGCACGCCTTCGACGCTACCGATGCCTGTCACAATGCCGCCAGAGGGAATCTCCTCGCCGTCGTAGAGATTGTATCCTGCCAAGGCGCTCAGCTCCATAAAGCTGCTCCCCGGGTCCACTAAAGCGGTGATCCTGTCCCTCACGAGCATCTTTCCACGTTCCAAATGCTTCTGCCGCGCCTTGTCGGGACCGCCTCTTGCGACCTGCGCGTGGAGGTCGGCAATCTTCTGTGTGACATGGCGCATGGAGGAGGCATTCTCTTGGAAGCCTTTACTGTTTGTGTCGACGGTGGTAGGGATGATAGATAGCTGGGCTGCTTGATGCGGACTGGTATATGTTGCTACATGGCGTTGTTGGGGGCGGAGGCGGCGCGGTGTGTGGCGGAGAGAGCGCGACACGGCGCGGAGGGTCATTGGAGCTGCCATGACGGCGCTCACATGGTGGTGTGAGACTGTTGATGTGGTCAAGCATTTATCAACATGGTCGGGTATAGACGGCTGAAGGGTTAAGCGGGGGAGTGGAGACGGCTGTGGAGATATTTGTGGAGGAGCTGAAACATAAACAACCATCTCTCTACTCTTCTCTATAGCACACACTTTGACTATGGCCTCCCTCTCCCCGTTTCGATCAGCTCTCCTGCGCTCCTCTACCTTCCGCGCCGCAAAGCCACAGCCCTCCCTCCTGCTCGCCCGTTACGCCTCGACGAAACATCCCAAGAACTTCACTCCGCCCACGCAATCCGACCTTGAAGAGCTGCGTGAACGGACAATCGAGTTTGCCCGGCGAGAAATCAGCCACGATGTTGCCCAAGCCACAGATCACAGCAACGCCTTCCCAAACGACATGTGGCGGAAACTCGGCGAGGCGGGCCTTCTGGGCGTCACAGCCGACGAGGAGTACGGCGGGCTGAGCATGGGCTACCAGGCGCATTGTGTGATCTTAGAAGAGCTGAGCCGGGCGAGTGGGAGTATCGGGCTGAGCTATGCCGCGCATAGTCAGCTGTGTGTCAACCAGATCATGTTGAACGGGAATGATGAGCAGAAGCGGACGTACTTGCCAGATCTGGTCAGTGGAGAGAAGATTGGCGCATTAGCCATGAGTGAGCACACGGCGGGCAGCGACGTGGTGAGTATGAAGACGACGGCGAAGAAGGTGGATGGAGGTTATGTGTTGAACGGCGGCAAGATGTGGATCACCAACGGTCCAGACGCTCACCTGGTGATTGTGTATGCAAAGACCGAGCCAGAAAAGGCTAGCAAAGGTATCACCGCTTTCCTCGTCGACACTACCACTCAAGGCTTTAGCTGTGCCCGCAAACTCGACAAGCTGGGTATGAGAGGCAGTAACACTGGAGAACTCCTGTTCGACAACGTCTTCGTCCCCGAGTCTCATATTCTGGGCGAGCTCAACAAAGGCGTTCGGGTCCTCATGGAAGGTCTGGACCTCGAACGCCTTGTCCTATCCGCCGGCCCTCTAGGCCTCATGAAAGCCGCCCTAGATGTCACACTCCCCTACGTCCACGAGCGAAAACAATTCAACGCCCCTCTCGCATCATATCAATTCATCCAAGGCAAGCTGGCAGACATGTATACCAGATACCGCGCCTCCTCCGCCTTCACGTACTCCGTTGCCAGAGCGATCGATGAGAGTCACGAGGATCCCGAGATCAAGACACAGGATTGTGCCGGTGCTATTCTGTATGCGGCAGAGAGGGCGACGGAGTGCGGCATGGATGCTATACAGTGCTTGGGCGGGATGGGGTATATGAATGAGATGCCAGCCGGGAGGATCATGAGGGATGCGAAGCTTTATGAGATTGGAGCTGGGACGTCGGAGGTGAGGAGGTTGGTTATTGGGCGGGCTTTCAACAAGGAGTTTGGGGTTGGGCGGTGAAATTGAGAGAAGAATCGGGAGAGCTGGGCGTAAGGGCCCGTAAGGTGCGCGCATCACCTGCTGGGTCTGGCTCCCTTTGCTCGCGTGTAGGGTCGAGACTGGGGAGAGTCGGCTCATCTCCCATCAGCTCTGCCGACAGCTGACGGCACACTCGCCAAATTCACCTTTTGGGTTTCATCACGAGCTGGTAGGTTTGGACCTTCAGGGGCCAGAAAGGTGGCGTATGATGGTCGCTTCTGCCATCGTATGACAAATGGAGGCATCGGGAAATGGTAGTGGGGTCCTGGAAGACCAAGCGGCGCGGACGTGCTTGAAGACTATCATGGCGAGAAAGTCATATGTGACTGTGACACTGCCACTGGCTGGCGTGAATGATGGTGGACGACTGAACGAATGGAATGACGGAGCTGGAAAACCCGGCGACACTGGAGCTGAGAAACGTAGTCGGCGTATAGCGAGAAGACCTGATCAGACTGGAAGATACAAAATGCCTATGAGGCTATTTCGTATTGATATTTTGTCATGCTCAGGATCCCTGACGCTCGACTGTATGCCATCTATGTCCTGTCCCAAAAGTTGCGCTTCGATGTATCGCCATTGCCATGTACGTCTCATATCTTTCATTCCTGGTACGTAGCTGGCATGTGACGAGCTGTCAGATTCTGCTCCCACGTATTTGACGCTCGCCCGCCGTACCTGTCCCAAAATCGCGCTTCTTCATATTGCTCACGTCATATGCATCTCGTGGCTCTCTCCTCTCCCGAACCGCACCTCAAGTCACCAGGAGTCTCCTCTTGCGCGTGCTACTCTTTACAGCATTCGGGCTTGGCCGCTTGTTCGGCGACGCAACAGTGATAGTCTCCGCCATCTCCATCACCATATGCACAGCGAGCTGCGGCGTGGCCAGCAGAATGGCCTGAAACTCGGCATCGCTCTTCCAAGCGGGCGCGATCTCCACCAGGAGCTCAATGATCGGCTTCTGCAGCGCAGCAGCGGCACCTCCGTAGTGGGCGTAAACGTGATCGACGATGCCGGCCGGCGATGTGAATTTGTCGTTGGCCTCCTCCATGAGCTTCCGAAGCATCGACGGGAAGTCGTTGAGGATCTGCGTGCAGAGAGTCGGGACCAGATATTTCTCGGCTACGACGTACAAGTTTACTTGATACATTAGGTAGGCGTTGCTGGAGAATTGTGCGCCGGCATCCGTCGGATCGAGGCCGTCCTTGGTGAAGTTGCGGTTTCCGGCGTACTGGAGGCCGTAGCAGTAGGCGATCAGGCCTTTGAAGGCGAAGGGTTCGTCGTCTTTGACTTCGATGGTGCGGGAGTCGGATTCGCAGAAGCTGCCGTTGAACATGGCTTCGAAGTATTTGGAGTGTTGAACGAGTATGAGCTTGTGAGCCGGCAGTTGGAAGTGGCCGCCGTACTTGATTGTGATGTCGCTTAGTTTGGCGCTCTTGAAGAAACTGTGTTGAGTGATTAGTGCCGGGTGATGCGAAGTGATGGGATAGCTGCTCACGCTGCTACGTCTCCTATTCCTGCCATCCTCGCGTTTCTTTGATTGGAAGGTTGGAGGTAGCTGACTGTCTGTCGGAGGCTGCGTTGCGATTGTTGAGGTAAGGATGTGAGGTGTATGGAAACTGCGAAGTAAAGGAACAGCGCTGCTGCCTGCATTTTTCACTTGCTTGCGGCATCAGAAAAGGTCACATGTGCGTCACTACTCGGCTTGCGCGCCTTCCTCTCTTGGTCAACACGATACCATATTCCTAATCAATAGGGTAAGCACAACCACAGGTATCGGACAATTTCCCGCTCTATCACAGCTCCCGATTCTCACTCGGCGCATTAGACACTAGAGCAGCACAATTGCCCCCTTTCAATATCAACATCTGAAGTACAGGTGAGCACCGACGTCCTGAGTACTGCAGCAAGCTCCAAGTAACAAGCGGTAGCGTTATCTGCGGTTGTTCGAGCGACCGAACGAGGTGTTCTGCTGAAAAGTGAATCTTGACCGAGGACTCTAAAGGCTGGAAGTGCTCCCGAGAGATTATGAAACCTGTCATGTAACCCGATTCGTGACGAGTGATCGTTAGATCCTCCTTGACGAAGGTGGCAAGGTGGCCTGGTGTGTACATAGCACGAGTTCTGCGCCTTCAGGCTCCGCTATTGGAAGTGAAATCTTGAGCCTGGTTTTCAAGTGTCCATCGGAGTTGACCGCAGTTTGTGCCAACGTTCACACCAGGCGGGCGGAAGCGGCCTTTTGCTGAGGCTGGCAGGTGGCGAGATCGCTGTCGCATGCTGCCTCTTTGGCAGAAGTCGAACGATCTACTCGATCTCTCAAGCTGATCAGTTGGCAATCTCTCCTTTGAAGTCCTTTTGAGTCAAATTGATAATCGTGACGTCGATATAGGTTCGATGAAATCAGTACTCCAAAAAGGGGGGCAAGAGTAATAGCAATTGAAATCGTTTTGTGGTTTCATTCATGTCCTACATTGAGGGTTATAGTATCTCTGAACATTCCATAGTTCCCCGCATTTTGCGCATAAAACCGTAGGGAGATTGCTGCAAGCCGATGACTTTCTGTGAGGAGTGTTTCGAGCGATCGTAAGAAGCGTCTCGAGCTTAAGCGCAGCACATGTCATCTGCCTGGAATCTCGGGAGCCGATCAAAAGTAGAGCATTCAATCGACGAGTGGTCATCTATCTCAAGAAGAATGAGACTGGAAGGTGCATGTGAGGTCGAGTTTGAATCCTTGCTTCCGGAAAAATAGAGGCCCGGGAACTGGTGAGTCGCCGAGCTTGTCATTTTGGTGGCGTTGAGATATTCTATCATCGTGCCGACATCGACATCCATCAAACGGCTCAAACACCCCTTGCGTTGTCACTCCTTTGAAGAACAGGCAGCGATCTCATTCGACCGTACAGGCTACGATTGAATACATATCATTGTCGACGGCTGTCAAAGGTGCGGCTACATCACGTTCTCGAGACATTCTCGGGGAATTATGAGCCACGCCAATGCGGCGGCAGCAGCGCAGCAAGACGATGCTCCAGATAGCTGGGATGCAGATGAGTCAGACGACGAGCAGCCTGGCCAGCATGTAAAAGGTCAAGCTGAGGAGCAACATTCCGACTATGACTCCGACGACGATGACGACGAGCAGCAGGCTGAGGCTGAGGATGTTGACGACGACGACAACGAGGAAACGGTCGCTAGTGACGCACGTGGAAATGAGATTCGTGGTCTCTATCGCAAGCTTCTATCACGCCGAGTCGACTTGGTAGGCGACTATGCTGGTGACGAATTATTCTTGATAGAAGGCGACTCGCTCCTGCTTCAATGCTTCTCAGACCCGCACCTGGATTTCGAGACAGGATTTCAGCTACTACACACAACATACAATGTCGAGTACTTCCTCCACAACCTCGTCAAGCGGAAGTGCAACTTCCACCTCGTGTTCTTTGAGAGCAGCCGGGCGCTCTGCGTGCCAGCAGGAACTCAACCAGAAAATGCGAGTAAGTACTACTTCGCCCGAGCAGCGATCATACGCCACCTTCAGGCAAACCTGCCGGCTGCCAAGTCCGGCATTGAGGTTCGTACATTCTCGAGCTATGGCTCGGACGAGTTCGACAAGTACATCGCCGCCACCGGCCCGTACTTTTTGATGATGAATGATGGCGCCACAGCAGAGAAGCGCAAAGGCAAGCACGTCGAGATCGACAAGGCATTGGCCGTGACTCCAGAGGCTATCAAGATGCGGACGATGATACTGTACTTCATTGCTCGCGGATACAATATTGCACTTGTCAACGGGCTGGAATGGCGGGACAGTAAGATTATGACCATGGTGCTTGAGACCTCTAGACTGCGTGAAGCTGCCCTGAGTCTTGCCAGTGACGCATCGCCTGCGACCACGAGTGCATCCACCATCGATGTGACTGGAGAGATTGGTAAGCTAGGCGGCAAGGGCCTAACAGAGAGGCAGGCTTTGGCCGTGATATCTCTTGCTCAACTCCTCAAAGAGTCTGCTTCGCCAGAAGACCAGCAGATGGGCGCATTGTATCTTCAACATATCACACTGCTGACCCATCTGCCCCTGTCTTCTCGCAGGCTACCAGCGGCTGCAGATGCTGAGAAGTCTCAACGCTATCTCACTAAAGTTGCAGCTACAGCCGAGATCGTTCTACAGAGTCCAGCGTGGCCCGGACAGATGAGCGACATGGGCGCTCTTTGTGATGTCGCCGATGCTGTAGATGGTCGCTTGTACTCTTACATGCAGAGCAGTGCTGTCAAGCTTTCACCCGCCTCCAAAGAGACATTTGCGTCTTTGGCTGAAGCTTTGACGGCATTGACAGGCATCAAGCTGCCACAGATCGAGAGCGTCTCACAGGCAAACGGCGCTGCGGCTCCCTCGACCGACGAGGCTTTGGCCGAGACTGAGCTCGCAGTCCTTCCATTCTCGAATCCTGTATTCGACGAGCACTTGAAACCAGTGCATCTTAAAGTGGACGAGACAGTCGGTGGACAAGAGAGCCTCGCTTCGCATCGCATATTTCAAGAGCTTACGCATTGGCACAACGCCAAGAAGCCAATCGTGCAGAAGGCAGCGCCCACGCCACAGTCTGAGAAGGCGGAGTTCTGGGCCAAGAGGCGAAATCAGTGGTTCATGGCAGAGATGCGAACATATGCGGCCAGCTTGACCAATGCGGTCGGCAAAAGTCTTGAGCCTGAGACGATCATTGTTGGTGCAGCCAAGCCGAGCGGTAAGGAAGCACTCGCCGACGCAGGCAAGGCTGGCAGCAAGAAAAGCGCCATGTCGTCGCCGGCCGACTCAGATGCATCCGATAGTGGTTCAGCAAACTCGAAGAAGGGCGCACTGAAGAAAGCTGGCGGCAAGACGGCGCAAAAGAATGCCGGAAAGCAGGCAATGCTGAATCAAATCGCTGCTGCCAAGGCTAAAAAGGAAGAATCGGCTGGGGACAAGGTCGTCGCCTCATGGCATACAGTGTGCAAGAACATTGAGGCAGATCGGGATGTCCGTTCACGATTCAAGAAGGCCAAAGACTATCTGGTCGGCACCAAGCCCGATGTGCGAGCTGTCGTTGAGGCCGAAGTGCGGCTCTACATGCTCAGCTGTGCCCTGCAGTACTGGGCTCAAGCTTGCAAGCAAGGCGAGAAAGCACAGAGAATTGAAGTCACCGCGCTGATCTGGAACCTATGTTCCGAAGTGATGGCCAGTAAAGGCTTGACCAAGACAATCGCGGATGCTGTGGAGCTCACAGTCAAGACGCTGGGTTTACCGCAAGTTCCCAAAGCATCGGACGCAGCTTTGAGCGACAGGAAGCTCGGCTTCACTTTTGCACTTGCTGCAACAAAGACTGATGCCCTGTCTGTCGGTACACCGTCCACAGAATTCCAGCTGAATTTTGCGGGACCGTATCTCGAGCGCTCTTTTGACTCACGTCCAGACAGCCGAGTCGAATTCAACCCAGACGGCTGGCAACGCAAAGTTCTGGATGGCATTGACGCCAATCAGTCTGTCTTCGTTGTTGCGCCTACATCCGCCGGTAAAACATTCATCTCATTCTACGCAATGCGCAAGGTACTCGAAGCGGATGACGAGAGCGTGCTCGTCTACGTCGCTCCGACGAAGGCGCTTGTCAACCAGATTGCAGCCGAAATTCAAGCTCGATACAGCAAGAATTTCAAGTACGGCGGCAAGTCAGTCTGGGCCATTCATACACGAGATTACCGCATCAACAACCCTACGGGATGTCAAGTGCTGGTCACGGTCCCTCACGTTCTCCAGATCATGTTGCTTGCACCATCCAATGCCAATTCCTGGTCTTCCCGAGTGAAGCGCATCATCTTCGATGAAGTCCACTCGATCGGTCAGGCAGAAGACGGTGTTGTTTGGGAGCAGCTACTGCTCATGTCGCCCTGCCCGATCATCGCGCTTTCTGCCACCGTCGGCAATCCGAACGAATTCAGCGACTGGCTCACGTCCACGCAGAAAGCTATTGGCGTCGATCTGGTCACGGTCCAGCATCCATACCGCTACAGTGACCTCCGCAAGTATTACTACGTGCCGCCGACTGCATTCGCCTTCCGTGGTGTTCCTGAAAAGAGGGCATTTGGCACATTGGGTCTCGAAGGTCTCACTGGCTTCAACTTTGTCCATCCTGTTGCGGCGCTCGTCGATCGCAGTCGTGGAGTGCCTGAGGACCTCGGACTGGAGCCACGAGACTGCCTTCAGCTCTATGCTGCCATGGAGAAGCATCAAAAGGCTGGCTTTGAGGTGCCCTCTGCGCTTGCGCCTGGGAAGGTCTTACCTCCAGTTGCCCGCAAAGCTGACGTGCTTAAATGGGAGAAGGGCCTGAAAGACGTTCTACGTAGATGGATTGCGGATCGCTCATCACCCTATGAGGCTGTCGTCAAAGAACTGGAGGGTACATTCAGGAAGGAAGACCGCGAGAAGTCCTATGAGACACAACCGGGCACGGATGAGCTTGCGCAAATCAAGGACAAAGATAACTTGGAGAAGACGACGTTGCCGTTGCTTTGCCGACTTCAGGAGCAAGATGCGCTGCCTGCCATATTCTTCAATTACGACCGCCATCAATGTGAGAGGATCTGTCAGGCAGTTTTGGAGCAGCTGCAGCAAGCAGAGCTCACACAACGAAAATCTGGGCCTAAGTGGGAGAAGACCCTGGAGCGGTGGGAGGAGTGGAAGAAAGTCCAGGCCAAGAATGCATCCAAGAAAGCAGTCAAGAAGACCAAGCCGCAAGACGATGAGGGCGGCTCCAAGCTCGAGCAGCAACGCGACGCAGCAGATTCGAGCACCTCCCAGTGGGACTCTTTCGATCCGGACAAGCCGCAGGATGGCTACCACTTTGCAGACTACACCAAGGTACAGCTTTCTGAGCTTGAGCTGTACGTTCGGCAACTAGGTCGTCGTAATGTTATTCCGTGGCTCATCCAGGCGCTTGAGAGGGGTATTGGAGTTCATCACGCTGGTATGAACAGGAAGTACCGCCAGGTCGTGGAGATCTTGTTCCGCAAGGGCTTCTTGCGCTGTGTGATTGCTACCGGTACGCTGGCGCTTGGTATCAATATGCCTTGCAAGACTGTCGTCTTCAGCGGCGACTCGGTCTTCTTGACTGCGCTCAACTACCGCCAGTGTGCTGGTCGTGCAGGTCGCAGAGGCTTCGATCTGCTCGGCAATATTGTCTTTCAGGGCGTGTCGAGGCAGAAGGTTTGCCGTCTTATCAGCTCTCGCCTACCAGATCTGAACGGTCACTTCCCCATCACCACCACCTTGGTGCTACGGCTCTTCACTCTGCTCCACGAGAGCAAGAACAGCAAGTATGCTGTTGGTGCGATCAATGCATTGCTTTCGCAACCGCGTCTTTACATGGGTGGACCGTCTTTCAAGGACCAGACTATGCATCACTTGCGCTTCTCCATTGAGTATCTACGGAGACAGCATCTGCTTGCCATGAACGGAGCTCCACTCAACTTCGCAGGGCTGGTTAGTCACCTATACTTCACCGAGAACTCGTCCTTCGGATTCCATGCCTTGATGAAGGAGGGCTACTTCCACGAGCTATGTGCAAACCACACCAAGAACGAGAAGGACACGCTTCAGACGTTGATGCTCGTCTTTGCGCATACTTTCCAGCGCATCCCATGCAAGCGGTCAGACTTGGAGTATCGTCAGAAGGTCGTCAAGCCATCTTCATCAATCGTGTTCCTACCTCCGCTGCCCACAAAAGCGGCCAACATCCTTCGTAAGCACAACCAAGAGACTCTGGATGTATTCCGGACGTACGTGGAGACCTTCACCGAGCAGCATTTGGATGCGCCAGATCGCAAGCTTCCGTTGTCGGGCTTGCAAGCGGGTGGCGAGGGTGAAGATGGCACACTGGCTAGTCTGAGTGCGACAAAGGTGAGGTCACCATTCGTTGCACTCTCTGGTCGAGGCGACAAGTTTGAGACAATTCACGACCTCTGCAAGACCACCCGTGACGGCGTCTTCCTAGAAGAGGCTGTCATCCCCCATGTCGATGTGTACCCAGACGAGATGGAGCTGCCTCTCAATGCTTGGCTGCTCGACTTTTATAAGCATGGCGACATCAATACGATCGAGAAGGCCAACGGAGTCCGTCGTGCTGACATCTGGTTCTTGCTGAATGATTTCTCGCTCGTGCTTGCTACTATCATAACGAGTCTGTTGAACTTCATGAAGCTGAGGGAAGGCACAGACATGGACATGCTCGACGTCATGGGCGATCTAGACGAGCACGACAACGCGGAGGACAATGATGTCGCAGCTGCCGAGCAGGAGTCTGAAGCATCTGGCCCCAGTATCGCGGACTCTGCCATCTCTGGCTTGGCTGAGAGACCTAAGCAGGTCACGACTACCAAGAAGAAGGCCAAGAATGCGGACAGTTGGGAAGATGTCGCAGATGATGAGGAGACCTCACAGCGCAAGGAGGAGTGGAAGGCGGCAAATGCTGCGAGACTCGAGGCAGAGACGCAGGCAGCATTGGAGAGCGGTGTCGGACAGACTGAGGGTCTCAAGGACGTTTTGAAGGCTTTCCAAAAGCTGCACACGGAATTCAACGTCAAGTTTAGGGCTATGTGGGCCTAGAATGGTGCAATGGTGTGGATCGAAATTGGTGAATGGTCTCGAAGAGGTTATTCAGCTTGTCATCTCGGGTTTCATGACGAGGATGAATAATGGGAAGGTCGAGAACAAGGGAAAAGGGTTGCATGATAGATTGGAGTACATACATAGAGGATGAGAAACCCATCCGCGCATCTACGTTGACCCGAAGTCCGAGCTCGTATTTTGCTGAATAATGTTGTCCCTCCTATGACATAGTCTTGCACAGCTCCGTCCAGGCGATCCATGAAATGTAGCTAACCATGACATCTAGCTCTGAAGTAAATGCGCCGTATATACAGGTTGGTGCTTATCCTTCTCCTTGCCGTTATGTTCCGCACACCTCTTCTTAGATTTTATCAGACCTCACGACAATTTGTCAGCGTAATACCAGAAGCCATCAAGAAGCCTGAGAGCAACCCATTGACTGCCAGCAATATGTCGAGGCCAAATGGATTGATTGCCAACAAGGGCTTGGAGCTGTTGACCTTTGGCACGCCCAATGGTAGGCTCACGAACACCTATGTTGACGGACAGACTACTGATGATTTCGAACAGGCCACAAAGCCTCCATAATCCTTGAAGAAATCAAGGAAGCCTATGGAAAGCCCGATTACGTCTTCCAGAGCATCAACATTGGCGAGAACATCCAGAAGGAGAAGTGGTTCACTGAGAAAGGCCCAAATGGGCGAATTCCTGTCCTAGTGGACCACGACAACGGTAGCTTGGGCATCCAGGAGGGCGCAGCTATTCTGAGCTACGTGACAAGACACTTCGACCCTGAGCATAAGTTCACTTTCACAAAGGACCCCGAATTGAGTCAAGTCGAGCAATGGGTCGCATGGCAGCATGGTGGGCTGGGTCCTATGCAAGGACAGGCCAATCAGTGAGTAGATGTAGTAGACAGGCTTCGCAGAGAGCTGGCTAACAATCATACCAGCTTCTACCGACTCGCCAAAGAACGGATCCCATACCCAACTCAGCGATATGTCGGCGAAACCGAGCGTCTCTACGGTATCCTCGATAACCAGCTGAAGAACAATGACTACCTTGTTGGCAACAAGTACACCATTGCAGACATCGCCAACTTCTCCTGGGTCAACGTCTCCTACTTCGCTGGCGTCAATCTCGACCAGTTCCCGAACTTGAAGAAGTGGTGGGAGCGCATCAATGCTCGACCTGCTGTGCAGAAGGGTGTTGCGGTACCAAGCGAGAGCAAGATTGTGAACACTGCTTACCAGCAGCGCTTGAAGGAGGAGGATGGA
The DNA here is from genome assembly GCA_007113905.1 of Teratosphaeria zuluensis. Classification (NCBI taxonomy): domain Eukaryota; kingdom Fungi; phylum Ascomycota; class Dothideomycetes; order Mycosphaerellales; family Teratosphaeriaceae; genus Teratosphaeria; species Teratosphaeria zuluensis. The sequence continues at coordinate 345,318 of VCMQ01000028.1, forward strand.
TTTGCGGACAAGGAGAAGGAGTTGAAAGAGTTGTGTGATAAGGCGAAGGAGCAGTATGGGTACAAGTACTCAAGCCCTTGAGCATAAAGGTGGATAACGTCCATACACCCCGAACCCAAGAGCAACACGCATCCCTAAAGAGAAAGTGTGCGTAATACTGAATAACCAGAAAGTTCGCTGCTTGATGAATGAGATATCTGTCCGTGTTCCGTTTCCGTGTAAGCAGCAGCGTCATCAGTCTGCCGATTCTTCAACTGTCTGCCTGGCGAATCCGTGATTTCGAGCTCATTGACCAGACAGATCATGATGAACCAAATGTCTGATGTCAGCAGTCAAGCGTTCCTTGAATACATTGGTTGACATCTTGAGCCAGTCAAGGGAGTCACACTTACTCCTCCCGTGACCGCTAGGCACGGCTCTCTTGCTGTCAATGATAGATGCCCCTATTGACAGTAGGTAGTTCTGATGTCTGTCAAAGTTCGAAAATGTCGAGCTTGTGCTTGTGTTGCCCCTCGCAACTATTGTTTACCACACTCTGCAGATGTCACTTTCTACGTTGGAGTCGCCTACACCTTTTTGATGGACGAACACAGCCATGCCACCTAAACATGTATACGGCAAACGCTCAAAAGCCATATATGATCCTCTCGCAGTATTTGGCAGCCCGCAAAGCGCAGGAAGACCGGCAAAGCAGGATGCGATAACAGAGCTCGCCGATGAGGTGCGCAAGCTGGAGATCAACGAACCACAGCAAGCTGCCCAAAAGCCTGTGAAGAAGAGTAGACGGGCTTTGGAAGAGCGCAATGCAAACAGTCAAGTCGAATGCGAGGTCAAGAAAACGCAGAGGAAGGGTAGAAGACGAAAAGTCGGCGAAGCTGGGGACAAGATCCAAGAAACGGACGTTGTGAGAGAATTGGACCAAGCAGTGGCGCAAACGTCGTTCAAGAAGAAGGACTCAATATTCGTAGAAAAAGGTTCAAGGAGCCTACAGGACGATGGACCCGTCAAGTTGCCTCTCACAGCATCAACAGGCCATAAGCCAGTGGAGGACGACGACAAGGAAAACGACGACCCGGTGGAAGATGGAGCGAAGGCACCAGCCAAAGTCAATACATCCGCTTCGGAGATACAAGAGGAGAAGCAAGGTGCCATTGAACCCGAGAATCATGATCCAGATCATTTCGTACCACCACCTCTACCTGTCAAGAACATCTATACGCAATACTGCCAGCCGCTGCTAGCCCTTTCGTCACATCCCATGACCGACTTTGCTAGCTGGTCAGAGCAACTAGCCTCGCACTTCAGTCTGACCAAGATTGCAGAGGCTTCCTTCGGAGAAGTTTACCGTATATCTCTCCTCCAGCATATCCCAGGCCTCTCACGTGCCGACGAGAGCGTCTTCAAAGTCATTGCGCTCAAACCTCCTCCTGCAACTCTCCCGAGGGATGCGAAGAAGAGGAACGCGGCGTTGAAGAAAGCAGAAGCAATGAGCAAAGTCGAGGATGTAGCGAATGAGGTCAAGCTCCTCCAGCGCATGTCGAGTATCCCCGGTTTCACCAACTTTCGCGACGTGCGGATCCTGCAAGGTCGTCCACCGCGGCTGTTCGCTGAGGCTTTCAAGTCGTGGAACGAGAGTCAGAGGGCGAAGAAGAAGGATGGAAGTGTCTTTCCCGATCCCACGAAGAAGTCGAGCTATGATGCGGATCAGCTTTGGGCGGTGATCGAGATGCAAGACGCGGGTATGGATCTGGAACGCTACATCGAAGCTGGCTCTGCTAGAGACATCTGGACTGTTTGGGATGTCTTCTGGCAGGTCATCCTGTCGCTTGCGAAAGGCGAAGAAGGGGCGGAATTCGAGCACCGGGATTTGCATTTGGGAAATATCTGTGTTCGGTCTATATCTCCTTCTTCATCGCAAGACGAACCCGGCAGGAGCATCGACGTCAAGAAGAAGTTAGGTTTTGAGGAGCTGGAGACGACGATAATCGACTACACGATCTCTCGCTGCACGATGCCGTCTCACGAAATCGCCTTCACCGACCTGGCGCACGAGTCGCAGTCCTCTCTCTTCGAAGGCGACTCTACGAATGAGTACCAATATGATATCTACCGCTACATGCGCGGCGCGGCCCTTCTCTCAGATCCGATGGCAGACTTCTCTCTCCCTGCCACCCGAGCGGCCTCGGCTCAGGCTATCGCAGAGGGTAGAAACTGGAGAGCATTCCACCCAGTCACGAATCTGGTTTGGTTGCACTTCATTCTGTACAAATTGCTGGAGCAGGTGCGATGGCCTTCGGCGCAGAAAGCACCGGCGAGGAAGACCAAGGCCAAGGAACACGCACAATGGAAACGGGCGAATGATCTGGAGCATAAGTTGCTCAAGGTACAGAACCTGTTGGATCCGGAAACGGTGTGTTCCGAAGACTGTTCCATGCGCTCTGCAAGCGATTTGGTCTCGCTGGCGGTAGCAGAAGGGTGGTTGGACGTCAGCGATGTCGTTGGCGAGGCGTGTCTGGTCGACAGTCCCGCCTTGACAGGGGATGGTTTTGATGCTGCAGAGCCGGAGGTGCAATGCAGCGCGGATGCAGAAACAGGCTACTCGAGCGAGTTGCGTGAGAAGATGGCCGGGCTCAAAGTGCGCGTAGATCTGATCGAGGAGTGTGGATTGGAGATCGCCGAGGAGGAGGCCAGAGCAAACACGAGGAATGTGCGGAAGGGGAGGAAGGGGAGGAAGAGGTGATGAGTATGGCGTTCTGACTTTCTGTGTAGCGTTCAGCGTTTGGCGTTCGGGTCGTGCTGCATTGCATGGCGTTCTTGGATGTTGACGGATTGGATTAAAGAGGTTGATTGCAGGACTACCGCGCAGGCATCTGTGTTTCAGTATGGACTTGACAGGTCCTCCCAGCTGTATGCAAGACCGGTCTGATCGTCACGCTCACTTGGACTTCTCCTGCCTCAAAGTACCATATCCTCGTCTTGATCCCCGCCGGCATGAGGCGCAGCTCCATTGCCCTCAGCAGCCGCGCCATTGCCATTCTCACCACCACCAGCAGCGGCGCCACCCCAGTAGTCGGCCATTTCAGCATCCAGCTCCTCAGCGGTCTTCCGAGGCCGTCCCTGCACCAGAGCGTGTCCTTCTGCATCGGTCCTGCCGCCGCGCCTTCCCCCTCTACCACCTCGACCGCTTTCTTCGCGCCTTGCACCAGGCCTCCTGCCTGGCTCTCTGGGTGTACCTCTCCGCCTAATCGGCGACCTCGAGCCCCGACCAGGCACGTATCGGTCAATGCGCTCGGCCGGTGCCGCTCTCGCATTGCGTCTCGGGCTATCACTGCGTTGCCTCCTCCTGCTGTCGTCCCTGTCTATGTCGCGCGGGTCGATCCTGTCGAATAAGCTTCTCGGCGGCCGCTCTATCCGGTCGAAGAGACTCAGGCCTGCTTTTGAAGGCGGTGCTGCGTTGGCAGTCGGGCCATTGGGCATGACGGTGATGCGAATGGGCTGGCCGTTGGCGTTCTGGCCGTCGAAGTCGTCGATTGCGTCGCGCGCGTCGCGGTGGTCTTCGTAGGTGATGAACGCAGTGCCTTGAGAGCGATCCATGCGGTCGTAGAGGAGGCGAACTTCGCGCAGGCGCCCTTTGCGTTCGAACAGGCTCTGCGAAGCATATGTATTAGCGACAGCATGTCTAGAGGAGCGATTGATAACCTACGCGCAGGTCATCCTCAGTCAGGTCGTAGTGCACGTTGTCCACGCGCAGTCTGGTGCCGCCGCTGCGAGTATTGATTAGTTTTTGCTGCTGATATTGATTGATGCCTACTCCTGGCTCTTGCATACATCGGTCCAGTTCCTCGAGGCGCATCGTCGTATGGGTCAGAGTCGTAGCCGCGGCCAGCGCCTCTGCGGTCGTAGCGGTCGTCGTCGGTGAAGCGGTCATGTACCCAATCGCTGCTCTGGGTTAGCGCTGCGCTCCTTCCTCTTTGGTGCATCGTGTATACTGCTCACTTATCAAGGTTGATGCGATCATCGCGCCTGTCCTGTCGCGGCTTTGGGTTTGGTCAGCTATTGTTTCTCGCTCGCGCGCGCGGGTCGCCTTGTTGGTCGCATCGGTCGTCGCAATCTGATCGATCGGAGTTCCGAGGGGGAAGGTGCGGGACGCTGCGAAGGAGAGGAGGAAGGAGGGTCAAGGCACCTGCCAGCCGTCAGCACTTGAAAGGGAGATTGTATGGGTGAGGTGAGAATGCATGATGCACCTTTCTGACGCCGTCTCTGGGATATTCTTCCCTGCGTGGTGCGCGCATGGGTGGTCCGTCTCTGCGAGGCCCTCGTGGTCCTGATGGTGGTGGCCGTCCGCTGCCTCGCTGCTGCATCTCATGTCAGATCATTGTCCTTCTCAATGCCTGAGGCAGACCGGGTCGCATTCATACCGGACGCTCGCCAATGATTTCGTCCAGACTGCGGTCCATCGTGCTGTCTGGCGCTGTGTGCAATGCCGTAGAAATGGTGTAGATCTCGTCTTCCCACAGATGCTCGTTCTGGAATCGTGAGGCTGGAAGCTTGACTTTACGACCTGAGCATCGCGGCTATGCCCGCCGAGCCTCACGACCCTGAAGACAAATATTACATCCACACGGAACCAGCACTTTCCTCCTTATAATACTGTTTATCTTATATTGAACCAATCATTTGTCGCTCGTTGCTCAGATCGGGTCTTGGAGCGTCCTTGAATATGGCATTACTTTGAACTAAGTTGCAGCGCGCCACCCTGCGTAAAGGATTTTAATCGTCTTCTGCTTCTTACCACCTTTTCCACACGCGAGCCTTTCTGGACCATTTGAAATATTCGAAGCGTTCTAGCGACCAGACTCTTGCATCTGCGTATACTTATTCAACGTCAACTCTCCGAGCCGATACCAACTCCCCGCAGTCATGGCAAAAGGCAAGCAAAATGTCCAGCTCCCAGCCACCAAAAGGAAGCATACCGACAAATCCACTGGACCTGAAACCAACCCATCTACACCTCAAGCAGACACCAAGCAACCCCATTCACCTGCCAAAATCCTCAAGGCACTCCAAATAGCTCTACCGGCCTTAGCGATCGCAGCACTCGCCTCCCCACTTTCCCAACAAACCCTCTCCCCCGTGTTTGGCGCCATCCCTGCCGGCGTCAACCACGCGCAAGCCGTTACTGCCACAGTCCTCCTAGGCTATGTGTGGAGAGCATACTACGGAACTCACTCCTGGAGCATCCTACCTTATCTCGCGCTCTTCGCCCTCTGGATTCCAGCGGTCCAGCAGTATCTGTTTCAATACAGCTCCAAGCTTGGGCCGGTCGTGGGGCCCATTCTGACAGGGTTCACGTCGTGCCACACTATCCTCATCGGTTGCGGCTATGCTGCTGCTCAAGCGCTGGAGGTGTTGGACCTACCGGAGCAGATTGGGCATGTAGCGGGTGTTGCATTGCCGGCTGTGTTGCTGGATTTCGGGTATTTCCGGCCGCTGGAGTATGTGCTTGCGCGATTTGGACTGCCTTGGCTGCAATCGCTCACGGACTTGCTTTCGCCAGCCAGAGTGCAACCATTGATAGCTGTTGCATTGACGGCTCTTTCACCCGAACGGCCGTGGTGGCTATATTCGCTAGCAGCACCTGCGTTGTTGCATATGTTCTTGGCCAATCCACATTTTGATGGGCCGTACAACATGGGTGTCGCCAACAGAGATCTTGCGCCCTTAAATTGGACGCTGCTGGACAGAGCCTGGTCAAACACCGGCTACATCTCCGTTCTCGAAAACCAGGATCTCAACTATCGTGTCCTTCGATGCGATCACTCTCTACTGGGTGGCGAATGGCAGCTCACGACCGAGCGAAGGAAGTCTGGCTGGCAGGTCAATGAGCCGATCTACGCAGTTTTTCAGATGCTCGAAGCTGTGCGTCTGATTGAGATCGAAAACAAAGTCGCGGACAGTGCTGCACAAGCACTAGTCATCGGACTGGGCATAGGGACTGCTCCGAAATCTCTCATGGCACATGGCATCTACACGACCACCATCGAACTAGATCCGGCAGTCTATGGCTTTGCGAAGCAATACTTCGGCATGCCGTCGGACGCTGCTAGCGGCCGAGTGATCCTAGGAGATGCGGTTGCGTGGGCGAATGTTGCTGTCGATGCTAGCGAGCGAAAGTATGATTATATCATCCATGATGTCTTTACTGGTGGTGCGGAGCCTCTGTCGCTCTTCACCGACAGCTTCATGAGGCGCTTGAGGGCCTTGCTCACATCAAATGGCGTGATTGCGATCAACTATGCGGGCGACCTTGGCATACCGCTCACATCTAGGATTTTGAACACTATCGACCAGGCATTCGACGGACAATGCAAGGCTTTCCGCGATGCCGCTCGCTCGACTGCAACTAATTCCACGAGATCCGGAGACTTCATCAACCTTGTTGTCTTCTGCCGCAACTCTCCCGGCAATATCAAGTTCCGCCCGCCAACCCGGAAGGACTATCTGGGATCGAAGTCCCGCGAATCGTACTTGCTACCGAAGGCTGATCTGGAGGTGGACTTCCCGCTGCGCACTAATGCCAACGTCACAGAAGAGGAGAGGAGGCAGCAAGTGCTGAAGAAGGGTGACGAGAGGTCGTGGAGCTTGCAGCAGGAGGAGAGCGCGATTAGCCATTGGAGGGTTATGAGAAATGTGTTACCGGCAAAGGTGTGGGAAATGTGGTGAGCGAGAGTGGTCTGCTGCCATGAACGGGTTTTGCTGTAGTCTCCTGCGAGAGGTTTGGTGGATCCATGCGCCAGATCTAGGTTCACGGTCACAGCCACGTTTGACCGTTTAGGCAAAGTTGTACAGATTGATGCCGTATAGGTGGCGAGGATCTTGACTGCTGCAAGCCTGGGCCGCAAGGTCAATGCCCTTGGTTCTCCGAAAGACGACAATTGATGGCAGTGCAGATACGAGACCAGCTCAGGTTATGCGACTGCTCTTTAGCTGTTGTCACTGTTGACCATGCAGGCCCGATCACTGGATGCAATTCGATGACCCAACTTACATACCATGCAGAGGCCGGGACATGACCGGTAGCTTTATTGTCTGCAACGCAGGTGTGTAACATTGGGCTCGCAGGTCAGCCGCGGCACTGATGCCTGCTTTCTCGACCGGATCAGGACGCTTCGTGACCGAACAGGACTGCTAAACCGGGCTGCGGCAGTTGCCGGCAGACCAATAGAGGTTGCTGCACAGACACATGTGCACTGTGGACGGAAGAAACATTGTAGTTGGGCATTCTCAGAAACAGCCTATGGAGGCTCGTCCTTGCGTACACCCGAAATTGGAATGATTGGTGGTCTCTGGGTTGCCGGCTGCTAGAGTATATATGCAACGTGCGTCAGACAGCGGCTCATTCTGGTCGACCTTCCGGATAAAGTCGCCCTCGCTTCTCTGGCCAGCAGCTGTCGTCAATTGCCACGCAGGGACACTAGCCAGGCAGATATTCCGTTCTCCAGCCTCCTCAAAGCCGGGCATGCCATGAAGCTTCGCAGGAACGGCGGCTCAGCCACTGGAGTATCGGCTCGGGAGCACTGGATTGTTATTTGTGTGGTCTGCTTGCAGCACAGCCTTGTGAGGCCCATGTTCAACCGTGGAGTCACAGCCCAATGGATTTGGCAATCCAGAGAGCCAATATTCCCGATTGGCAATAATGCTTCGCTACTTGATCGTGATTCGGAGTCTGGCTCGGGCGCAGCAGCAGTGGTGCTCGATGAAGTCTTATTTGTGACCTTTGGTAAGCGCGGGACCAGTGAAGACATCGACGCTTTGAGTGCAGCTAAACCTACATGGAAGGGCTTAACGCCATGTAGTAAGAATATACCGGCGGCTATTCTTCGAGGCAATGCGGCCCTCCGTCCATGTACCAGCAGTCGGACGCATTTCTTTGCAATAGCAGAGACGTGGATCACTGCGCATTTGCAGCACCATTTTCTGGTAGCCTCAGGGTCCTACGCAAGCTGGCACAATCATTCTCTCATCATGGCTGCGGGCGCGACCTTTCCGATATTCTGCGAGTTGTGCATTGTAATGCAATTTGCACTTGCACTCTAGAAAGCACTTTGCTTGCAGTGGGCTTGATGCCATCAGCGTTCTACCTTGCCTTTGTGCCCTACAAGCCACTGACGACTAAAGTTGCTCATTCGTCCAGGAAATGGCTCACGACGGAACCTTTGCTGTGATGTTATGGTTGAGTAATGGACCATATATCCCTGTTGGTACCGAGATGGCTTCCGCGCGGTCCGATCTCACCCTCGCTATGAGGACCGACGGAGGAACCGACTATAAGCATTCTTCGCACGGCGGTGCCGGGAGACCTTTTGTTAGATTTTCGAGATTTGTACACTCGTATCATGGAGGGATGTGAAGGCTTAGATACGTTCAGTAATTTCCAGCGCCAGGGGAAGCAAAAGGATAATCCTGCTGAATGCAAAATGCCGTATGTGGAAGAAGCCTCCCCTGAATGCTCTCGTAGGACATTGTTGAGCTTCAACTTATGCATGGCGTGTTCTAAGTGCGTGCCATACGTTGAACCACGGGACATCTGATTCCACCGTGTGAAGATGGGTGACCGGAAGTGGCGACACGTGACTTCGGCTATAGGCAACGCACCCGACGACTGCAAGCTCCCAGTGGAAACCTTCCACATTCATCGCAACCAGCCACACATGCCCCATACGCATGCCCATGCCCATCCAAGCTCAACAGATGGCCGATCCCGGCACGTTGATGACATGCGGATTTCCAGGGGAGTCTCATCAGCAGGACTTGACCATTGCTTTGCGAGATGAAGGCTGAAGCTACCGCACTGAGCGCTTACTGGCAATGCCAACATCGATCGTGCGCGAGATCATTACTTGGACTTGGCGTCATGCAAGATGGCGGCTCTCGTCTTGCTTAGCACACTATTTGACAAAACTTGAAAATTCTTAGTGAGAAGTGGCTGTTGCTGAGCGCCGTAAGGCCTTGTACGGTGAAGGCTGAGCAGGGCTCCGATGGACATATCGCTATCACTTTAACATATTCCGAAGGCCAACACGGACGATATTGCTGTGTATGGGCGAAGACCGATACATTCAGAAGTCATCAACGCCCGTAAGAGATGCCGTCGTAGGCAACTACCTCCGTTAGCGCCTGCGTTGCTAGCACATGATGCGCTCAATTGCCCAGCGCCGGCACGAGCGCATGGAAAATGTCTCTCGATACCCGCGCTGGCTCATATCTCTCAGGAGGGTTGTCAGATCATGCGAAGGCTGGATCAAACATTGGCATTTCCTGGAAATTTTAACAGAGTTGCATTCGGAAATTCACGAGGCTGGCTTCAAGGCGTACGACGATGCTGAAAGCCAGACACTGGGTCGCCGGATATGCCTTCACGAATGAGCTTGAGCGTGCTGTCTGACTGCACGTACGTTGTGGGCATGTGCGACATACCAGATGATGATCTGTCTCTTGCATCGTATTCAGGTCAAAGCAGGCTGCCTTTGACGTCCGTGTCCAAGTGCCACTGTTGACTTGAACAGATGCCTGAACAGCTTTGCCATCAAGGAAGCGCTTGTGGGAATTGTGCAGAGCCCCTGAAAATGATTAGTCTTCTGCGAACACAGGAAAACACCAAAGACCGCGAGCCAAGTCCGATTAGGCCTGTTCCTATGTATACCAAGGTTCGTCGCTCCAAGGAAGCTTTTCTAGCACCTGTCAAAGCCTATTGAATGGGGGATCCATGGGCGATATTCGTGCGCCAAGCCTTGGGGTACTCCACACGAGGTCATAAACTTCCTTGGGCATTGAAAGACCATAGCGCCAGCACCCGATGGCCGTGGTTCCTAGTCGATAGTATGCACCAATTTTTCGAGATGGCTCAAACCATGGACAATCGCCAGGACGCATAGACGCGATCAGCCTCTAGCCTCCAAGCAACATTGCACAAAGCGGCCCGTGCATTGCGTTGTAAGGGAGATAGGAAAAGATGTGCAGTCTGGGAATATCTTAGTCGCATGCAAAATTGATAGTAGAGTCCAGAGATCTTTGTTTACTGACAGAATCCGCCGATATGGCAATCGCAAATAGAAGACGGACCGTAACGTGCCGGCAAACCACAAGCTCTATAGGCCTGACCATGGAACGCGCTGCTGCGGTCTCCCTGCACAGCCTTTGCCATGATTGCAGAAAATAATATACTATTTCAATTCAAGGGACTCTGGGCATCTATGCATCGTATGCCGACTGGCCACAATGCTAGGATACTGCGCACTTGGACACGAGCTGACGTGGCGCACAATGCCCGCGAAGAAGAACGAGGAGCATTGAGCCACTTACCATACTGGACATGGATCATGGTGGGCGACATGGCTATTGTTAGTAGAGAGGAAGCTGGAGTTCGAGAATGCGACTCCAGACCATATAAAGGAACGCACGACGCTCACTTCACTGGTTCCAAACACAACTCCATCGACCTGCTTTAGCACGCCAACTTTGTCTCACTGCAATCAGCCACAACCACTCTTCGGGTCTGTCTTCGATCATCAAGGCGTACAATAATTAGGATTTCTTTTTTCGGGAAACCAAGTATAACTTTCAACAACATGCGGACTTCTGCTTTCCTCTCATTGGCGCTCGCTGCCATTGCCTTCGCCAGGCCACTGGCCGACGCCGAACCATGTGGAGATAGCAACTGCACCCCTGGTGGCGGGTCTGTACCACCCGGCGGGGTCGTACCCGGCGGCGCTGGCGCTAGTGCCCATGGGGATGCAAGTGCTTCCGCACTGGGCGGAGGCAGCGCGAACGCAAATGCTAATGCAGACGCGAGTGCCTATGGTGGTGGCTGCGCGCACAACTGCCCGCCAGACCCTATTGGCGGTACCGTCCAGCCCGGCAGTCTTCCTGCCGGGCCTCCGGGCGGTGTGAGTCAGATTCAGGGAGGCGGTTCCGGGCAGATTCCGGGAGGCGATTCTTCACAGATCCACGGAGGCGGATCTGGCGGCGGTTCTGGGGGCGTTCCTGGTGGCATTTCTGGAGGCGGGCTTGGAGGCGGGTTTGGAACGACCTATTTCTACTACAGCTGGACCCAATCGATCAGCACCCAGGTCACGACTCAGTTCAATCAGCAGCTGCAAAGTTGCGGCATGCAGCCTTCCAGCACAATTGGCGATCTGCTGGCGGCTCTCCAACTGCAGGAACAAGTTACCATACAGCAGTTCCTCATCGCCCTTCTCGGTGTCGAGAGTTATTTGTCCCAAATCATCAGCCTGATCATCAATATCCTCTCGAACTTTGGATGCAGTCCGCAGTCCTCACTTGCTGTCTTCCTCAATGCATGCGGCCTTACTCCTCAGCAACCAATCTACATTCTGTTCCTGAAGTTCGGCATTTGGCAGCCGGCCTGTCAGACGTGTTAGATGAAGCCTGCGCGCAGGCTTCGTGGTGGCGCGGATGACATCGGACGTTCTTTCTTTCTGGTAATGGTTGCTGCATCGCGGCATATGCACTCCCTCTGGGCACCGAAACAGGTTCACATGATCACGAGGCATAGGGCCGGGTATCTTGCTTTACTCTAGCAATTGGCGCTTCTTTAGACGCTGTAATACATTCCTTGTTTCTCATCCGGTCGTGTTGTCTACATCTAAGTGATTGTCTGTCGTTCGTCAGAGCTGAAATGGCAGGTATTTGGATCGCGTGAACTGTGTGAACGTGCAATAAGACAAAAGCATGATCAGACCGCCAGGCTCGAGTCCGGGTTGCATTAAGCGAACAGCCATTCCGAACTGTTTACTACCGGCCTGTGGGAATGGCTAAATGCTACACCTGGATGGTGCTGCAATTGAACTTGCCACAGGTAAAAGTATGGACGATTGGGCCTTTAAGAATTTGGTTGTCAATGCCAAATCCACCTTGGAAGTGTTTCAGTACACTGATGATGACCTCATCCACGATGATCTGCGTCGACGTGGCCGTTCGATCACAGGACTAAGACTGAAACTTCTCCTTCCAATTTCCAAGTCGAGAGTCAGCCACACCAAGCACTGCAGACTCTCCGGCGCGACGAAATATTTCGACGAGTTGTCTAACAAGAGATTGCCATGAGACTGATGCCACGGCGAAACAGGGACTACAATAGATCAATCCGCACATCTTTCAATGGCAGAGCTAAGCTGGAACGGATGCAAGAGTCCGTTGTATTGCGGTCCGTGTGTCATAATTCCTCTCCCTGGATTCATTACGGCGTTCGCCTCTCCGCCAGCAGGTGGAAAGTCCAGTTTGAAGGCAAAGAATCTACCACTCTGACGATCACTAAAGGCGATGCAGGGATCGCCGAGTCAACGAGTCCTCTCCTGGTACGAAGGTATCTGGCATCAGCTATTGGGTACCTGCGGAGTCCCTAGTCTGCTATCATTCCCTTCCCTCCTGTTTCTGGTTACTCTTGGGTAGACGCTGATTGACATTGCTTCGATGAGATAGCTAAATGACAGCGGCTCAAGAGCCCCTAAGCCAGAGACTTTGACCTCGCCTAATTGCTTTATCAGCGGCTTGTACCCACCAAGAGCCTCCGCGCTCAATCAATTGCCATGAAATGCGCTTTCATGTGAAACGGCAGCTGCACAATGGCGATCGCTTTCTCAAACTCGCGCGTGTCAATCACGGCAATGTCGCATCGTTGCGCTAGTCCATGTCACTCTATTAGCGCCATAACCCACACACTACCTTCAGGAGCGTCCTTGGTGCGAGGAATGAAGATAGATTCCTGGATCTGCAAGTCATCGCCTGCATAGGCCATTGTGTCTGGCCCGTCATGTTACTGTGTAGCTAGACCGTTCAGGCCCTGGTAGAAATCCTTGCTGCTACCCGCCTTTTGCGGAATGAATACGTCAAACCAAACTTACTCGTATGCTATCGTTGAGAGGCGCTCGTCTATGCGTAGAAACTCGACTGGCACATCCAGGACGACAAATGGATCGTCCATCATCGATCTGTCCGCCCGGGTCGGCATTGTCGTGCACACGGCTGCTCTGGACAAAGACATGTCAGTCTTTTTCCTCCCATGCGCCGGCAGTATGGATTGCCATGCAATTCAGCCACCTATAACTCCGCGTTTCTTGCGGTGTCCATCCCAACACAGAGGCCTGTACGGCACTGCGCGGTACCAGAATGACAGTGAAAGGGCGCTCGTAGTCAAACGCCCAATGGTGACCATTTTTGCGCATGCGTGCAATACTCGCCTCGAACGGCTACATGAAGAGCATAAGCCAATCTTGGGTGATGGCACAATCTGTTCAGCTGTTAATTCAAACACTACTGTTAACATACTTCAATCTACGCGCCGTGTACAAAGCAACGCGTCTTGAAGGGTTGGTGGAACCAGAAATCGTCATGAATAATTTCATGTTTGTCGGTCTCGAACGTCACCACGTCCGTTGACGCCAGGCCTTTCGCCTCGTAGCCAAAGACAACCAGTCAGATGTGTAGGGGTCATATTTGGGGTGGGCAGTAAAGGTCTTGGCCCTGACCTGACCGTACGGGTCCGATGAACGTGCACCCGCAAGCCGGTCTGCTTGTGGAACCAGAAGTTGTGGGTCTGCCAGAACTTTGCGGGACCCTCCAACGAAAAATCGAATTTCTGCAAAGCGAGTGGAATGAGCTTGTGAATTTCACTGAGCGAGATCTGTAACACGCAGTGCTTGCGTCAGCAAATGGAGCCAAGAATCTTGAGAAGGGACAGTCTCACATTCTTGCCGATGCAAGTCCTGGTACCGGCGCAAAATACTAGATAACGCCGCTCCATGACGGCTGCTTGCTCGCCAAGCCACCTGTCAGGCCGGAAGGCATGTGAATTCATTCCGTGAATATTCACATCGTACCCTACTACGGCAGCATTCATGCCAATAATGTAACCGGCCGGAACGTGAACTCCTTGTATCTCCAAACCTTCGTCCGGAACGATTCGGGGTATTGTCAGGCCAACGCTGGGATGTAGTCGCATAGCTTCCTTGATGGTGGCACACAGGTACGGCAGCTTCGAAGCCTCTGCGAAGCTCGGCGGATTGCTTAACCTCCCGGACCGGTTGCCTCGTCGAGCTCTTTTCTCAGATCAGCGTAGGTCTCAGGGTTTTTCGATGGGATGATAGAAGATGATTCGCATTGCGATCGCCGTTGTGTCCGATCCTGCGAAGCTATTTCCGTCGATGGATCAGCGAATTATATTCATTGTCTGGAGCAGGCATAGGGGGCGCGCGCGCGCGAGAGAGAGAGAGAGAGAGAGAGAGAGAGAGAGAGCAAGAGAGAGAGAGAGAGGGGTAGGCTCGATAGCATGCGACATATGCCTCATACTCGACTTCGCCCTTGCCAAATCGACCGCTTCCTGCCCTTAG